>CM026895.1:19556683-19639076 GCA_015227895.2 Colaptes auratus
CCCCCTGCCATGGGCAGGGGACACCTCACACTGCAGCAGGTTGCTCACAGCCACAGCCAGCCTGGCTGCAAACACCTCCAGGCAGGAGGCTTCCACCACCTCCCTGGGCAACCATAGCATGGTGGGGGTTGGAAAGGACTTCTGGAGATCATCAAGACCAATCTCCCTGTGGACTATGGCTGTGCCTTTAAAACTGTCCACAGATCTTGAACAGAAAAGTAGTCAAATGTAAACCAATCACCACTGGGGGTAAAAAGGCAAACAAAGATCACTCTAAACAATCCCATTGGAGAGAGGTCCACCATAAGATCTTGTTCCTAAAACAACTTCTTCCTCTCTTCTCTCTTCTTTGCTCTGGAGAGATCCTAACTCACTCCTGCTTGACCTTGGCTGCATTGTTTTAGAATAGAGTAGAATAGAATAGAGTAGAATAGAGTGGAATAGAATAGAATAGAATAGAATAGAATAGAATAGAATAGAATAGAATAGAATAGAATAGAATAGACCAAGTTGGGAAAGACCTCGGAGATCATCAAGTCCAACCTATCACCCAGCACCAGCTGATCAACTAACCCATGGCACCAAGGGCCTCATCCAGGCTCTTCCTAAACACCTCCAGGGATGGGGACTCCACCACCTCCCTGGGCAGAACATCCCAAGGGCCAGTCTCTCTTTCTATAAAGAACTTCCTCCTCACCTCCAGCCTAAACCTCCCCTGGCACAGCTTGAGACTGTGTCCTCTTGTTCTGGTGCTGGCTGCCTGGGAGAAGAGACCAACCCCCACCTGGCTACAACCTCCCTTCAGGGAGATGGAGAGCAAGAAGGTCTCCCCTGAGCCTCCTCTTCTCCAGGCTAAGCAACCCCAGCTCCCTCAGCCTCTCCTCACAGGGCTGTGCTCCAGAGCCCTCCCCAGTCTTGTTGCCCTTCTCTGGACACCTTCAAGTCTCTCAATGTCCTTCCTAAACTGAGGGGCCCAGAACTGGACACAGGACTAAAGGTGTGGCCTAAGCAGTGCTGAGCCCAGGGCAGAATGACCTCCCTGCTCCTGCTGGTATTCACATTCCTCTGCTCCTTCTTTTGCACAGGGGGTCAGGGGCAGGCAGGGAAGGAGGAGCTGGTAGCTTCCCCTGGTCTTTGGCCAGGGGCTTCCTGTGCTGTTTGTGAACTGTGAATCCCTGGCACTCTTGGAGCTCCTGGATGTTTTGTACCTGGGCACTGCATCCCATTGCAGAGTGTAGCTCTGCCTGCCCTTGCAGCTCCATTTGCTTCCACCTCAGCTGCTCTGGCAAAGTGAAGGGGGGGGGTGTGGGGGGGGAGGAATTTCAACCCACCACACCCCCTGCCAAAGCAGCCCTGCAGGGAAGTGTTGGTGGTGTGGCAGAGCTGCAGCAGCAGGCCAGGGGATAAATATTTTGTTCCTCTGGTGAAGCAGGGCAGAGCTGGGCTTTGGGCTGGAGCACCACGGCACCAGCACGTCGCAGTGGTAATCACAAGTGGTTTCTCACCCTCTGCTACAGCTTTGCCACGCTCAGCTGGCACCAAGCACCAGTCACACACACAGAGCTCAGGGGATCAGAAGACAAAGCCAACAGGAAGCTGAGAAATGCCTAAGACATCTCAGCTCCACACCGAAAGCTCCATCCAAGCCCTTCGTCTGGCTGCACGTGGGAATTGTTTAATGGGATTTGGCAAATCCCACCCCCAGCTGACCTGCATCAGCAGCCAGGGCTTGAAGCTGCTGCTGTGAGCTGAGATAGGAACTCCAGGGAACACAAACCAAAGGGCTGCCAAGCAAACACCAGCCCCACACTGGCAACTGCTTTGGGCTTCAGAGAGCTTGGCAGACAGAGGCTCCACAGAAAGGGTAAAAGACATGGAGTAGATCAGAAGCAGGGTCCTAGCACTGCCCATTTTAGACAGAGCCACAGAGGGTGGAGAGGACCTTAAGGAGCCTCTAGTTCCACCCTCCTGACATGGACAGGGCCATCTCCTACTAGATCAGGTTGCTCAGACCCCATCCAACTTGGCTTTGAACACTTCCAGGGAGATGGCAGCTCACACCTCCCTGGGCAGCCTGGGCCAGGCTCTCACCACCCTCAGGCTCAAACATTTCTTCCTTCTCTCCAGTCTCAATCTCCCTCTTTGAGTTTCAAACCATCCCCCCTTGTCACAAGAGGCCCTGCTCAAAGGTCTGTCTCCAGCTTTCCTCTCAGCCCTTGGAGCACTGCAAGGCCACCAGAAGGTCTCCCTGGAGCCTTCTCCTCTCCAGGCTGCCCAAGGCCAACTCTCTCAGCCTGGCCTCCCCAGCAGAGGGCTTCCAGCCCTGCCAGCACTGCTGTGGCCTCCTCTGGCCCTGCTCCAACAGGTCCCTGGCTGTGCTGAGAGCTCCAGAGCTGCCCCAGCACTGCAGGGGGGGTCTGAGCAGAGCACAGCAGAGGGACAGAATCCCCTCCCTGCCCCTGCTGCCCACACTGCTGGGGCTCAGCCCAGGACAGGCTGGGGCTGGGCTGGCAGCACTCAGTGCCAGCTCACCTCCAGCTTTGCACCCCCCAGCACCCCCAAGTCCTCCTCCTCAGGGCTGCTCTCCAGCCCTTCACCCCCAGCCTGCTCTGACCCTGGGCCTGCCCTGCCCCATGTGCAGGACCTTGCACTTGGCCCTGCTGAACCTCATGAGTTTCACACTGACTTGTTGCTGCTCCACCATCCTAGGATGGACATTCCTGGCCAGATGGCCTCGAACCAGCCAGAGGAGAATAATTCCTGACACCGGGTGGGATGGCACAGGACAGCTACCACTGACCTTTCCTGGCCCCTTCCAGGACAGCATGTCCAGGCTGCAGTGTGACAGGCACATTCCTTGCTCTGCTCCCTACAGCAGCCCCCCCTGCCCCATGGAAGGGCTGTGGGGTAGGGTGAGTGCTCCCTGCTCCCTATTCCAGGCCCCAGCTTGCACATGAGCAGAGCACAGCAGAGAGGCAGAATCCCCTCCCTGCCCCTGCTGCCCACACTGCTGGGGATGAGCCCAGGATGTGATTGCCCTTCTTAGCTGCCTTCTGCTCTGGGATCTGCTACTCTGGAGCTGCTGAAGTCTGAAACAGGTCTGAGAGCATCAGGAGCAGGTCACACATCACCCAGAGCCAGAAGCAAGCCCATGCATACTCCAGGCTTATGGTGACAGATGTGCACCAGCTGTGAAGGAGCCAGCTTTGCCAGCTCCCACCTGCAGAGCAGCACGTGGGGTAGCCTTTGCTCCAAGCCTAGCAGATGCTGCTTTAGGACCAAGTGCTTGGAACCACATGCAACAAAAGCAACAGATGAAATGACACCAGGAGCCAACCCAGGGCTGCAGGAAACTAACTGGAGAAGAGGAGGCTCAGGGGAGACCTTCTTGCTCTCTCCAGCTCCCTGAAGGGAGGTTGTAGCCAGCTCGGGGTTGGTCTCTTCTCCCAGGCAAGCAGCACAGAAAAAGAGGACACAGTCTCAAGCTGTGCCAGGGGAGGTTTAGGCTGGAGGTGAGGAGAAAGTTCTTCCCAGCAAGAGAGATTGGCTTTTGGGATGTGCTGCCCAGGGAGGTGGTGGAGTCCCCATCCCTGGAGGTGTTCAGGAAAGGCTTGGATGTGGCACTTGGAGCCATGGTTTGGCTGTCAGGAGGTGGTAGGTGTTAGGAACAGGTTGGACTTGATGATCTCTGAGGTCTTTTCCAACCTGGCTGATTCTGTGATTCTGTGAACAAAACTGGAGTAGCTGTTCCAAGACAAGAAAAGCCTCAAAGAATGGGACTGGACTTCAGCAGAAGAGTGGAGGGAAGAGGGTCTTGAGGACTCAGAATGAAACCTCTCGACCCATCATTTCAGGAGTGCTTGGCTGTGGTTCAGAAAGTGAAAATCAAACCAGAAAAAGAGGGGGAAAAATAGAGAAAGAAAAAAGAAAAAGCAATCATGCTCTCATGCTGGATCAGATGAGACATGTCAGGTCAGAGAAGGCTCTGAGGAGACCTTCCTGTACCTGAAGGGGGCTCCAAGAAAGCTGGGGAGGGACTTTGGAGGGGGTCAGGGAGTGATAGGACTGGGGGGGATGGAGCAAAACTAGAAGTGGGGAGATTGAGATTGGCTGTGAGGAAGAAGTTGTTCCCCATGAGGGTGGTGAGAGCCTGGCACAGGTTGCCCAGGGAGGTGGTGGCAGCCTCCTGCCGGAGGTGTTTGCAGCCAGGCTGGCTGTGGCTGTGAGCAACCTGCTGCAGTGTGAGGTGTCCCTGCCCATGGCAGGGGGCTTGGAAGTGGCTGAGCCTTGAGGTCCCTTCCAACCCTGACAGTTCTGTGACCCTGGAGCTGCAGGAAGGAAGCCACCAGGCTGAAGTGAGAGGCTGCTGAAAGCTGGCTGCAAGGCACAGCTGCTGTGGGCAGCAGGACAAGCACCCCTTCTCCTCTGCTCCTGCTTTGTTTGACACCAGCTTTACCTGCCTCTCCTTCTCCTTATGCAACAACTGCTCTGGAAAGAACCAGACTCCAGTGGTCATCCTGCTGCCTGAATGCATCCCAGCCCCAGCCCTAATGGCCATCCCATTTTCCAACTCCCCTGCCAGAGCAGGAGCACAGAATCCAGCAAAGGTCACACAGGAACACATCCAGATGGGTCTTACAAGTCTCCAGTGAAGGAGACTCCACAACCTCTCTGGGCAGCCTGCTCCAGGGCAACCTGCTGCAGTGTGAGGTGTCCCTGCCCCTGGCAGGGGGTTGGGACTGGCTGAGCCTTGAGGCCCCTTCCAACCCTGACAATTCTATGGTTCTATGACAGGGCCTTGAGCAACCTGGTCTGCAGGGAGATGTCCCTGCCCATGTCCTGCATGACCTTTAAGGTGCTTTCCAAGCCAAACCATTCAATGAGTCTCTGAATTTCCTCCACCACAGCAGTGTTTAGATTCCCATTGCAGTGAGCGAGCCCCCACAGCCAGTCTTCAGCTGCTGTGCATGGCACTGCCTAGGGAAAGCAGCAGGCAGGCTGCCACCAAGGGCCTTTCTGTGCTGCTTTGGCCACCTCCAGCACTCCTGAGGCAGCTGTAACCCCAAGCACTGACTGTGCTCCTGAACCTCAAGAGCTCCCCACCCGTGGCCATTCAGTTCCTCGTACCCTATGGGAACACTTGGAGCTTCACAGGATCAGAGGGTCACAGATCAGAGGATGTTAGGGGTTGGAAGGGACCTCTGGAGATCTTTGAGTCCACCCTCCCTGCCAGAGCAGGGCCACAGAATCCAGCACAGGTCACACAGGAACACAGCCAGGCAGGGCTGGAAAGGCCCAGAGAAGGAGACTCCACAACCTCTCTGGGCAGCCTGCTCCAGGCCTCTGGGACCCTCACAGGGAAGAAGTTCCTCCTCATGGTGAGTTGGAACCTCCTGGGCTGGAGTTTCCATCCATTGCCCCTTGTCCTATCCCAGGGCACAACTGAGCAGAGCCTGGCCCCTGCCTCCTGACCCCCAGCCCTCAGCTATTCCTCAGAGCTGGGGCAAGGCTTGGGCAGGTGACACATCTTCCCCTGTCAGAGTGATGAACTTGGGGCTGAGCAAGCTTGGAGAAGGAGAGCTAAGTGCTCAGCTCCCACTCTGAAAAATACTTCTATGAATGGAAAAGCTTTTGACCAGCAGGGGTGAGGAGTGGCCTGCTGGGAAGCAGCTCTGCAGAGAAGGACCTGGGAGTGTTGGTGGACAGCAAGGTGGCCAGGAAGGCCAATGGTCTTCTGAAGTGCACTCAAGAGTGTGGGCAGAAGAGCAAGGGAGGTTCTCTCGCTCTGCTCTGCCCTAGTGAGACCACATCTGGAGTCCTGGGGCCAGTTCTGGGCTCCCCAGTTCAGGAGAGACAGGGAACTGCTGGAGAGAGTCCAGCCAGAAGCTAGAAAGCCGCTGAGGGGCCTGGAGCAGCTCTGGGAGGAGCAAAGGCTGAGAGCCCTGGGGCTGAGAGCCTGCAGAAGAGCAGCCCCAGAGGGCAGCTGAGCAATGCTCAGCAAGAGCTAAAGGAGCTGTGGGGGGCAAGAGGCTGGGGCCAGACTCTGCTCAGTGGTGCCCAGGGACAGCACAAGGGGCAGTGGGCACAGACTGGAACCCAGGAGGTTCCATGTGAGCAGGAGGAGAAAGTTGTTTGTTGTGAGGGTGCTGGAGGCCTGGAGCAGGCTGCCCAGAGAGGTTGTGGAGTCTTCCAAGCCCAGCTGGGCATTGTGCCCCTGGGCAAGGTGCTGTGGCTGTCCCTGCCTCCCTTCCAGCTCCTGGGGTTCTGTGTAATTGTTTCCCAACTCCTTTCCCCGTTGTGAAGTGCTGACCAGGAGTGTTGGGCTCCCAGAGCCCTGACTCACCAGATGGTTGAGAGCAGGAAGCTCAGCTCAGCTCCACAGCACTGGAGCACTGTTTATCTCCTGGTTCCTGTTTTGAGTTCTCTCTCTCTTTTTCTGTTGTTCTAAAATTGTCTCCTGCTGGTGATGCCTGGTCTGAATGGGAGTGCTTTGAAATAAGGAGTGACCTAACCACATCCCCCACAACCCCCCCTTCATGCAGTCCCTGCCCAGCTCTGAAGACTCTGACCCAGGTTTCAAGCCTGCAGGTTCCCATCCTGCACCTTCAGGGTCTGGGTGCCAGCCTCAAACTTCTCCATTCCCATCACTTTCCCTCATCCCATCACTTTTCCCTCCATTCCATCACTTTCCCCTCCATTCCATCACTTTTCCCTCCATCCCATCACTTTTCCCTCCATTCCCATCACTTTTCCCTCCATCCCGTCACTTTTCCCTCCATCCCATCACTTTTCCCTCATCCCATCACTTTTCCCTCCATTCCCATCACTTTTCCCTCCATTCCCTTACTTTTCCCTCCATTCCCTTACTTTTCCCTCCATTCCCTTACTTTTCCCTCCATTCCCATCACTTTTCCCTCCATTCCCTTACTTTTCCCTCCATTCCATCACTTTTCCTTCCATTCCATCACTTTTCCCTCCATTCCTTTCCCTCCATCCCATCACTTTTCCCTCCATCCCATTACTTTTCCCTCCATTCCCATTACTTTTCCTTCCATCCCATCACTTTCCCTCCATTCCCTTACTTTTCCCTCCATTCCCATCACTTTCCCTCCATCCCATCACCTTTCCCTCCATTCCCATCACTTTTCCCTCCATTCCATTACTTTTCCCTCCATTCCCATCACTTTTCCCTCCATCCCTCACTTTTCCCTCCATCCCATCACTTTTCCCTCCATTCCCATCACTTTTCCCTCCATTCCATTACTTTTCCCTCCATTCCATCACTTTCCCTCCATTCCCATCACTTTTCCCTCCATTCCATTACTTTTCCCTCCATTCCCATCACTTTTCCCTCCATCCCATCACTTTTCCCTCCATTCCCATCACTTTCCCTCCATTCCCATCACTTTTCCCTCCATTCCATTACTTTTCCCTCCATTCCCATCACTTTTCCCTCCATTCCCATCACTTTTCCCTCCATTCCCATCACTTTTCCCTCCATTCCCCAACTCACTGCCCAGTGGTCTGCACAGCCCTGCTCCCCACAGTCACCTCCTGGAGCAGCCTCAGGGCAGGGTGATGCATTAGAGACCTGGGTGGGACATGGGCTGGGGCAGAGCCACTCCAGTGGGACCTTGGCCACATCCTGCTTTATTAGAGAGCTGCAGCCCCAACACTTGCACAGCTTGGAGAGGCTAAACAATGTTGTTTCCAGGCTGTGCTTAACAAATCACATGTCCCAGCTCTAAGGCTGAAACATTTGATTCCCAAAGCCCAGATTAGCACCAGCTGCCCCCCACATTAATTGGGAATTATTCACCTCCTCATTCCATTCCCTCAGCACCAGGCCTGGATGTTATTTAACCTCCTTTTATCCACAAATCACTGCCCCAGAGATGAGAAACACAGTGATGGGGAACCAAGGTTGACAGGAAAAAGCAAAGTGCCTTGGTCCAGGTCACCCAGGAGGGTTATGGAGGGGCAAGAACCACACCAACATTCTGCTAGCACCTTAAACCCAGAGCATTCCACCCTCAGAGCTGCTGAAAATTCCAGCCCTGATGTTTATTTGGGGCTTTTCTCAGCTTTTCATAGATTCATAGAATGGTTTGGGTGGGAAGGGACCTTCAAGATCATCCAGGGTCATGGCAGGGACACCTCCCACCAGCCCAGCTTGCTCAAGGCCTCATCCAGCCTGGCCTTCAACACCTCCAGGGAGGGGACAGCCACAACCTTCCTGGGCAGCCTGTGCCAGTGTCTCCCCACCCTCACTAGAAAGAATTTCTTCCTCATCCCCAGTCTCAATCTGCCCTCTTCCAGCTTAAAGCCATTGTCCCTCATCCTGGCACTCCCAGCCCTTGTCAAGGGCTCTGAGGCTGCTCTAGGGTCTCCCTGGAGCCTTCGCTAAAGAATTTCTACCTAATCTCCAGCCTCAGTCTCACTTCTCCTAGCTTCAATCCATTCCCTCTCCTCCTATCACCTCTTTCCACCCTCTCTCTGTGATCTGCCGCACTCACAGCTCACAGCCCAGCTCGGCTGCTCAGGGACTGGCTCTTGCTTCTGAGAGGTGTCAAGCTGGGCTCCTGGGGAAGACACTCTACTTTTAAAAGCAATAGCACAGCAAAGCCACACTGCTCTGCCAGCACACAGGGCTGGGAGCCAGTTTTGGGCTCCCTAGTTCAAGAAAGACAGAGACCTGCTGGAGAGACTCCAAGGGAGAGCCATGAAGATGATCAGGGAACTTGAGCATCTCCCCCCTGTGATGAGAGACTGAGAGCCCTGGGGCTGTTTAGCCTGGAGAAGAGAAGGCTGAGAGGGAGCTGATCAATGCCTATCAATAGCTGAGGGGGTGGGGAGCAAGGGGAGGGGGCCAAGCTCTTTTGGGTGGTGCACAGCTATAAGCCAAGGACCAATGGAGACAAACTGGAACAGGGAAGGTTTCAGCTCAACATGAGGAGAATCTTCCTTAGAGTGAGGGTGGCAGAGCCCTGGAGCAGGCTGCCCAGGGGGGTGTGGAGTCTCCTTCTCTGGAGCCTTTCCAGCCCCACCTGGATGCATTCCTGTGCAGACTGCCCTGGGTGATGCTGCTCTGGCAGGGGGTTGGACTGGATGAGCTCTGGAGATCCCTTCCAGCCTCTAATATACTGTGATGCAGAGGCTTCCCACTTCAGAGTTCCTGGGCTGGCAGCAACCTATTCCCCTCCTCTCTCTCCTCCAGGGAGATCTCAAGTTGTTTCTTTGCTTTTAACTTCCCAATGTTAACGCCAAACAACTGTGAGGTGATTTTGACAGACAGGGACGCAGCTTGTGTCTCACATCTGCCAGCCCAGGAGCTAACAAAAGACCCAGGGAAGTGCCGGGGTCACCTCCCTGGGAAGTCCACTTCCCCGAGGGAATATGCTCTCCAAATTAAGTGGGGAGGTGTAAAGACCTAATTAGCCAACCTGACTCCTCTGCCCTGAGCAGAAAGGCCAATTAGCAGCAATTTGTCTGCAACAGCAGTGGGTCCTGGGGACATAAACAAAGGCGTCTAAGAGAAAGCTGGGGAGGGGCTTCTGACAAGGGTTTGGAGGGATAGGATGGGAGGGCAGGGACTGAATCTGGAAGGGGGCAGATTGAGACTGGAGATGAGGAAGAAATTGTCTCCAGTGAGAGTGGGGAGACCCTGGCACAGGCTGCCCAGGGAGGCTGTGGCTGTCCCCTCCCTGGAGGTGCTCAAGGCCTCATCCAGCCTGGCCTTGAGCAAGCTGGGCTGGTGGGAGGTGTCCCTGCCCATGGCAGGGGGGTTGGAACTGGAAGATCTTGAAGGTCCCTTCCCACCCAAACCCTTCTGTGATTCTATGAAACACTTTCTGGGAGGACACCTCTCAAGTGGGTTAAGTGCCGATTGCTCTTCGGTCACAGCTTTGACACGTGGCAGCTATTTCTGCTCTCCTCCCTCATCTTCTTGCCTGCAAAACTCCTTCCAGCAACTGTGCAGCTCTCCCTCTCTAAACCATTTTAACAAGCACAAGTGCTGGCAGCCCCAGATCACCGGAGGGTTTTGCTCTTTGTATCAGTCAGAACTGTTTTGGCTGCAAGAGACCTTGAAGATCATCAAATCCAACCACTCAGACTCTACCAATGCTGCTGCTAAGCCATGGCCCTCAGCACCACATCTCTGCATCTTCTAAGCACCTCCAGGGGTGGGCATTCAACCACCTCCCTGGGCAGTCTGTGCCTGGGAAGCCTGTAGCATCCATGGTTGGCGTGCCTGCAGCCATCCCCTGAAGCCCTAGAGCTGCAGGGGCAACGTGGCTCTAGGAGCAGGGGGATGCAATATTAGAGCCAGTTCTTTGTCCTCCCCCTCTGCTCTGACACACTGAGGCCACATATGGAGTCCTGGGTACAGTTCTGCCCTCCCCAGTCCAGGAGAGACAGGGAACTACTGGGGAGAGTCCAGGGGAGGCTACAAAGCTGCTGAGGGGCCTGGAGCAGCTCTGTGAGCAGCAAAGGCTGAGAGCCCTGGGGCTGAGAGCCTGCAGAAGAGCAGCCCCAGAGGGCAGCTGAGCAATGCTCAGCAAGAGCTAAAGGAGCTGTGGGGGGCAAGAGGCTGGGGCCAGCCTCTGCTGAGTGGTGCCCAGGGACAGCACAAGGGGCATAAACTGGAACCCAGGAGGTTCCATCTGAGCAGGAGGAGAAAGTTGTTTGTTGTGAGGGTGCTGGAGGGCCTGGAGCAGGCTGCCCAGAGAGGTTGTTGTGGAGTCTCCTTGTGTGGAGAGCTTCCAAGCCCAGCTGGGCAGTGTGCTGCTGGGCAAGCTGCTGTGGGTGCCCTGCTTTAGCAAGGAGCTGGACTGGGCAGTCTCTAGAGGCTCCTTCCAACCCCCCACCAGGTTCTGTGATTCTGTGACCCCAGCAGCAGCCACCTCGTGTGGCATTGTCACACTGTGGCCACTCTCACCATCAAGGCTAAGCCTGGCTCTCCACACCATTAACACAACCTGGTCCCTGGCCCAGGACTGGCCTGGACCAGCGTTCCAAGAGTTTCCAACCACAGTGGGAGTCACACATCCAGAAACTGCTTTAGCAGGGAAGGGGTTGGACTGGCTGAGCCCCAGAGGTCCCTTCCAGCCCTCCCATGCTGAGATTCTGGGATTCTAGCAGGAATGCTCGTGCAGCAGCAAACTGCAGAGCTAAAGCTGTGCATGACAAACCAACCCCCCCCGGGTCTCGGTGGCAGCTCCCGCAGGGCGGCAGCGGACTCGCCTGCTGCTAGCAGACCTGCCCTGGAGCTGTGTCAGGGCGCTGAAAACCCCACATTCCCCTCGAACAAAACACTACAGACCTGCCTTGCCCAGCCTCTCGTGGCACCAGCAGCAGCAGCAGCAACCACTCAGCTCAGTAAAATCTAATTAATGAGCCGGGGAGGGGGGGGAAGAAATTGTCATTGCTTTGCTAACTACTTCACCCAGGGCTGCCAAACAGACAGATAAAGGCTTTTGCTGGAGCCTGCTCCAAGCCAAAGGAGCTGGGAACCTGGCAGAGATCTCAGGAGATTAGAGAGGGCCTCAAAAGGGGAGGGAAAAAAAAAAAACCTAAAAAAAGAAAGGAGGGGTGGAAAGGGGGGGAAAAAATCACCCAACAACAAAGAAACTAGATTAGCACTTTCCAAATGCAAGGATGTAAATCAGCTTAGGTTTGTATAATGCCACCCTCGTGAGACCCTGGCCATGGGCTGGTCACAGCAGCACAAGAGAAGTCTGGGCTGAGCTGAGTTTTATTTGGGCTCAGGAATCTCACACCAGCAACTCCCCTCGGGGGGAGGGGAAAAAAGAGAGAGAGAGAGAGGGAAAAAAGAGAAGAGAAACCCAAAAAGCAGCAGTTGTGTTTTTATCAGCTTTGTACATTCTCACAGGAAGCCAATTAAGGCAGACCTGGGAACAGAGGAAGATTCATAATTGCAATTAAGGCTTCAAAGGGCTTATCCCAAGTGTGGCTGTTAACATTAGAGGTGGGGAAAGAAAACACCTTTGAGACGTGGAGCTTCCAGATACCTCCCAGCTGGAAGGGTTTCTCACTCCCATAACAACACATGGAGCTCGCCCCCCAAAAGGGCATCCAACCTGGAGCAGCTCACAGGAACATCCCAAAGGGAAGAAGTTTGAAGCCTGGTTAGAATTGTCCTGGCCAGGCCTCTCTGCATCATTCACAGCTCTCAACAAGGTCCTGATTTCAGCTGCTGCTAAAGGACCGAACTGAGGATCATAGAATCACAGAATTGTCAGGGTTGGAAGGGGCCTCAGGGCTCAGCCAGTTCCAACCCCCCTGCCATGGCCAGGGACACCTCACACTGCAGCAGGTTGCTCACAGCCACATCCAGCCTGGCTGCAAACACCTCCAGGCAGGAGGCTGCCACCACCTCCCTGGGCAACCTGTGCCAGGCTCTCACCACCCTCCTGGGGAGCAACTTCTTCCTCACATCCAATCTCAATCTCCCCATTTGTGGTTTTGCTCCATCCTCCCCAGTCCTATCCCTCCCTGACCCCCTCAAAAGTCCCTCCCCAGCTTTCTTGGAGCCCCCTGCAGATCCTGGAGCTTAGAATAATAGAACAGAGCCATAGAATTGTCAGGGGTGGAAGGGACCTGCAAGGTCATTCAGCTGGTGAAGGGCCTACAGAAACAAGACTTAGGAGGAGCAGCTTAGGGAACTGAGGTTGTTTAGTCTGGAGAAAATGAGGCAGTGGGGAGACCTCACTGCTCTCTACAGCTCCCTGCAAGGAGGTTGCAGTGAGGTGGGGGTTGGGCCCTTCTCCCTTGTCATCAGGTGATAGAATGAAAGGAAGTGGCCTCAAATTGTGCCAGGGGAAGGTGAGGTTGGAGAGGAGGAAAAATGTCTTTGCTGCAAGAGTGATCAGGGATTGGCAGAGGCTGCCCAGGGAGGTGGGGGAGTCCCCAACCCAGGAGGTGTTTGAGAAATGTGTGGCCACGAAGGTACTGTCCAGCATGGAGAGCATCTTCCTGCTGATATTTCACCATGAAAGCTGGGGAGGGAAAGTTGTCTTTGCAAGTGGGAGCAAAAGCAGAGGAGCCACCTCCATCCTGCTGTGAGACTGAAAATCCAGCTGCTCTGTCAGGTTGGAAGGAGGCAGGCACAGTGTGCAGGCATTCACCTCCTGGGGATAAATGGTCAGTCCTGCACACATGCAGCTTCACTCTGGTGGTGTCAAACACAACCTTCGCTTCATCTGTGTCATCTTCTCAGCTCCTAGAACCACTCCTAGACCATGGCAGAACTGCAATGGCTTTGAAGATCAGGGCTGCCTGCTGGGACACAAGAGATCTACCATGGGGTCCCTGCCCATGGCAGAGGGGTTGGAACTGGCTGATCCTTGAGGTCCCTTCCAACCCTGACAATTCTCTGATTCTGTGGTTCTACCAATGTGCTGCAGCATCTGTCTCTCGGTGCTACAGACCCTGATCCTTCACACCACCACAAAGGGAGAGGTCCTCCCACAAGCTCAGCCACTGCAGCAATAACCTAGGCACTAAGAAAGAGCATCTCAGAGTCCACATAACTGTGTCTGCAGCACAGCAGAGCTCCTCTGCCTGTCTGGCAACATTCACCCAACCCAGCCCAGCACAAAGCCTGCTGTGGGCTACACCAAGAGCTGGGAAATCTGGTCCCCACAGCCACCCACGGCCACACTCACAGGGACATCACTGCCACAATGGGATGGAGGTGGCTCTTCTGCTTTTGCTTTGACTTGCAAAGGAAGAAGCTCCAATTCAAGATGAAACATCAGCAGGAAGATGCTGCAGTTTCCCACCCCCCACCTCCCCCCTGAGACAGAGATTCACAACCCAACCAAGTGATGGGAGCTGGACATCAGCTTCTCATATTGGCAAACCCAAACCAGGCAAAGCTTCAAAACATTCCATGACGTGCCAGGCTCACACACGTTTTAGCTCACACCCTGAGAATGGCTATTTCAGCTTGGAGTAGAGTAGAGTAGCCCTACTTGCAGTTCACAGGGTCACAGGATGTTAGGGGTTGGAAGGAACCTCCAGAGATCATTGAGTCCAGCCCCCTGCCAGAGCAGGAGCATAGAATCCAGCACAGGTCACACAGGAACACATCCAGGCAGGGCTGGGAAGGCTCCAGAGAAGGAGACTCCACAACCTCTCTGGGCAGCCTGCTCCAGGCCTCTGGGACCCTCACAGGGAAGAAGTTCCTCCTCATGTTGAGGTGAAACCTCCTGGGCTGGAGTTTCTATCCATTGCCCCTTGTCCTATCCCAGGGTACAACTGAGCAGACCCTGGCCCCTCCCTCTTGACCCCCAGCCCTCAGATATTGATAGACATTGATCAGATCCTCTCTCAGTCTTCTCCTCTCCAGACTAAACAGCCCCAGGGCTCTCAGCCTTTTCTCCCCAGGCAGTGCTGCAGTCCCTTCAGCATCCTTGGAGCCCTCCCTTGGACTCTCTCCAGCAGATCCTTGTCCTTCTTGAACTGGGAGATCTAAAACTGGAATCAATATTCCAGGTGAGGTCTCACTAGGGCAGAGGAGAGGGGGAGGAGAACCTCCCTTGATCAAAGTGGAGCCCTCCCTTGGATTCTCTTCAGCAGATCCTTGTCCTTCTTGAACTGGGAGATCTAAAACTGGATGCAATATTCCAGGTGAAGTCTCACTA
Organism: Colaptes auratus; assembly: GCA_015227895.2. Classification (NCBI taxonomy): domain Eukaryota; kingdom Metazoa; phylum Chordata; class Aves; order Piciformes; family Picidae; genus Colaptes; species Colaptes auratus. The sequence continues at coordinate 19,571,353 of CM026895.1, forward strand.
GGGCAGAGGAGTGGGGGAGGAGAACCTCCCTTGATCAAAGTGGAGCCCTCCCTTGGACTCTCTCCAGCAGATCCTTGTCCTTCTTGAACTGGGAGATCTAAAACTGGAATCAATATTCCAGGTGAGGTCTCACTAGGGCAGAGGAGAGGGGGAGGAGAACCTCCCTTGATCAAAGTGGAGCCCTCCAGCAGCAGCTGAAGGGCTGATGAGGGCTTTTTGCATCTTGGAAGGTGTCAGTGACAGAGACAGGACTGTCCAGACACTTCTAACCAGGGGCTACAAACTTCTTCCACCTGTGTGTGGCTGCTCCATCACGTCTATCTCATCTATCTTCCACAACCTTGTATCTAGTCCTTCTCTTGCAGAAAAGCTCAAAGCTAGGAGAAGCCAAACCTAAAGGAACAGCATGAAGGCATCTGACAGCCCAGCACTGTCACTTATGGATTACAGAATCATGGAATGCACTGGGGCTGGAAGGGACCCTTGAAGGTCATCTTGTCCTCCCTTCACCCCCCTCCTTGGCACCACTGCTGGTGGCAGCCTTGTGCTATGGCTCCAAACATGTGGATTCGCTGCTCCCACGCCCCTGGGGCAGGACACAGCTTTTAGAGGAGTCAGGAGAAGAAAATGCAACTCACCCAAGGTGCCAGGGCCAGCCCCTGGCAGATCAGGGAAGAGGACCACGGAGGTCCTACGCTGGACTCCCAGCTGCTCCTCTCCGCCTGTCTCTCACTGTCAACACTCGCAGGCACTTCCCTCCTGATGGCTCTGGACGCCTCCTCTCTAGACTGCACTCCCCAACAACAGCTTTGCTTCCAGCCCCTCCCAACCTCACCCTCCCTCTAAATAGACAGAGAACATCATGCTCCAGCAGAGCTGGGGCAAAAGCTGCCAGGGCTGCTCTCCTCTTCCTTCCACCAGCCACACCAAAGCCCTGGGACCTGCTGCAGCAGCAGCAATGCTTGTGCCCAGCCCAGGCTGGAGGAGGAAAGACCTGCTGTGGCTGGAGGTGGGAGTCAAGAATCACAGAATCACAGAAACAGTCAGGTTGGAGAAGACTCTCAGGGTCACCAAGTCCAACCATTAACCCCACTCTACAAGGGTCACCCCTAAACCACAGCCCCAAGCACCACATCCAAACCACCTTTAAGCACATCCCGGCTTGGGGACTCCACCACCTCCCCAGGCAGCACATTCCAGCCCCTGACCAACCTTGTAGTTAATTTTTTTCCTAATGCCCAGTCTAAACCTCTCCAGTGGCAGCTGGAGGCCTTTCCCTCTTGTTCTGTCACTAATTACCTATGAGAAGAGTCCCAAGGTGGCTTAACCTTCAGTCATCTTCATCCATAGCATGCCCATAAAGGTACCTGCTTTGCCCCCATGGCCCTGCACAGCTCATCAGCCTGCTTATGCCACAGCTGAGTTGTTTTGTTTTGGTTGAGGCTCAAGGGTCTGCTGAAGGATTTGCCATGTGACCTTGGGAAGTCCTTTGTGTATCTGGAAATGTATTGGCTCCAGGTGGTTTTGCATAAGCTGCTTTCCCTGGGGTGGTTTTGCCCTGCCACCGAGCATGCAGGGCTTGGTAATCAAATGAGGGCACAGAAAATTCCAGGCAAAACCCCAGCAGCCTTGGTCCCTCCCCAGCAGCAGCCACTGTGAGCATCCAAGAACACCCAAAGGAGCCCAGTGAGGGCTTGGACAACACTTCTCCCCCTCCAACAGCATAAGACAAACCAGAGAAGGGCCAGGAGGACGAGCAGAGGGGCTGGAGCTCCTCTCCTATGGGGACAGACTGAGGGAGTTGGGGTTGTGCAGTCGGGAGAAGAGAAGACTCTGAGGAGAGCTTCTTGTGGCCTTCCAGTATCTGAAGGGGGCTCCAAGAAAGCTGGGGAGGGACTTCTGAGGGTGTCAGAGAATGAAAGGACTGGGGGGGATGGAGCAAAACTAGAAATGGGTAGATTGAGATTGGATGTTAGGAAGAAGTTGTTCCCCATGAGGGTGGTGAGAGCCTGGCACAGGTTGCCCAGGGAGGTGGTGGCAGCCTCCTGCCTGGAGGTGTTTGCAGCCAGGCTGGAGGTGGCTGTGAGCAACCTGCTGCAGTGTGAGGTTTTTCATAGTTTCAGTCAGGGATGGAAGGGACCACAAGGATCAGCTAGTTCCAACCCCCCTGCCATGGGCAGGGACACCCCACACTAGATCAGCCTGGCCAGAGCCTCATCCAGCCTGGCCTTAAACACCTCCAGGGACAGGGCCTCAACCACCTCCCTGCACAACCCATTCCAGGGCTTCACCACCCTCATGGGGAAGAACTTCCTCCTCCCCTCCAGCCTGAATCTCCCCACCTCCAGCTTCATTCCATTCCCCCTAGTCCTATCACTACCTGAGAGCCTGAGAAGTCCCTCCCCAGCCTTCCTGTAGCCCCCTTCAGATCCTGGAAGGCCACAATGAGGTCACCTGGGAGCCTTCTCTTCTCCAGACTGAACAGCCCCAACTCCTTCAGTCTGTCCTCACAGGAGAGGTGTTGGAACTGGCTGATCCTTGAGGTCCCTGGCAACCTGACAATTCCATGATTCTCTGATTCCAGAAGGGGGAATCAAGCTGTGGGTTGAGGAAGAGCCACCAGCAGGGTGGACATCTCAGGCAGCACACAGGCACGCGAAGGCACAGCCTGCCTGCAGCTAAGCGTAGAACAGCTGGAGAAGGCAACTCCTCAGAGTGAAAACTGCAGAGCCTGCAGCCCAGCCACCCTCTGCCTCTCATTACACATTGAGTAGACTTCCTGTCTGAAGAGGAAGCCACATGGCCACGAGGCTGAGTCCCTCCACACAAACCCATGCCCCGGCCCAGCAGCCGAGGCTGAGGGCTCCGCCGTGGGCTCGCCCCTGGCGATGGTCTCCACGAGCAGCCTGCACTTCTGCATTTGCAACAGAGGCCTTCTCACTTCGCCTTCCCGTGCCCTGGAGCCGAAAGGGGAAGTGCCCTGGAGCCAGAAGGGGGGAAGTTGTGCCACCATTTCCTATTCTGGACAATGATTTCACTCTCCTGCCACATCCGAGAGCCACACGTGGCACCCGCCGCGCAAGCAAAGCTGCGGGGCTCTTACATGCAAAGGGCTCCAGGCTGGGGCCAAGCAGTTCCAGGAAACTCAACAGTTGTGCTCAAGAAAATAGAAAACTCCAGACCACACACAAATGATCTGGGCAGAAGCAGCCAGGCAGGCCCTGGGTGCTTGTGAGCTTGCAAGACGCCGAAGCAGGGCTTGTGGCTCAACGCCGGAGGGGCCGGGGGAGGAAAGGCAGCAAAGCAGCTGCACAGGTCCAAGCAATGACTTTGTGTCTTCCCCTTACACAACAAGGTGTGGCTCAAGCAGTCCTGGAGCACTCACTTCTTGTCTGGAAGGGGGTCAGCTCCATTTGCCCCTTCCCATGGCCAAGAAGGCCAATGGCATCCTGGCCTGCAGCAGGAAGAGTGTGGTCAGCAGGAGCAGGGAGGTCATTGTGCCCTGTGCTCAGCACTGGTTAGGCCACACCTTGAGTCCTGTGTCCAGTTCTGGGCCCCCCAGGTTAAGAAAGATGTTGAGATGCTGGAAGGTGTCCAGAGAAGGGCAACAAAGCTGGGGAGGGGTCTGGAGCACAGCCCTGTGAGGAGAGGCTGAGGGACCTGGGGTTGCTTAGCCTGGAGAAGAGGAGGCTCAGGGGAGACCTTCTTGCTCTCTCCAACTCCCTGCAGGGAGGTTGTAGCCAGGTGGGGGTTGGACTCCTCTCCCTGACAACCAGCACCAGAAAAAGAGGACAAAGTCTCAAGCTGTGCCAGGGCAAGTTTAGGCTGGAGGTGAGGAAAAGTTCCTCCCAGAAAGAGTAATTGGCCTTTGGGATGTGCTGCCCAGGGAGGTGGTGGAGTCACTGTCCCTTGAAGGTGTCCCAGAAAGGCTTGGATGTGGCACTTGGAGCCATGGTTTAGTTGTCAGGAGGTGTTAGGTAGTAGGTAATAGGTTGGCCTGGGTGATCTCTGAGGACTTTTCCAGCCTGGTTGATTCTGTGGTCATGCAGCATGGTCTAGTGATGGGGGAAGAGTAGATCTAGAGTAGCCAAGAGATATTCTTGGGGGTTGGACTGGATGATCTTTTGAGGTCCCTTCCAGCCCCTAACATTCTGTGATTCTCCTTCCTACACATTCATGGAACTGGGCTTCTCCCATCTTGATGCTAAAGGACCAACTACATCCCAATCAACCACTGACAGACATCTGAAGGAAAGAGTCTTTCCACCACTTATTGCTCCAGACGTGGGGACCAGGACTTAGCATCACAGAACCATTGAGCTTGGAAGAGACATTTCAGATCATCAAGTCCAAGTGCTTCCCTCAACATGAGGAGGAACTTCTCTGAGCTCAGTCTCACCACTGCTGCTAAGCTACTACCACTAAACCACATCCCTCAGCAGCTCCCCCATGTGTATTGGGTCTGTCTTTTAGCCTTCTAGTGCATCAAGCATCATCAGATGCAGAAGGCTCTCCTTAGAGCCATGATGGTTTGAGGGGCTTCTGTTGACACCAACAGAAGATCATCCTCATTAAAGAGCAAAAAGTCCTGCCCCTTTTCCCCAAGAGACTTTGCTAAGCCCCACTGGATCACAGGATCAGAGGATGTTAAGGGTTGGAAGGGACCTCCAGAGATCATTGAGTCCACTCCCCCTGCCAGAGCAGGAGCATAGAATCCAGCACAGGTCACACAGGAACACAGCCAGGCAGGGATTGAAAGGCTCCAGAGAAGGAGACTCCACAACCTCTCTGGGCAGCCTGCTCCAGGCCTCTGGGACCCTCACAGGGAAGAAGTTCCTCCTCATGGTGAGGTGAAACCTCCTGGGATGGAGTTTCCATCCATTGTTCATTGTCCCATCCCAGGGAGAAAGTGAGCAGAGCCTGGCCACTGCCTCTTCACCCCCAGCCCTCAGCTGTTGATAGACATTGATCAGATCCCTCTCAGTCTTCTCTCCAGACTGAACAGCCCCAGGGCTCTCAGCCTCTCCTCCCCAGGCAGTGCTGCAGTCCCTTCAGCATCCTTGGAGCCCTCCCTTGGACTCTCTCCAGCAGATCCCTGTCCCTCCTGAACTGGGGAGCCCAGCACTGGATGCAATATTCCAGGTGAGGTCTCAGCAGGGCAGAGGAAAGGGGGAGGAGAACCTCCCTGGGTCTGCTGGACACACTCTTAATGCCCCCCAGGACCCCATTGGCCTTCTTGGCCACAGGGCACATTGCTGTCCCATGCTGAACTCGCCAGAAGGTTTCTCCAGCACAGCTAAGGAGTGGATCAGGTCTTCACATATTCCCTGCTTAAGACCTCTTGCTGTAGCCTCATCACTGAAGAGGCACCTCTAGATATTTTGGGAGGCAATATCTGCTAGCACAGGAGTTACAGTGCATTAATTAGCAGTGAGATGCAGCCTGGCAGTCACAAGGTCAAAACACAACATCCATAATTCACACCTTGGAGGTTGCTTAGTGAGGAGAATACAGAAGAGCCATCACAAGACCTTTAAGGGCTCTGAGCACAGAGGTTTGCATCTCCCCAGAGCAAACAGGGAGAATTTACTTTCTCAGGTGGACCAAATCCTCCTGGACAGATAAAATCTGTGGGCTGAGTCAGCCTGGAGGAGGTAACTCCATGGGTTGGCAAGGCTGCTGTCCAGCAAAGGGGTGGATTGGGTGGACAGAAAATCAGAATCCATCAGCATTTGATGTTCTGGGAGAAGAGACCAAGCCCCACCCCCTGCAGCCTCCTTTCAGGGAGGCAGCAGAGAGCAAGGCTCTCAGTCTCCTCCTCTCCAGACTAAACCCCCCCCAGCTCCCTCCCCAGCCCTGCTCTCCACACCCTGCCCCAGGTTTGTTGCTCTGGACATGCTCCAGCCCCTCAATGTCCTTCTTGGAGGGGCCAAAACAGAACCCAGTACTGGAGGTGTGGCCTTGTCAATGCTGAACACAGAAGGACAATCCTTGCCCTGCTCCTGCTGGCCACACCACTGCTGATCCAAGCCAGAATGCTGTTGGCCTTCTTGGTCACCTGGGCACACACTGGCTCATCTTCAGCCATTTCAACCACCCCAGGTCCTTTTCCACTGGGCAGTTTCCAGCCCCCCTGCCCCAGTCCTGGAGCATTTGTGGGGTTATTGTTCCACAAGTGCAAGATCTGGCACTTGGCCTCACTGAACTATCCTGGGTTAGGAACTGGCTGGAGGCTGAGCCCAGAGAGTGGTGGTGAATGGTGCCACAGCCAGCTGGAGGCCAGGCACCAGTGGCATCCCCAGGGATCAGTGCTGGGCCCCATCCTCTTTAATATCTTCATTGATGATCTGGATGAGGGGATTGAGACAGTCATCAGCAAATTTGCAGATGACACCGAGCTGGGAGCAGATGTTGGTCAGTTAGAGGGCAGAAGGGCTCTGCAAAGGGACCTTGCCAGGCTGGACAGATGGGCAGAGGCCAACAGGATGGCATTCAACAAGTCCAAGTGCCAGGGGCTGCACTTTGGCCACAGCAACCCCAGGCAGAGCTACAGGCTGGGGGCAGAGTGGCTGAGAGCTGCCAAACAGAGAGGGACCTGGGGGTGCTGGTTGACAGCCACTTAAACACGAGCCAGCAGTGTGCCCAGGTGGCCAAGAAGGCCAATGGCATCCTAGCCTGCATTAGAAATAGTGTGGCCAGCAGGAGCAGGGAGGTCATTGTGCCCCTGTACTCTGCATTGGTTAGGCACACCTTGAGTCCTGTGTCCAATCTGGGCCCCTCAGTTTAAGAAGACATTGAGAGACTTGAAGGTGTCCAGAGAAGGGCAACAAAGCTGGGAGAGGCCTGGAGCACAGCCCTGTGAGGAGAGGCTGAGGGAGCTGGGGTTGCTAGCCTGGAGAAGAGGAGGCTCAGGGGAGACCTTCTTGCTCTCTACAACTCCCTGAAGGGAGGTTTTAGCCAGGTGGGGGTTGGTCTCTTCTCTCTAGCAACCAGCATGTGGTGGTTTGAGCCTTAACTGGAAGTTAAGAGCTCAGGGGGGGGGCAAGGCTGAGAATCTCTCCCCCACTCCCCCCCTTCTTCCCTTCCCAACAGAGAGGGGAGAAAAGGAAGGAGCAAATCCACCAAACAATAATTTGGAGTCGGCTTGGAAGTAGAGAGGCAAAGAGTTGTCTTTAAGCAATATATATATATATATATATATATATATATATATAATATAACAATAACAGGAAAAAGGTTCACAAGGGCAAGGAACAAGGATGGATGGGAGGGGGACAAAAAACAAGAGAATAATACAAACCAGCCTCTTGAGGAAGCGTGGAGGCAGCAGGTCCGACCGCGTGGCAGAGGAGCAGGAGGGCAGCTGCAGTAGCTCTCGTCCAGCAGAGGCAGGAGCCAGAGAAGGGCCAACAGCTATGAGGTCCTGCTTTTTATACCCTAGCTGGGCAGGGAGGGGGGAGTGGAGCAGACTCAGCTTCCCAGGCGAAAAATGCCCTGCAGGGAGTGAAAAGTACCTGCAAGCCCTCCCCCCTGCTTTGTTCTTTTTGTTCCCAGAAAAGGGTGTTAACCCACCACACAGCACCAGAACAAGAGGACACAGTCTCAAGCTGCACCAGGGGAAGTTTAGGCTGGAGGTGAGGAGAAAGTTCTTCCCAGAGAGAGTTGTTAGCCATTGGGATGTGCTGCCCAGGGAGGTGGTGGAGTCACCGTCCCTGGAGGTGTTCAAGAGGGGACTGGATGTGGCACTTGGTGCCATGGTCTAGTCATGGGGTCTGTGGTGCCAGGTTGCACTTGATGATCTCTGAGGTCTCTTCCAACCCTGGTGATGCTGTGATACTGTGATTCTGTAACTCTGTACCACTGGCCTTAGTCCATCAGTCCAGCTTGTCCAGGTCCCTCTGTAGAGCCTCCCTACCCTCATGCAGACCAACACCCCCAGCCAGCTTGGTGTCATCTGCAAAGCATCACCCAGAGCCAAAAAAATAATAACACCCAAGAAGAAATGGAGTCCAAGGCAGGAAGCAAAATAACTGAGCAAAACATCACCTCAAGCCTCTGCTGAGCCTACACCAACTGTCTGCTCTGCTGTGGAGCTCTGTGGTGCTGCTGGGTCTACCTTCAATGCCTCCAACTTTACCTATGCAAAAATGAGGTAAATCTCTAAGCAAATCAACATCTCCAGACCAGAGAGCACCTGGCATGGAGGTAGCTCACCCCAGCTAACTTGAGCCCCTCTTGGGAGGTGCCTGCAGACCAAATTCAATTAGAAGCCTACATTGGGAGGCACAGCTCCTTGACCAAGACAATTCTCATCCTTATTCCCTAAGATGCTCCCCACATGAAAAAGCAGGGATGATCACACTTCCTTCCTTAGTCAGCTGTTGCTCAAACATGTTCCAAAGCCTGCAAGAAGCTCAGAGTGTGTGCAAACATGGCCAACATGGAAATTGCAATAGAGTCACTTGGGTTAGCTCCCACTTCTTCACCCTCTGTTGGATTCATGATGAGCAGGAACAGAAGGCAGCTTCTTTGTAAGTGACTTTGCTCAAGATCCTCAGGACTCAGAATCCCAGAATCTATCTGGCTGGAAGAGAGCTCCAAGCTCACCAGTCCAAGCCTTGACCCAGCACTGAAGGGCTGACACTAAACCACGTCCCTAAGCACAGGTCCACACAGTGCTTGAACCCCCCAGGGATGGTGACTCCAGCATGCCCTGGGGCAGAACATTCAAATGTTTAAGAACCCTTACAAGGAAGAAATATTCCTGACATCCAGCCTGAAACCTTGTAACCATTTCCCCTGGTCCTGTCTCTTGCCATCAGGAAGAAGTTGCCTTATGAGAAGAGGCTGAGGGCCCTGGGCTTTTTAGTCCAGAAAAGAGAAGACTTGGAGGGGATATAATCAATGCTTAGGATATCTGAGGGCTGGGGTCAGGAGGCAGGGGCAGGCTCTGCTCACTTGCCCTGGGATAGGACAAGGGGCAATGGATGTAAGCTGCAGCACAGGAGGCTCCACCTCAACAGGAGGGGGAACTTCTTCCCCGTGAGGGTCCCAGAGGCCTGGAGCAGGCTGCCCAGAGAGGTTGTGGAGTCTCCTTGTCTGGAGCCTTTCCAGCCCTGCCTGGATGTGTTCCTGTGTAACCTGAGCTGGGTTCCACGGCCCTGCTCTGGCAGGGGGCTTGGACTCGATGATCTCTTTGGGTCCCTTCCAACCCCTGACAGCCTGTGAAGAGGCTGCCCCCTCCTCACTCCACCCTCACTTCAGAAAGCTGTGGAGAGCAATGAGGTTTCCCCTCAGCCTCCTCTTCTCCAAGCTGAACAAGCCCAGCTCCCTCAGGCACTTCCACTCCTCACACCACTTCCACTTGTGGGCAGCCAGGTGTGAGCTCTGAGGAAGTGTGCCCGAAGCTGCAGTGAGCAGCTCTCAAAAACCCATCAGCCCAAGAAAGCTTTACAAGGGTCCCACTGAAAAGTCCCCTGCTGTGAAAACCAGTTGTTACCACCTCTGAAGCCCTCAGAGCTACTTCAAGCACCAACCACATGAGAGTACTGATAACCCAGCAACCAGAGAGATAAGAGCAAACAAACACAGCGTTAGGCCGTCACTGGGAGCAGGAGGGCTGGCAAGGCATCAGTCACAGCCACCACCACTGCAGAGTGTGTGGGACAAGGCTCCTCCTCTGCTCCACTCTGCTGAGACCACAGCTGCAGCTCTGGGTCCAGTTCTGGAGCCTCTGTGCCAGGAAGACTCTGCAGGGGCTGGAAGGTGTCCAGAGAAGGGCCACGAGGAGGAGCAGAGGGCTGGAGCTGCTCGGCTAGGAGAACAGCCTGAGGGAGTTGGGGCTGTTCAGTCTGGAGAAGAGAAGGCTCCCAGGTGACCTCATTGTGGCCTTGCAGTGTCTGAAGGGGGCTCCAAGAAAGCTGGGGAGGGACTTTTGAGGGTGTCAGGGAGGGATAGAACTGGGGGGAATGGAGCAAAAGTAGAAGTGGGGAGATTCAGATTGGATGTGACGAAGTTGTTTCCCAGGAGGGTGGTGAGAGCCTGGCACAGGCTGCCCAGGGAGGTGGTGGCAGCCTCCTGCCTGGAGGTGTTTGCAGCCAGGCTGGAGGTAGCTGTGAGCAACCTGCTGCAGTGTGAGGTGTCCCTGCCCATGGCAGGGGGGTTGGAACTGGCTGAGCCTTGAGGTCCCTTCCAACCCTGACAGTTCTGTGATTCTAAGGCTGCCATGCTCTCCTTTCAACATCAGAGCTGCATTTGCTCTTCTGCCAGTAGCAAAAATTCCCTGAATGTGGAAGCAACAAAGCTTTGAATGATTGGTTCCAGCTCAGCAGAGATGAGAGAAGCAAAATGTTGTCATCTCCACTTGATTACTGTTGAGCAGCCCTCAACTTACAGGGAGAAGCTGAGAGCCCTGGGGCTGTTGAGCCTGGAGAAGAGCAGCCCAGGGGGGATCTGAGCAATGCTCAGCAAGAGCTAAAGGACCTGCGGGGGGCAAGAGGCTGGGGCCAGACTCTGCTGAGTGGTGCCCAGGGACAGCACAAGGGGCAGTGGGCACAGACTGGAACCCAGAAGGCTCCACCTGAAGAGGAGGAGAAAGTTCTTCGTTGTGAGGGTGCTGGAGGTCTGGAACAGGCTGCCCAGAGAGGTTGTGGAGTCTCTGGAGTGCTTCCAACCCCCCCCTCCCCGGCCATTGTGCTCCTGGGCAAGCTGCTATGGGTGCTTTAGCAGGGGGGGAGCGGACTGGCTGATCTCCAGAGGCCCTTTCCAAATCCTCAGCCCACTGGGATTCCGGGATTTCCTCGTGGGGCACAGACGCAGCCTGCAGTGCATCCCAGGCTCACGCAAGCCGAAGCAGAGCCCTTCAGGGACTTTCTCCAAGCGAGCGGCTCCCTTGCTGCGCGCTCAGCGGCACGGGCGGGGAGGGCAGCGACGCGCGGCCCACGGGCAGGATCCCAGAGGGGGAAAGGGAAACTGAAACCCCAACAGCAACCGCGCGCGTCCAGGGCAGAGCTGGCTGCAAGCCTCCCGGCACCCACTCTGCAAACTGAGACTTCCTCCTGACTTAATTTTAAAAGGTTGTTTTCTACAATTACCACTTTTCAGGACAGGACCTGGTGCCTGCTTCACAAACAGCTAGCAGGGGAATTCCAGCCTTCTGCCCTCCAAGGCTGTGGTGGATGTATTTGATGCAGAGAGAAAGACAGCTCTCTAAATTAGACCGCCCAGCCACCGCCGAGAAGAGCGGTTGTGAAGGTAGCTTCTCTCTTTTCTTCACACAGACACTTCCCTCCATGCAGCCCCAGGGGGACACTGAGGGTCCTCTCCCTCAGAGATGGCGAGATTCATGCAATGGTTTGGGTTGGAAGGGACCTGAAGTGGCCTTCCAGTAGCTGAAGGGGGCTCCAAAAAGCTGGGGAGGGACGTTTGGGGTGTCAGGGAGTGACAGGAGCAAAACTAGAAGTGGGTAGATTGAGATTGGATGTGAGGAAGAAGTTGTTGCCCAGGAGGGTGGTGAGAGCCTGGCACAGGTTGCCCAGGGAGGTGGTGGAAGCTTCCTGGCTGGAGGTGTTTGCAGCCAGGCTGGAGGTGGCTGTGAGCAACCTGCTGCAGTGTGAGGTGTCCCTGCCCATGGCAGGGGGGTTGGAAGTGGCTGAGCCTTGAGGTCCCTTCCAACCCTGACAATTCTATGGTTCAATGATCTAGATCCACCCCCCTCAACACAGCCCTTGGAGTGGTTGTTGATGAGGTTGAGGCTGCTGGTGTCCTGGGCCACAGAATCATCGGATGGTTTGAGTTTGAAACGACCTTAAAGGACCTTACCACAGCCTCCCTGGGCAACCTGTTCCAGTGCCTCACCACCCTCACTGGGGAAAAAGCTTCTCCCTGAAGATGCTGCCTTCACCTCCATCTCAACACACAGGCTGCACCCTTCACCTCCATCCCAACACACAGGCTGCACCCTTCACCTCCATCCCAACACACAGGCTGCACCCTTCACCTCCATCTCAACACACAGGCTGCACCCTTCACCTCCATCCCAACACACAGGCTGCACCCTTCACCTCCATCCCAACACACAGGCTGCACCCTTCACCTCCATCCAACAACACAGGCTGCACCCTTCACCTCCATCTCAACACACAGGCTGCACCCTTCACCTCCATCCCAACACACAGGCTGCACCCTTCACCTCCATCTCAACACACAGGCTGCACCCTTCACCTCCATCTCAACACACAGGCTGCACCCTTCATCCCCATATTCCCTCATCTCCATGATGGACAGCAAGTTACCCATGAGCCAGGGAAGTGCCCTTGTGGTCAAGAAGGGAAATGGTATCCTGCAGTGCATGATGAGTGTGTCCCCAGCAGGATGAGGGAGATTCTCTTCCTCCTCCACTCTGTCCTAGAGAGGCTACATGTGGAGTACTTGGTCCAGTTCTGGGCTGAGTAGGTCCAACAGAGAGCTATGAAGATGATGAAGGGACTGGAACAGAAAAGGCTGAGAGCCCTGGGGCTGTTGAGCTTGATGAAGAGCAGCTCCAGAGGAGATCTGAGCAATGTTCAGCAAGAGCTAAAGGAGCTGTGGGGGGCAAGAGGCTGGGGCCAGACTCTGCTCAGTGGTTCCCAGGGACAGCACAAGGGGCAGTGGGCACAGACTGGCACCCAGGAGGTTCCATCTGAGCAGAAAGTGAAACTTCTTTCTTGTGAGGGTGCTGGGGGCCTGGAGCAGGCTGCCCAGAGAGGCTGTGGAATCTCCTTCTCTGCAGACTTTCAACACCCATCTGGATGTGTTGCTGTGTGAGCTGCCCTAGGTGATGCTGCACTGGCAGGGGGTTGGACTGGATGATCTCCAGAGGTCCATTCCAACCCTTACTGCTCTGGGACTCTATGATTCCATATCCCTTCATCTCCATAGTCCATTTGGTTTAGCTCCCTGCTCATGAACCATTCCAGCACCAAGCTTTGGGAGGTGAAAGGCACAGGAGGAATTTGTCTCCCTGGTGAGGTCAGAATCAGGGTCTGTTACTTTTTTGGGATGGTTTCTGAAGGACCCAATGCAGGAGTCCCATTTCTGGAGGAGCTGAAGGACAGGCTTCAGGCTGAAGGAGAGGGTGGAAACATGCCCTGCTCTGCTTCATGCTGAAGGGTGTAAGCCCTGCTCTCCAGGGGTGGGGAATGGGATAAACTGGATCTGCTCTTTTGAGAAGACTTAGATGTGCCCATGCAGACAGAACGAGGAACACCACACTCAGACTCAATGCCAGGGTGGCCCCAAGGCCAGGCAGAGACCCCCAGAGCCCTTCCAGTCCTGAGGGCCCTTCCAGTCTGCACTCTCCTACCCCCATTGCCCCTGCCCCAAGGCCAGGCAGAGACCCCCAGAGCCCTTCCAGTCCTGAGGGCCCTTCCAGTCTGCACTCTCCTACCCCCCTTGCCCCTGCCCCAAGGCCAGGCAGAGACCCTCAGCAGCCCTTCCAGTCCTGAGGGCCCTTCCAGTCTGCACTCTCCTACCCCCCTTGCCCCTGCCCCAAGGCCAGGCAGAGACCCCCAGAGCCCTTCCAGTCCTGAGGGCCCTTCCAGTCTGCACTCCTGTGCCCCCATTGCCCCTCCCAAGGCCAGGCAGAGACCCTCAGAGCCCTTCCAGTCCTGAGGGCCCTTCCAGTCTGCACTCCTCTGCCCCCATTGTCTCTGCCCCAAGGCCAGGCAGAGACCCCCAGAGCCCTTCCAGTCCTGAGGGCCCTTCCAGTCTGCACTCCTCTGCCCCCATTGTCTCTGCCCCAAGGCCAGGCAGAGACCCTCAGAGCCCTTCCAGTCCTGAGGGCCCTTCCAGTCTGCACTCCTCTGCCCCCATTGCCATCTCAAGCCTGCCTCAAGGCAGATGAGCAGCTGCAGAGCTGTGTGTGAGAGGACCTCTTGGATTTCACCCCTGTGAACTCCAACTTGCTGCTGAAGAGTAACTTCCTGAAACCTACAAATGAAGAGAAGAAAAGAAAATCCCAGCCTTACCCTGTGCTGCTCTTTATCTTCCCTCCAGCAGTGGGAGGGGACACCCCACCTTCTGACACCCCACTCCAAGGCTGGCAGGTTTCAGCAGCCCATGCTTCACCTGGAGGAGTGCAGACACAAGCCCATCACCTCTCCTCCTCTCATGAGCAGCAACAGCTCTGCCACCAGTGCCACCCAGCCAGCACCACCTCCATAGCCCTCTGGCAACCAAACCCAGCTCTCAGCCAGCTTCTGATGGGTGCAGAGAAATGGCTCTGGGGAGACCTCAGAGCAGCCTTCCAGTCCCTGAAGGGGGCTTTAGGAGAGCTGGGGAGGGACTTTGTACTGTGGGGACAGGAAAAGGGGCAATGGTTTGAAACTACCAGCAGGGTAGATTTAGAGTGGACATTAAGAAGAAGCTCTTTACAATGAGGGTGGCAAAACACTGGAACAGGTTGCCCAGGGAGGTTGTGGATGGAGGTGAACCTCCCTGGAGGTGCCCAAGGCCAGGCTGGATGAGGCCTTGAGCAAGCTGGGCTGGTGGGAGGTGTCCCTGCCCATGGCAGGGGGGTTGGACCAGGATGATCTTCAAGGTCCTTTCCAGCTCAAGCCATCCTATGAGTCTATGACCCAAGAAAGACACCAACAAACCTCAACCCCACCAACAACCACCCCAAGGGCAGTGTGGATTTGACACAATTCAGCCAGGATAAGTAAAAAACAGATGTTTCCAAATCTCTATGTTCCTCCTTACAACCCCTCAGCAGCAGCACATAGCTGACCTGAGGAAGGGGAGACCAGCTTTAGGTACACTGTTCAGGGAGGAAAAGTGCTCGTTCCTGGCACCAATAATGAAACCCTCTCACCACAGGATCACAGAACCACAGCAACATTCAGGTTGGGAAAGAGCCTCAGGGTCACCAAGTCCAACCCAGAGCCCTACTCTGCAAGGGTCACCCCTAAACCCCTAACCCTAATGACCCTAACCCTAACCCTAACCCCAAGCACCACATCCAAGCCACCCTCAAACACCTCCAGGCTTGGGGACTCCACCACCTCCCTGGGCAGCACATTCCAAGCCCTGACCACTCCTGCTGGGAAAAATGTTTCCTACTGTCCAGTCTAAACCTCCCCAGTGGCAGCTTGAGGCTGTGCCCTCTTGCACTGTCACTAACTACCTGTGAGGAGAGACCAGCACCAACCTCTCCACAGCCTCCTTTCAGGGAGCTGTAGACAGCCAGGAGGTCTCCCCTCAGCCTCCTCTGTTTCACACTAACCATCCCCAGCTCCTTCAGTTGCTCTTCATCAGATTGATTCTCCAGGCCCTTCCCAGCTTCCTTGCCCTGCTCTGCCCTGGCTCCAGCACCTCCACAGCTCTCTGGTATTGAGGTGACCAAAACTGGATACAAGAGCCACATTGTCTTCTCACTCCACCACTCCCTCCCACTGCTCCCTGTGCAGAGCCCCAAGGACCAGCTCTACCCACCTAGCTCCAGGCCCTTCACCAGAGCTAATTTCAGCCTGCATCAGTCTGTATCACAAGAGCAATGATGGAGGTTTCACTCACCAGCAGTCAGCTATGAGCTCAGCATCAAGCTAAGCAGAGGTTTCTCCACATTGGCCAGAGCAACCCCAGGCAGTGCTACAGGCTGGGGGCAGAGTGGCTGAGAGCAGCCAGGCAGAGAGGGACCTGGGGGGACTGGGTGATGGGAGGCTGAACATGAGCCTGCAGTGTGCCCAGGTGGCCAAGAAGGCCAATGGCATCCTGGCCTGCAGCAGGAACAGTGTGGCCAGCAGGAGCAGGGAGGTCATTGTGCCCTGTGCTCAGCACTGGTTAGGCCACACCTGAGTCCTGTGTCCAGTTCTGGGCTCCTCAGTTCAGGAAAGATGTTGAGATGCTGGAAGGTGTCCAGAGAAGGGCAACAAAGCTGGGGAGGGGTCTGGAGCACAGCCCTGGGAGGAGAGGCTGAGGGAGCTGGGGTTGCTTAGCCTGGAGGAGAGGAGGCTCAGGGGAGACCTCATTGCTCTCTCCAACTCCCTGCAGGGAGGTTGTAGCCAGGAGGGGGTTGGTCTCTTCTCCCAGGCCCCCAGCACCAGAACAAGAGGACACAGTCTCAAGCTGTGCCAGGGGAGGTTTAGGCTGGAGGTGAGGAGAAAGTTCTTCCCAGAAAGAGAGATTGGCCCTTGGGATGTGCTGCCCAGGGAGGTGGTGGAGTCCCCATCCCTGGAAGTGTTTAAGAGGAGCCTGGATGAGGCACTTGGTGCCATGGTTTAGTGGATTAGATGGTGTTGGGTGATAGTTTGGACTTGATGATCTCTAAGGTCTTTTCCAACCTGGTTAATTCTATTCTTCCATTCCATTCCATTCCATTCCATTCCATTCCATTCTAAGCCCCTAGAGGACTGAGGCTGGAGATAGTGATGGTGTTTGGCACGGCCTGGCTGGGTGCCATCAGCAGTAGGTAATGGAAACTCCAGGGCTACTCTTCAGGGAAAGTGGAAGTTCAGCAGAGAAGTGGTGGTGGTGTCAGAGGAGAGGAACAGGGAGGGGGAAGGAAAACAAGTCAGTCATGTAGAGCAGGGGGGGAAAAGGTATTTCCCCAAGCAATAGCAGCAGCCCAAGCTGCCCCTGCCAAGAAGGAAGTGCTTACCAAGTCTGCTTACAAACATCTAAGGGGTGGGTGTCAGGAAGATGTGGTCACACTCTACTCAGTGGTCCCCAGTGACAGGACAAGAGGTACCAGGCATAAATGTGACCATAGGAAGCTCCAACTAAACACAAGGAGGAACTTCTGTACTGTGAGGGTGGCAGAGCCCTGGAGCAGGCTGCACAGAGAGCTGGTGGAGGCTCCATCTCTGGAGACTTTCAAGGCCTGCCTGGAGGCTTTCCTGTGTGACCTGCCCCAGGCAGAGGGTTGGACTCAATGATCTCATGAGCTTCAACAAGACCAAGGGCAGGGTCCTGCAGCTGGGTGGAGGCAATCCCAGGCACAAATCCAGGCTGGGCAGGGACTGGCTGGAGAGCAGCCCTGAGGAGAGAGCCTTGGGGGTGCTGGGGAGGAGAAGCTCCCCAGGAGCTCTCAGGGTGCACTTGCAGCCCGGAAAGCCAATCAGAGCCTGGGCTGCAGCAGGAGAAGTGTGGCCAGCAGGGCAAGGGAGGGGATTCTCCCCCTCTGCTCAGCCCTGCTGAGACCCCACCTGGAGTACTGCCTCCAGTTCTGGAGCCCCTATGACAAGAGGGATCTGGAGGTGCTGGGAAGGTGTCCAGAGAAGGGCCAGGGAGGATGAGCAGAGGGCTGGAGCTGCTCTGCTGTGAGGACAGACTGAAGGAGTTGGGCTGTTCAGGCTGGAGAAGAGAAGGCTCCCAGGTGACCTCACTGTGGCCTTCCAGGATCTGAAGGGGGCTACAGGAAGGCTGGGGAGGGGCTTGTCAGGCTCTCAGGGAGTGATAGGACTAGGGGGAATGGAATGAAGCTGGAGGTGGGGAGATTCAGGCTGGAGGGGAGGAGGAAGTTCTTCACCGTGAGAGTGGTGAAGGCCTGGAATGGGTTGTCCAGGGCGGTGGCTGAGGCCCTGTCCCTGGAGGTGTTTAAGCCCAGGCTGGATGAGGCTCTGGCCAGGCTGATCTAGTGTGGGGTGTCCCTGCCCATGGCAGGGGGGTTGGAACTAGCTGATCCTTGTGGTCCCTTCCAACCCTAACTGAAACTATGAAACTATCTCCAGAGGTCCCTTCCAACCCCTGCCATCCTGTGATGGCCGTGACAGTGTCAGACAGGTCTCTAGGGTGGCTGTTCAACCCGGTGGGAAAGACCAAAAGGTGACATCCCTGCTGGAAGGGTCTTACAGTCACTCAGATAGGGCAAAGGGGACAACACTCACTCCCATGCTCAGCAGGAGACACTCCCAAAAGCATGTGGGACACCTGGAGTCAAGGTCTGTGCCCACACAATGCAGACACTGAGCTCTCCCCCAAGCTGAAGACTTCACTGAATCACAGAATCAGAGAATCAATAAGGTTGGGAAAGACCCCAGAGAGCATCAAGTCCAACCTGTCACCCAACACCTCCTGACAACTAAACCATGGCTCCAAGTGCCACATCCAGTCCCCTCTTGAACACCTCCAGGGGCTGAAGGTGCTGGACTCCACCCCAAGCTGAAGATCCTGCAACAAAGTCTTCAGCCTGGAAAGGAGTCTGGCACCAATTATCTCTGGGCATGGATCACGGATCACAGGATCAGAGGATTTCAGGGGTTGGAAGGGACCCAAAGAGATCATGGAGTCCAAGCCCCCTGCCAGAGCAGGAGCATAGAAGCCAGCTCAGCTCACACAGGAACACATCCAGACAGGGCTGGAAAGGCTCCAGAGAAGGAGACTCCACAACCTCTCTGGGCAGCCTGCTCCAGGCCTCTGGGACCCTCACAGGGAAGAAATTCCTCCTTGTGTTGAGGTGGAACCTCCTGTGCTGCAGCTTACATCCACTGCCCCTTGTCCTATCCCAGGGAGCAACTGAGCAGAGCCTGGCCCCCAGCCCTCAGATATTTAGAAACATTTATTAAATCCCCTCTCAGTCTTCTCTTCTCCAAACCAAACAGCCCCAGGTCCCTCAGCCTCTCCTCCCCAGGCAGTGCTCCAGTCCCCTCATCATCCTCTTTGCCCTCCGCTGGACCCTCTCCAGCAGATCCCTGTCCCTCCTGAACTGGGGAGCCCAGAACTGAGCACAGTACTCAAGAGGAGGTCTCACCAGGGCAGAGTAGAGCTCAAGCCCAGCTGCCCCACGTGCTTTCTGCAGTGGCTGCTGCCTGTGTGGTGCTTCCTTGACCGTGGCCCTCGGGGAGAAGCCATTCTGGCTGTGCAAGGTCACACCTGGGTGGCACCATCGCCTTCTGGATAGCAGCAAACACCAAGGGAAACAGCACCACCACCACATCAGGCCACATTTCCATCAGCTGCTCCTTGTTCCATTGACCCAGCACCCTCCTGTGCCTCTTCAAACTCTTCCTAAGACTTCTTGACCCCAAAAAACCCAACTGGTGTCGCTCCCTACTCTGCTCCACTGGCTCGCAGGGAGGGGTGCTGGGGTTTAGGGGCTTGCTTTGGGGGGGTTGTTTCAAAACCATCTACTTCAGGATGAGGTTTAATGGCCATGGTGCTACTGGGCTGTTGGTTGGACTCAGTGAGAGGCTGGGGGATGATGAGATTGAAAGCAGCCCTGCAGAATAGGTCTTGGGGGTGCAGGGGGACGTGAAGCTGGACAGGAGTCACAGATGAACACTCGCAGCCCAGAAGGCCAAGGGCAGCCTGGGCTGCAGCCAAAGCAGCTTGGCCAGAGATGGAGAGAAGGGATCCTGCCCCTCTGCTCTGCTGAGACCTCACCTGCAGGGCTGTGTCCAGCTCTGGGGCCCCCAACACAAGAGACCTGGAGAGGGTCCAGAGGAAGCCACAAAGATGATCAGAAGGTTGGAGAACCTCTGCTATGGGGACAGGCTGGGAGAGTTGGGGCTGTTCAGCCTGGAGAAGGCTCCAGGGAGACCTTAGAGCTGCATTTCAATACCTGAAGGGGACCTACAAGAAGGTTGGGAAGGGACTGTTCAGAAGGGCTGTGGGGATAGGACAAGGGACAATGGTTTGAAACTGGAGCAGGGCAGAGTTAGGTTGGACATCAGGAGGAAGCTCTGCAGAATCAGAGTGGTGAGACACTGGAACAGGTTGTCCAGAGATGTGTTTGAGACTTAAAGGCCAGCCTTGCTGTGGCCCTGGGCAGCCTGCTCCAGCTGGAGGTGTCCCTGCTGCCTGCAGGGGGATTGGACAAGACGACCTCCCAGGGCCCCTTCCAACTCGATGCAATCTGGGACTCCTGGAGGTCTTTCCCAACCAGAACAATCCTGTGGTCACCCTCAGCACAGGCAGGGGACCATCCCCATCCTGCAACCAAGCACAGTGGCCTGGAGCAGACACAAGCAAGGGGACCCTTCACCTCTGGCTCGCATGGCAGCTCCCTCAGGACGAAGGAGAGCAGGAGCTGCTGCTAATCCCTTCAGCCTGCTTGCCGAAAGGAGTTTACTCGTGAGACCTGATTGGCTCCACCTCTGCTTAACTCCCCCAGCTGTGAACCAAAGCAAGTGCAAGACAGAGCCCTGCAAACAAGCAGTGTGACCATTGCCCAGGGCTTTGTGTGAGCTGCGCTGCCAAACCCACTAAACAGATTAACTTACAGCATAAACAAGCAAGTAAATCTTTCCCCCAAGGCCCTCTGCCTCCAAAGGAAGCTTTAGAAGTTGCTTCCTGCCATTGTGGAGGCCCTGCTGGGAACTCAGGAGCCTTTTCAGTCCCTGGCTTGGTTGCCCAAAGCCTTCCCATTTACTTCCAGCACCGCTGGCTGCAGGCACCACAAAAGACAGATGATGGCAAGGATGGGTTTGGGCTGTTCCTCATCAGCCCCAGGCCGTGGGGAAGCAGGACTGTGACTCCCACGGGCTTCCAAAGCTCACAGGAGGGTGTGAAAGCCCCTTGGAGCAGCAGTTTCAGCACAACCACTGCAACACCATCGTGATTGATGAGAAGAAAGGAAGTCTCCAAGAACAGAGGCAGGCCAAGGAGAGGTGGCCATCCATCCAAGACTGGGAGCACCAGCGGTGGTTAACCCCACCAGGATGCTCAGCTCTTGAGCATATCTGAAGGGGGCCTACAGGAAGGCTGGGGAGGGACTTCTCAGGACATCAGGGAGTGATAGGACTAGGGGGAATGGGATGAAGCTGGAGGTGGGGAGATTCAGGCTGGATGTGAGGAGGAAGTTCTTCCCCATGAGGGTGGTGAAGCCCTGGAATGGGTTGTCCAGGGAGGTGGTTGAGGCCCTGTCCCTGGAGGTGTTTAAGCCCAGGCTGGATGAGGCTCTGGCCAGCCTGATCTAGTGTGGGGTGTCCCTGCCCATGGCAGGGGGGTTGGAACTGGATGATCCTTGTGGTCCCTTCCAACCCTGACTGAAACTCGGAAACTAGGAAACTATGAAATCTTAGAATCACAGAACTGCTTCAGTTGGAAATCATCTTCAAGATCACTGACTCCAACCAGTCCCTAATTCTACCAAGGCTGCTGCTAAACCAGCCCTCAGCACCACAGCTCTGCCTTTTTGAAACACCTCCAGGGATGGGCATTCAGCCACCTCCCTGGGCAGCCTGTGCCAGGCTTTCAGAACCCTTTCAGGCAAGAAGTTTCTTCTAATGTCCAACCTAAGCCTCCCCTGGCACAATTTCAGGCCACTTCCTCTCCTTCTGTCACCTGAGACTAGGAAGAAGAGACCAACTCCCACCTGGCTCCAACCTCTTTCCAGGGAGCTGCAGAGAGCAATGAGGTCTGCCCTCAGCCTCCTTTTCTGCAGACTAAATAAACCCAGTTCCTTCAGCAGCTCCTCACATGGCTTCTTTTCCAAACAGCCCAGAGCACTGAAATATCTCAGCAGCATCCACACTTGCTGCTTGAGAGGGCAAAGGCAAGCCTAGGACATGGAGCCTTTCCAAACCCTGGGTTCCCCTCTGGGAAGCAGCAGGCTCAAGCTGTGCTGGAGGCCACCAGTGCATCCCAGATGTGTCAGAGCCTGGGGATGTGGAGAAGGGCAGGCTGAGCAACAGGAAGGTGCTGCTTGTTCTCCCAATGCAGGGACCATTGGGAGATGAATGAAGGCAGGAACCCCTCCTGCCATATAGCAACGAGATTCCAGGCATGCAGAGGGCAGAGAAGCTCAGAAGTCCTCCCAGAAGTCCTTTATTGCTGCACTGTGGAATCCCCAGCATTACAGAGTCTCAGAGTGTCCTTAACAGCAGCAGTCCTGGAAGCCCTTGGCAGCTGAAGCAGCTGACCAAGCCCTGAGCACATCCCTAGCAACACCTACGACTACCTGAAGGGAATTCTCTCTCACCCGTCCCCAGAGGGAGGCTGTGATGGCCAGGTCACCTTCACAAGGTGTCTTCTGTTGAAGTCAGGGATGGAAATGAGAGACAACCTCAAAATGCCCACTTCAGGGCCCTGCCCTGGGGTTGGATGCTGCTCTGCATCTGCTCCACCACATCGAACCTCTGGCACTGCCTTGGGCTGTGGCTGGCAGAGTTTGCTGCACGGTGGGGGATGCACCCACCCCTAGGGGTGGCACTAGAGGGCTTCAAGCTCCCTTGCCCTTCATCAGGCCCACCACAAACCCTCCTTCATCTGCATAGCTCATCATCAGAGAAGGGCAAGGAGGCTGGGGAGGGGTCTGGAGCACAGCCCTGTGAGGAGAGGCTGAGGGAGCTGGGGTTGCTTAGCCTGCAGAAGAGGAGGCTCAGGGGAGACCTTCTTGCTCTCTCCAACTCCCTGAAGAGAGGTTGTAGCCAGCTGGGGACTGGTCTCTTCTCCCAGGCAACCAGCACCAGAACAAGAGGACACAGTCTCAAGCTGTGCCAGGGGAGGTTTAGGCTGGAGGTGAGGAGAAAGTTCTTCCCAGAAAGAGAGATTGGCCCTTGGGATGTGCTGCCCAGGGAGGTGGTGGAGTCCCCATCCCTGGAGGTGTTCAAGAGGGGATTGGATGTGGCACTTGGAGCCATGGTTTAGTTGTCAGGAGGTGTCAGGTGTTAGGGAATAGGTTGGGCTTGATGATCTCTGAGGTCTTTTCCAACCTGGTGAATTCAATGATCCCTACACCATAGCCCTGGCCAGAAGCAGCTAACTAACAGAAGCAGAAGTCCCTAGCAAAGCCCTAACCCCCCAAAGCCATTCCTAAGCTCAGTCCCTAACCCAAGGTCCCTAACCCCAGCACCTATTGCTCAGAGTGGCTGTTGCTATTCTCTTTGCTATCAGCAAACCCCAACCACATAGCTAAGCTAAAATCTCTTCCCAGGGAGAGGTGCCAGCATGTCAAGGAGGTGGCTTCTGCACCATGTTCCGCTCCCAGGGTGCCAAGGTGAGGCTCTTGTCCTTGGCACACCTGGAGTGTGATTGGTTTGCTCTGGGCAGCTAAGGAATTGGGCAGCTAAGGAATCCTGCACTCTGCCTGCAGCCAGCAGCTGCCCTCAGAGCAGTGGCTGCAAGAGGTGCTGAGGCTGGAGAGCTTGGGGCCCTCCCCTCCCCAGGCTCGAGGTGTGCTCTGTGCCAGCAAAAGCCTTTCCTTCCCAGCATCTGAGACCCAGCAGCATTCAGACCACATCCACCTGGGAACAGCCTGCACTGAGTAACATGCAGGCATTTAGTGAGCATGGGGGTGGTGGGTGGAAGGTTGAACTTGAGGACCTTGGAGGTCTTCTCATAGAATCATAGAATCAATAAGGTTGGAAAAGACCTCCAAGATCATCAAGTCCAACCTGGCACCACAGACCTCATGACTACTAAACCATGGCAGCAAGTGCCAGGTCCAATCCCCTCTTGAACACCTCCAGGCATGGGGACTCCACCACCTCCCTGGGCAGCACATCCCAGTGGCTAACAACTCTCTCTGGGAAGAACTTTCTCCTCACCTCCAGCCTAAACTTCCCCCAACCTTAAGGAGCCTGTGAATGAGCAGCCCTTTGGGGGCTTTGGCTTGTTGGCTTTGGTTGGAAACCAGCTGTTTGCTGCAGGCCTGTAAACCTCAGGCAGGAGCCCTGAGGGAGCAGGATTCACACACAGGGATGAGGAGCAGCAGGGATGGCACCCAGGCAAGGTCTGCAAGGCCAGGTTTTGCTTGGTCAGACCCCAAATCCTCCACACCCAAGAGCTGCCACAACCCCATCGAGGCAGCCATGGGGGGTGGGAGGCTGCACACAGCTTTGGGAGGAGGGGGCTGGCCTCAGTGATCTCCAGAGGTTCCCTCCAAGCCCTGTCATTGTGTGATCTCTACCAGTTTGTGAGGCTTAGCAACACAAAGACATCCAAGGCTGAAGAAGCTTTTGTGAAGTCCCACAGGCACAGGGTGCCAGAAACAATGAGCAAAGGGAAATGCCACCTGAATGGACCAGAGCTTGTTTGCAAAGAAGCCTCTGAGCTGGGAGGGTTTAAATAGACACAGAGCAAGGGAGGAAGTAGCTGAAAAGGGAAGCATTTCATCCTCATTTGAG
The DNA here is from genome assembly GCA_015227895.2 of Colaptes auratus. Taxonomy (NCBI): domain Eukaryota; kingdom Metazoa; phylum Chordata; class Aves; order Piciformes; family Picidae; genus Colaptes; species Colaptes auratus. The sequence goes on from CM026895.1 coordinate 19,595,397, forward strand.
ACAAAGAATTGGCCTTTGTGGAGAGGGTGAAAAACACTTCAGCAAGCTCAAGACAGCGTGGGCTTTCCCAAAGCAGCAGCCGTGCGGTGCTGCAACAGTCACAGAGTGCATTTGGGTTGTAAGGGACCCTCCAAGGGCATCCTGTCCAACCCCCTGCAGGCAGCAGGGACGCCTCCAGCTAGAGCAGGCTGCCCAGGGCCGCAGCAAGGCTGATCCTGAATGTCTCCAGGGACAGGGCCTCAACCACCTCCCTGGGCAACCTGTTCCAGTGTCTCCCCACCCTCACTGTGCAGAGCTTCCTCCTGATGTCCAACCCAAACCTGCCCTGCTCCAGTTTCAAAGCACTGCCCCTGGTCCCATCACAACAGACCCTTCTGAACAGTCCCTCCCCAGCCCTCCTGCAGGTAACTTGTAGATATTGCAGTGCTGTAACTACATCTTCCTGGAGCCTTCTCTTCTCCAGGCTGAACAGATCCAAACTCTCTCAGCCTGTGCCCCCAGGAGAGGTGCTCCAGCCCCTCCCATCATCTGTGTGGCCTCCTCTGGACCTGCCCCAGTAGGTCCATATCTCTCTCTTGTTGGGGGTCTCACAGATGTTAGGACAGGGCTGAAAACACCTTCATGTCACAGCACAAACACCTCCAACACAGGATAAAAGAGGTGATGGAGTCCATGTGCAGCACCTCTGAGGACACTCACAAGATGGGGTTGAAGTTGAGGCCTTCCTGCTTGCCTGGAGCAGCTGTGAGCACCGTGACCAGCAGCACTATGATCAACAAGTCCTTCCACTCCCAGGCACCCTGCTCACATGAGCTGCTCATGCCAGGACCTCCTCACTTTGGCTTAAACCCACCTCAAAATGAGGACCAAGATTGGGTGAGGTAGAGTCCTTCCTGCTCAGCCAGGCAGCTGGGGGCAGTCATGAACAGCTTGCCTGACCAGGGGGGATGCTCATCAGCTAGGGGGACAATGCTCAGCGCATGTTCCTCCATCCCCAGCAACCCTCATCAGGTGAGATCTGGTTCATGCCAGGATCTCCTGGGTACCAAGAGGATGGGGACTGCCTTTTGACAAGGAGTCCCATGGAAAAGACAAGGGGTGATGGGCACAAGTTACTGCTGGGGAGATTCCCTTTGGACTCCAGAAGAAAACTTTTCACCAGGAGAACATGGAGACATTTGCACCATGAGACACTGAGGCAATCTCCCAGGGGAAGTAGTGGAGTCCCCTACAGTGGCCACTTTCAAGGCTCAGCTGGTGGCCAGTCACTAGTGTTGTGTCCCAAGGATCAGTGCTGGGCCCCATGCTCTTTAGCATCTTTATTGATGATCTGGAGGAGGCCATTGAGTCCATCATCAGAAAATCTGCAGACAACACCAAGCTGGGGGCAGGAGTTGATCTGCTGGAGGGCAGAGAGGCTTTGCAGAGGGACCTCGACAGGCTGGACAGATGGGCAGAGGCCAAGGGCAGGAGATTGAACACATCCAAGTGCCAGGGGCTGCACATTGGCCACAGCAACCCCAGGCAGTGCTACAGGCTGGGGGCAGAGTGGCTGAGAGCAGCCAGGCAGAGAGGGACCTGGGGGTGCTGGTTGATGGGAGGCTGAACAGGAGCCAGCAGTGTGCCCAGGTGGCCAAGAAGGCCAATGGCATCCTGGCCTGCAGCAGGAACAGTGTGGCCAGCAGGAGCAGGGAGGTCATTCTGCCCCTGTACACTGCACTGGTTAGGCCACACCTTGAGTCCTGTGTCCAGTTCTGGGCCTCTCAGTTTAGGAAGGAGGTTGACTTGCTGGAAGGTGTCCAGAGAAGGGCAACAAAGCTGGTGAGGGGTTTGGAGCACAGCCCTGTGAGGAGAGGCTGAGGGAGCTGGGGTTGCTTAGCCTGGAGAAGAGGAGGCTCAGAGGAGACCTCATTGCTCTCTCCAACTCCCTGAAGGGAGGTTGTAGCCAGGTGGGGGTTGGTCTCTTCTCCCAGGCAAGCAGCACCAGAACAAGAGGACACAGTCTCAGGCTGTGCCAGGGGAAGTTTAGACTGGAGGTTAGGAAGAAGTTTTACACAGAGACAGTGATTGGCCATTGGAATGTGCTGCCCAGGGAGGTGGTGGAGTCCCCATCCCTGGAGGTGTTCGGAGGAGACTTGATAGGGTGCTTGGTGCCATGGGTTAGCTGATTAGGTGGTGTTGGATGATAGGTTGGACTCGATCTTGAAGGTCTCTTCCAACCTGGTCTATTCTATTCTATTCTATTCTATTCTATTCTATTCTATTCTATTCTATTCTATTCTATTCTATTCTATTCTATTCTATTCAGCTGGGCAGGGTGCTGGGCCAGCTCATTTCAACTACACCATCAACTAGCAAGGTTGGAGCAGATGGTCCTCGGGGTCCCTTCCAGCCTGGCATTCTGGGATTCTAGGATTCCCCACTCCTGCTTAAACCCACATGAAAATAAGGGCCAGCAGCATTTTGGGAGCACCAGATCTGCTCTCACCCTGGGCACTGCAGGAATCTGGGGCAAGGAAACAGCATCTGAGGGAAAGCTAAATCCCATCCCCTCTCTTACAAACACAGTCAGTCCCCCTGCAGCACTGAGAGTCATTAGTCATAGAATTATGGAATGCTTTAGGATGGAAGGGACCTTCAAGATCATCCAGTTCCAACCTCTTTGCCATGTCCAACCCAGAGCCCTACTCTGCAAGGGTCACCCCTAAACCAGAGCCCCAAGCACCACAGCCAAACCACCTTCAAACACATCCAGGGCTGGGGGCTCCACCACCTCCCTGGGCAGCACATTCCAACCCCTGACCACTCTTGCTGGGAAAAATGTTTCCTACTGTCCAGTCTAAACCTCCCCAGTGGCAGCTTGAGGCTGTGCCCTCTTGTTCTGTCACTAATGACCTGTGAGGAGAGACCAGCACCAACCTCTCCACAGCCTCCTTTCAGGGAGCTGTAGACAGCCAGGAGGTCTCCCCTCAGCCTCCTCTGTTTCACACTAACCATCCCCAGCTCCTTCAGTTGCTCTCCATCAGATTGATTCTCCAGGCCCTTCCCAGCTTCCTTGCCCTGCTCTGCCCTGGCTCCAGCACCTCCACAGCTCTCTGGTATTGAGCTGCCCAAAACTGAGTACAGTACTCAAGGTGTGGCCTCCCCAGAGCTGAGTCCCAGGGCACAGTCCCCTCCCTGCTCCTGCTGGACACAGCATTGCTGATCCCAGCCAGGAGGCCTTTGGCTTTCTTGGCCACCTGGGCACACTGCTGGCTCCTATTCAGCTGCCTGTCCTTCAGCACCCCCAGGTCCCCTTCTGCCAGCAGCTTTCCAGCCACACTGCCCCAGGCCTGGAGCCTTGCCTGGGGCTGTTGTGACCCAAGTGTTGTGACCCAGGTCCCCTTCTGCCAGCAGCTTTCCAGCCACACTGCCCCAGGCCTGGAGCCTTGCCTGGGGCTGTTGTGACCCAAGTGTTGTGACCCAGGTCCCTTTCTGCCAGCAGCTTTCCAGCCACACTGCCCCAAGGCTGTGGCCTTGCTTGGGGTTGTTGTGACCCAAGTGTTGTGACCCAGGTCCCCTTCTGCCAGCAGCTTTCCAGCCACACTGCCCCAGGCCTGGAGCCTTGCCTGGGGTTGTTGTGACCCAAGTGCAGGACCTGGCACTTGGCCTTGCTGAAGCTCATCCCATTAACCTTGGCCATGGATCCAGTCTCTCCAGGTCCCTCTGCAGAGCCTCCCCACCCTGGTGCAGATCAACACTGGCACCTAACTTGGTGTCCTCTGAGAACTTACTGCTGACCAACCTGTCCTTATGAATAGTCACAGTGACACTGTGTCAGGCTGAGTGACACTCACAGCTGTGGGTTAAAAACATCTGCAGCCCTTTTCACTGCCCAGCACAGCTGGGGAGGGGGCACTGGAGCAGCTCCTCCCCAGGCACACAGCGGAGCATCACCAGCCCCGTTCCGGGAAAGGTGTGGTGCAAGAGGCAGTGCTGAGCCACACAGCTGCCCCAGGCAGGATCTGGCCACCCAGCTCTGTCTCACCAGCAGGAAACTCAGACCTGGGTGAACTTTCAGATGTGGCAGGTTAAACGCAGCTGCTGTGACTGCAAGGAGAGGACACCTGAGACAAAAGCAGCCAAGCCTCAAACCCCAAACCCCCACCAGGCTGTTTCCAAACATACCACACTGCCCACAGCACTGGGCTGAGCCAGCAGTGTGCTCAGGTGGCCAAACAGCATCTTGGCCTGCAGCAGGAATAGTGTGGCAAGCAGGAGCAGGGAAGTGATTGTCCCCCTGTACTGGGCATTGGTGAGGCCACACTTTAAGTACTGGGTTCAGTTTTGGAGCTCTCACTCCAAGAAGGACATTGAGGTGCTGGAGGGTGCCCAGAGAAGGGCAACAGAGCTGAAGAGTATGAAAAACAGGTTTGGTGAGGAGCAGCTGAGGGAACTGGGGTTCATTAGTCTGGAGAGGAGGAGGCTGAAGGGAGACCTCATTGCTCTATGTAGCTCCCTCAAAGGAGGTTGCAGTGAGGTGGGGGCTTCTTCCTAGTCTCAGGTGATATAAAGAGAGGAACTGGTCTGGAATTTTGCCAGGGGAGGGTTAGGTTGGAGATGAGGAAAAATGTCTTCACTGCAGAAGTGGTCAGGGATTGGAAGAGGCTGCCCAGGGAGGTGGTGGAGTCCCCACCCCTGGAGACGTTCCAGAAACCTGTGGCCATGGCACTTGGGCACATGGTTTAATGGCCATGGTGGTGCTGGGTGGATGGTTGGACTGGATGATCTTTGAGGTCTCTTCCAACCCAAACAATTCTACAATTCTTTGATTCAACAGACCCAGCTCTCCTCCAGCTACCTATCTGCAACCTCCACAGAATCACAGAATCACCAAGGTTGGAAGAGACCTCAAAGATCATCAAGTCCAACCTGGCACCCAACACCTCATGACTAAACCATGGCACCAAGTGCCACATCCAATCCCCTCTTGAACACCTCCAGGGTTGGGGGACTCCACCACCTCCCTGGGCAGCACATCCCAATGGCTAATGACAGTGGAGAACTTTCTCCTCACCTCCAGCCTAAACCTCCCCTGGCACAGCTTGAGACTGTGTCCTCTTGCTCTGGTGCTGGGTGCCTGGGAGAAGAGACCAACCCCTACCTGGCTACAACCTCCCTTCAGGGAGTTGTAGAGACTCCCCTGAGCCTCCTCTTCTCCAGGCTAAGCAACCCCAGCTCTCTCAGCCTCTCCCCGTGGGGCTGCGCTCAAGGCCCTCACCAGCCTCGTTGCCCTTCTCTGGCGGGCGAGGGAGCAGCTCCTCCGACCACCAACCCTACATTGCTTTTTAGGGGTGTTTTTTCCCCTTTCCCTCCTCCCCCAACAGCAGAACCTGAGAAATCAGCGATTACCAAGGCTGCAGGAGCTCACGCCTGGCCACTCATGTATTCCAGCTGCACAGGCTGCAGCCCCGGCTTGCCAAACAGGATACAAGGCGGCGCAAGGGACCAAAGCGGTTTTTTATCTCGCAAGCTTTTCCAAGAGGGTGCTGCGAACAATGGGGGAGGAAATACAACATTAACAGCGGAGAAGAGCAATTGGCAGTGCCCCTCGCGGGGCTGTTCTTCCTTACAAGGCTGCCCATTCAGGCGCTGTCATTAGGCAAATGGCACGGAGGGGCCCTTCCCAACCGGCGCTCCCTGCTTCCTCATCAAGCGTGCGGCCAAGGAGCCGCAACGCCAGCGCCGCAATCACCGCTCCAGCACACCCTGCCCGCCTGAAAAACCCGGCCCGAAAGCCTCCCAGGAGTCACGCCGGCACGGCAGCAAGGAGCTGCAAGTTCTCACATCGTGGCCAAAAATGAGATCAGAGAAAAGGAAGCATTGGGGGATGGGGGGGGGGTGGGGGGTGGGAGTGGGTGGAGATTGGGGTAGGAAAGGCGCTTGGGAGCTGCAGTCGCTCCCCAGGCTCCCACCCAGGAGGTCGGTGAAGAAGGCTCAGAGCCAGCAGTGAAAGGCAAGAAGAGAAGAGAAGGCTCCGAGGTGACCTCGTTGTGGCCTTCCAGGATCTGAAGGGGGCTACAGGAAGGCTGGGGAGGGACTTCTCAGGATCTCAGGTAGTGATAGGACTAGGGGGAATGGAATGAAGCTGGAGGTAGGGAGATTCAGGCTGGATGTGAGGAAGAAGTTCTTCCCCATGAGGGTGGTGAAGCCATGGAATGGGTTATCCAGGGAGGTGGTTGAGGCCCTGTCCCTGGAAGTGTTTAAGCCCAGGCTGGATGAGGCTCTGGCCAGCCTGAGCTAGTGTGGGGTGTCCCTGCCCATGGCAGGGGGGTTGGAACTGGATGATCCTTCTGGTCCCTTCCAACCCTGCCTGATACTATGAAGACCTCATGAAAGGTCTTGTCCAGCTCTGCTGCAGCATAGGAGGATGCTCACCACATCATCCTGTGTATTACACCTACATCACTACAGCTGCACTGTTCATAGAATGGGCAGGAAAGGAGCTTAAAGATCAACCAGTTTCAACCCCCTGCCATGGGCAGGGACACCTCCCACCAGCCCAGCTTGCTCAAGGACTTGTCCAGCCTGGCCTTGAACACCTCCAGGTAGGGGGCATCCTCAACCTTCCTGGGCAACCTGTTCCAGTGTCTCACCACTCTCACTGGAGAGAATTTCTTCCTCATTTCCAGCCTAAATCTGCCCTCTTCCAGATCCAGCCCATTCCCTCTCATCCTATCCCCTACAAGCCCTTGTCAAAAGTCCCTTTCCAACTCTCCTTTAGCCCCCTTCAGGTACTGCAAGGCTGCTCTAAGGTCATCTAGTGTCCAGTGCAAGTTCAAAGCTCTGCTGGGAGCAGAGTTCAGACACAGCAGAGTTTCTCAGCACCCAAAACCACCCTCAGGGCACTCACCTGAGTGGCTCTCCCCCAGAAAACTCAGGCACCGTTTTCCACTTGCAGAACAACAGCGCAGCAATGAGCGTCCCCATCATGCCAGGAAGAGCTCAGTGGGCACCCAAAGAAAGAGAAGTCAAAGCCACCCCAGGTGAACTGCAGCATGGCAAGGCCACAGTGGTCCCCATGCCACCAAGTAGCTGTCACAGTTTGGTCCCTGCCGTGGCTGATGGCAAAGCTGCTGCTGCTGCAGTTGGCAGCCCTTGGCCCCAAGGGCTGCTGCAGCATGGGGAGCTCACCCCACCAGAGCAGCCCACGGCACCTTTTGTCTGGATTCAGTTCTTCTTTCTCAGTGCAAAATGCATCTCTTCATTTTCACCTTCACTGAAATGCACAGTTTTGCTTTGCCTGTCTCCAACCCAGGGTGCCCTCATCTCCTGGGGGGAGAAGGACCGCCCTACAGCACCAGAGCCAAGGTGCCCCCACCCCAAGTTGATGCAAGCTGTCCTTAACTGACTCCACCAGACCCCACAGAGCTAGAGAATGGTTGGACTTGATGATCTTAAAGGTATTTTCCAACTGAAATGATTGTGTGGTCACAGCTTCTCCCTCTGCACAAGCACCTCCCACACTTCTCATCCCCCTTCTCAGAATCATAGACTCAATAAGGTTGGAAAAGGCCTCAGAGATCATCCAGTCCAACCTGTCACCCAACACCTCCTGACAACTAAACCATGGCTCCAAGTGCCACATCCAAGCCTGTTTTGAGCACCTCCAGGGATGGGGACTCCACCACCTCCCTGGGCAGCACATCCCAAGGGCCAATTACTCTTTCTGGGAAGAACTTTCTCCTCACCTCCAGCCCAAACCACCCCTGGCACAGCTTGAGACTGTGTCCTCTTGTTCTGGGGCTGGGTGCCTGGGAGAAGAGACCAACCCCCACCTGGCTACAACCTCCCTTCAGGGAGTTGTGAGAGCAATGAGGTCTCCCCTGAGCCTCCTCTTCTCCAGGCTAAGCAACCCCAGCTCCCTCAGCCTCTCCTCCCAGGGCTGTGCTCCAGACCCCTCCCCAGCCTCATTGCCCTTCTCTGGACACATCCAAGTCTCTCAATGTCCTTCTTAAATTAAGGAGCCCGAACTGGCCCTGGCCAGGCTGTGGAGCCCTGGAAGCAAGAGAGTGGCAGCCACACGATGCCAGGGAAGGCAGATGAGTGAGCTCCCCCCACTTCAATTCATCAGAATCACAGAATCAACCAGGTTGGAAGAGACCTCCAAGATCATCCAGTCCAACCAACCACCCAACCCTACCCAATCACCCAGACCATGGCACCAAGTGCCTCGTCCAGGCTTTGCTTAAACACCTCCAGGGACATTGACCCCCACCACCTCCCTGGGCGGCCTTGTGAGGCCGGAGCCAACACACCCTTGGCTCCTGGTGCAGCAGACCAGGCTCTGAAGCCTGCAGAGCATCACCCAGCCCAGCCCCAAAGGATGCACCCAGCCATCACCTCAGCCCTCCCAGCAGCCTCACGTAGTCACAGCGTCTGAGGGATGTAACCGCTGCAACCACCACCGCCGCCCTGCTCGCGCTCTTTATCTTCTCATCTCTCTAGGTTTAAGCTCTAATCTGAGCAACACCCAGAGCTCCAAAACAGTTGTGTTTTGCAGAGGCGCTTTGGAAACACTTTGCAACTCCATCCAAGGTCTTGTTGTGAACGTGAGAAGCGAAAAAACACAACCAACAAACAACCCCCAGCCAGTCAACAAGCACCCACCAGAGCCCTGCGACGAAGAGGAAAATCAAAGCCTTGGTTCTGCACACCCCCGGAGCTTGCAGGGATCTGCATCCACCCAACATTGAGAACATTAATCTAATTAATTAATTGGGGTGGGGGGGAATCAAATCAGCTGCAGCTGTGCAGCAGCATCAGCTCCCCCCCCCCAACAGCAGGGGAAGCCAGCACCAGCCTGCAGCTGCCTGAGCAGGGCTTTTGCTGCGCCGAGAGCAGAGCAGCACCGAAAACAAGGCATGAGCCAAGCTGGGGGGGGGGTGCTGGGCTGACAGCAGGGAGATTTTAATAAACATGAAAACAAAGGTCTGAAATCTCTTTTCTCCTGCTTTCGTTCGTGGTTTGAGTCAGCCTGGCCTTTTGCTCCCTCAGGGCTTGCAGCCTGCAGAGCAGCTGAGGGTCCTTTTGGGGAGCCTGCTGCAGAAATGAGCGTAGCAGGAAGCCAGGCTGGGCTCTGGTGCCTTCTGGTCACCTAAACAGGAGCTGGTGGTGACACTGATGCCACAGAATCACAGAACTGTTTAACTTGGAAAAGATCTTTAAGATGATTTCCACCAGGAGGGTGGTCAGAGCCTGGCACAAGTTGCCCAGGGCGGTGGTAGAAGCCTCCTGCCTGGAGGTGTTTGCAGCCAGGCTGGAGGTGGCTGTGAGCAACCTGCTGCAGTGTGAGGTGTCCCTGGCCATGGCAGGGGAGTTGGAACCTTGGATCCTTGAGGTCCCTTCCAACCCCAACAATGACTCCATGATCAAGTCCAACCATTCTCTACCAAGCCTGGCATCGTGTGGCTGTCACTCTCCTGTTCCCTGAGCTCCACAGCCTAGCTGGGGAGAGAAGAAGGGAGTATGAAAAGTGTTGGAGGTGCTTGTGCAGAGGGAGAAGCTGTAATCATGGAGTCATTTTGGCTGGAAAAGACCTTTAAGATCTTTAAGATCTTCAAGTCCAACCACTCTCTAACTCTAGCAAGTCAACCAGTGCCAGTGTGCATCAGTCTGGGGTGGGGGTTTGGGCTCTTCACCAGCAGCCCCTTGGCTCTGGTGCTGTAGGATGGTGCAGCTGGCAGTTTCTTCCACCCCTCTGGAGATCAGGGCACCCCAGTTTGGAGACAAGCAAACCAAATCTGTCAAACCTGGTGCCTGTTAAACATCTCCAGGGATGGGAATTCACCCAGCTCCCTGGGCAGCCTGTTCCAGCCTTTGAGAATCCCGAAGCACCTGCTGGGAGATGCTGCTCTGCAGGCACAGCTCTCAGCACAGGGACATCCCAGGGCTGGCTCCCATCCAGACTCCAGGGCCAGAGGGGTGGCACTCTGCTGGGCTTGTCACATCCCAGACCACATCCTGTTGCAAAAGTAGGGCCCTCCCCGGGGTTACACCTCCACCCCCTTGGGCTGTGGGCACCCGACTGCGGGTGGCAGGGAGTTAACAGGCAACTTGAAGCCCTCAGCTCCCTCCAGCCCTGCAAGGACAGCTCCAGGCAGTGACACTGGTGACTCACTGCCACCCCCACCGGCGGCCCTGCCAAAACTCCGGGAGGGTGCTGGAGAGCCCCCGGGTTTTCCCGGGCACCCAGGAACGGTGGGGTGGTCCCCTGGGGCCATGCTGGCCCCCAAGGCTGGGCCCCGAGCAGCAGCTCTGTGGGACAGCACGGAGGAAAACGAGCAGCAGCCCAGAAATGAGTCACAGCAGCGGGGCCCCGTCCCTGCCTGCGGGGTGACACCGGCTTCCCCTAAATGGGGGCCCACGAACCCCCCACCCTGGGCTGCAAGGGGACTCCGAGGGAGACGTGCTACAGGTTGGGCTCAACTGGAAGCCCCCAGCAGCACAGGACTCCCCATCACAGCAGGTTCATTCCCCACCACGTTACTTGGATAGCCCCTTTATACAGCAGCCCTCCCCCCCAAATTACACAGCCCCCTCGGGGCACACTGGTGTCCTCCCACTACAGCCCCACCCCACAGCTCCCGGGTGCTCAGGCTCCGGGGTTACGTGGGGACCCCAGTTATAAGGACGTGCCCCTGCTCGCCCACCCTCTCGGTGGGCACCGGGCGTACAAGACCCACCCCCTCCCGCTCCCCCATTTACCCGAGCTCCCTAATTACAGCGGTTACACAGAACCCCCCGGTTAGACGGACGCCCTGGTTGTAAGGCACCCCCTGCTCGCCGACTGCCTTCACGGGCACCAACTGTACGGGACCCTCCGGCCACCGCTGACACAGAGCTCCCCGGTAACACGGAGCTCCCCGGTTATACCGGGCACAGCCGGCACATGGCCCCTCCGCCCCGGCTACACCGACGTCCCCGGCTGCACAGACACCTCCGGCTGCACAGACACCTCCGGCTGCACCGACACCCCCGGCTGCACCGACACCCCCGGCTCCCGGGGCGGCGGCGGGCTGCAGCTAGCCCCCGCTCCCGCTCCTGGTCCCGCTCCCGGTCCCCCCCACCTGCTGGGCACCTGCGTCCGGCGCTCCCTGCCCATCGTCGGCGCGGCCCGGCGGGCTGCAGGCCGGGCTGGGCTGCGCTGCACGGCCCCGCTCCGCTCCCGGCGGGCGGCACCGGCGGCAGCGGGGCGGGGCTGGCGGCGGGACACGCCCCACACGTGTGAGCCCAGCGGCCCCGGCCGCCGTCCCGGCACACGGCTCTGCGACTGCCCTCCATCCACTCCTTCATCCACGACTTCATCTACCCTTCCTTCCCTGTCTCACGCCCACTTCTCCACTCTCCTTTTCTCACTGCCTCCTTCCATCCATCCATCCATACCTCCCTCCCTCCATCCATACCTCCCTCCCTCCATCCATCCATCTTCACACCGATCTACCCCCTCCAGCACTTCCTCCTCCACTCTTCACTCTTTCACTCGTCCACCTCTTCATCTGTCCCTTCCTCCTGACATTCTGCCAGTCATCTATCCCTCCATCCATCCATCCTTCCATCCATCCATCCATCCATCATCCACCCATCCATCCACCCTGCTATCCATTCACTTCCCTTCCACCCCACCATCAAGTTAATCATCCATCTACCCTTCCCACCATCGATCTCTTCTTGCTTCCCTCCACCCATCTGTCCATCCCTCCAGCTTCTGTGTTTGCTCATCCCTCTCTCCTTCCCGCCATGCCTCCTTCCTTTGTCTAATGTGAGCTTTGTTTCCTGCAAAGCAGGTCCAGAGCAGGCCAGCCAAGCTGGGGAAGGGTCTGGAGCACAGGGCTGGGGAGGAGCAGCTGAGGGAGCTGGGGGTGTTTAGCCTGGAGAAGAGGAACCTGAGGGGAGACCTCATTGTTCTCTACAGTTGCAGATGAGGTGGGGGTTGGTCTCTGCTCCCTAGTCTCAGGTGGCAGAACAAGAGGCAATGGCCTGGAACTATGCCAGGGAAGGTTTAGGTTGGAGATGAGGAGACATGTCTTTGCTGCAAGAGTGGTCAGGGATTGGCAGAGGCTGCCCAGGGAGGTGGTGGAGTCCCCAGCCCTGGAGGTGTTCAACAAACCTGTGGCCATGGCCCTTGGGGCCATGGTTTAGTGGCCATGGTGCCATTGGTGCTATTGGTGGTTGGACTGGATGATGGTTGACTGGCAGGTCTCTTCCAACCAAACCAACTCACTGATTCTGTGATGCCTGCTGGAAGACCACTCAGCACCTCCCTGACAGCACAAAGCCACCCATAGCACAGCCTGGGTGACGCCAGGCCGAGGACATGCTGCTGATTCCTGCTCAGGGGCCACCTGGGAATGCTCTTGTCCTGCTTCCTTCAAGGCTGATCCTGAGAAAGGGCCTGAGCCACCTCATTCACTGGCAATGCTCACCCCCCACCCCATCCCAGTGAGCCATCTGCTGCATGGCCTTGGTGCCAGACAGCCAAGCTGATGTCCTGGGCAGGGGCAAGGTTCTGCCTTTGGGTTTCTCGGTGGGTTTCAGGTTTTCAGAAGAGAGTGACCTCTGCTGCTGGTGCTCCAAGACTCAAAAGCTGCTGGGGGGCAGAAACAGCTGTGGCTTTCACTGTGAGATTCCAGGGAATTTCCTAAAAAGAGGAGAGAGACTTGGGGGTGCTGGGGGAGGAGAAGCTCCCCAGGAGCTCTCAGGGTGCACTTGCAGCCCGGAAAGCCAATCAGAGCCTGGGCTGCAGCAGGAGAAGTGTGGCCAGCAGGGCAAGGGAGGGGATTCTCCCCCTCTGCTCAGCCCTGCTGAGACCCCACCTGGAGTACTGCCTCCAGTTCTGGAGCCCCTATGACAAGAGGGATCTGGAGGTGCTGGAAGGTGTCCAGAGCAGGGCCAGGAGGCTGAGCAGAGGGCTGGAGCACCTCTGCTGTGAGGACAGCCTGAAGGAGTTGGGGCTGTTCAGTCTGGAGAAGAGAAGGCTCCCAGGTGACCTCATTGTGGCCTTCCAGTATCTGAAGGGGGCTACAGGAAGGCTGGGGAGGGACTTCTCAGGCTCTCAGGGAGTGATAGGACTAGGGGGAATGGAATGAAGCTGGAGGTGGGGAGATTCAGGCTGGAGGGGAGGAGGAAGTTCTTCACCGTGAGAGTGGTGAAGCCCTGGAATGGGTTGTGCAGGGAGGTGGTTGAGGCCCTGTCCCTGGAGGTGTTTAAGCCCAGGCTGGATGAGGCTCTGGCCAGCCTGATGTAGTGTGGGTGTCCCTGCCCATGGCAGGGGGGTTGGAACTAGCTGATCCTTGTGGTCCCTTCCAACCCTAACTGAAACTATGAAACTATGAAACCCAAACCCCCTTTGCTGGGTGACCAGGTGAGACCACCACCTCCTGAGCAGACCACAGGGGCAGGGAATGCATTGGCTTGAAAGGGTCTCTCCAAGGTCACCTTGTCCAACCCCCCTGCAGTCAGCAGGGACACCTCCAACAGGATCAAGCAGGCTGCTCAGGGCCCCAGCAAGTTTGACCTTGAATGTCTCCAGGGATGGGGTCTCTCTGGGTAACCTGTTCCTGTATTTCCCCACCCTCACTGTGAAAAGCTTCCTCCTGATGTCCAGCTTAAAGCTCTCCTGCTCCAGTTTCATCCTGTCCCCACAGGCCCTTCTGAACAGTCCCTCCCCAGCCTGCCTGCAGGTCCCCTCCAGACATTGAAATGCTGCTATAAGGTCTCCCCAGAGCCTTCTTTCCTCGAGACTGAACAGCCCCAGCTCTCCCAGCCTGTCCCTAGAGCAGAGGTGCTGCAGCCCTCCAATCACCCGTGTGGGCTCCTCTGAACCATCTCCAGCAGCTCCAGGTCCTGCCCTTGTCGAGGGCTGCAGTGCCCCAGGTGAGTTCTCACCAGAGCAGGGGGGCAGGATCCCCTCTCTCTATTTCTGGCCACAGTGCTTTTGATGCAGCCCAGGCTGCCACTGCCCTTGTGGGCTGAGGGTCACACACAATCACAGAATCAACCAGCTTGGAAGAGACCTCAAAGGTCATCAAAGCCAGCCGAGCACCCAACCCTAACTAATCAACTAGACCACAGCACCAAGTGCCTCATCCAGGCTTTTCTTGAACACCTTCAGGGTCACCATGCAGGATACCAGCGCTCAGCACCCCCTGCTGTCACCCTCTCTAGCTGCAGGGCACAGAATCAGAATCACAGAAGGGACCTCAAGGCTCAGCCAGGTCCAACCCCCCTGCCATGGCCAGGGACACCTCACAGTGCAGCAGGGCTGCTCACAGCCACAGCCAGCCTGGCTGCAAACACCTCCAGGCAGGAGGCTTCCACCACCTCCCTGGGCAACCTGTGCCAGGCTCTCACCACCCTCCTGGGCAACAACTTCTTCCTCACATCCAATCTCAATCTCCCCACTTCTAGTTTTGCTCCATCCCCCCCAGTCCTATCACTCCCTGACACCCTCCAAAGTCCCTCCCCAGCTTTCTTGGAGCCCCCTGCAGATACTGGAAGGCCACAAGAAGGTCTCCTCAGAGCCTTCTCCTCTCCAGACTGAACAGCCCCAACTCTCTCAATCTGTCCTCACAGCAGAGCAGCTCCAGCCCTCTGCTCCTCCTCGTGGCCCTTCTCTGGACACCTTCCAGCCCCTGCAGATCCTTCCTGGCACAGAGGCTCCAGAACTGAACACAGAGCTCCAGCTGTGGTCTCAGCAGAGCAGAGTAGAGTGGGAGAATCACCTCCCTCGACCTGCTGGCTCTTGCTGCAGCCCAGGCTCTGCTTGGCTGTCTGGGCTGCAAGTGCTCACTGCTGGCTCCTGTGGAGCTTCTCATCCCCCAGCACCCCCAAGTTGCATCACCCTGCATCCCTGACCACCCCACAGATGTGGGACATGGGATTGACCTTCACCAGCTGAGCAGCCAGCAGCAGTTCAGGAGAAATCCTTCATCAGCAAAAACAGGAGGAGGAAGAAGCAAATCTTGTGTCAGGGTGCTGCAGCCTCCTCTGGCCTTGAGATCTTCACCCAGCTCTAAAGGCTGGGTTCAGTTTTGGGGGTGCCAACCTGCTTTCCCCCCCCATCCCTTCTGTCCCATTCCCACCCCCTGGTTTCACCCCCAGCTTTTCACCAGGTCTGTCCCTGAACTGGAGCATTCAGGGCACACCAGAGGGGGCAATCTACAGAGGCCAAAGTCCCTGGGTGCCAGAGCTGCAGCGAGTGCCCTCCCTTCCCACGCCCTCCCCTCATGCTGTTCTGTGAGCTGCTTGTTTTGCTCCTGGGTGCCTGCTGCAGCCTGAGGAAGTTACCAAAAATGGTGGCCCAGGGGGCTTGTGGTGGAGGAAGGAAGCAGAAGAGCACAGGGAGGTGCTGTGCCTTGCCCCGGCCACTGCCAAGGAGGGAACCGGAGCTCGCAGGCACAAAAGTGACAAACAGCAGCACTCTGACCACCAGGCTGGGGCAACCACCTGCAGGAGAGGGCTCCAAGAGTGGCCAACACCAACAGCCAGGAGCTCCTGGGAGCAGGGTGCTGAGCTTGTCCTTCCCCTGAAGTTTTTCCCCTTTGAGTTCAGGAGACCCTGGGGACAGCAGCGCCATGCTCCAGGCTGACGGCGGGGCAGCAGGAAGGGATCTCAGGTGGCTTTTGGGCAGTGCACAGATTGCAGGGGAAGCAGCCTAAGTTTACCCATGTGGCATCAACCCTACCCATGGGGCAGGGCTGCAGTCAGAGTGGCTGTGGTGGTGCTGGCAGCGATGGCAAAGCTGAACATCTCCAGCCAGCAGCAAGCTGGGGACACCTCAGCTGTGCAGCTCCGGAGCTTGGCCTCCTTCTCCTCTAGCTGCCTGACCAGCTGGAGCCTGGGAGGAGGAAGCTGATGCTGAGCACTAGTGACACACTTATTTAGACCTTTGGGTTCTCACTGCTGGAGTAAACATGCCAGTGGCACATGATGCAAGACTCTGACCCAGGGTAAACTCCTTCTGGCTGGCCTCCTCTGATGGACAACTGATGGAGCAGAGAGGTTATGGAGTCTCCTTCTCCAGAGGCTTTCCAGCCCCATCTGGCTGTGTTCCTGTGTGACCTGTGCTGGATTCTATGGTCCTGCTCTGGTAGGGGCTTGGACTCAACGAGCTTTGAAGGTCCCTTCCATCCCCTAACATCCTCTGATCCTCTGATCCTCTGACGAGCTCCATGCTGGGGACACCGAGGTGTCAGCACTGCTCTGCCTTTGTGCTGCCCTGGCCTTGTGTTTCCTTGCACAGCAGATGCAGCAAGGTAAAGAGACCCAAATATCAACCAGTGAGTTCCAGCCACCTCAGCAGGAAAGCCCACACCAAGGAGGGCACAGGTCAGACTGCATCATTGCCACTAGGTGCCCTGGGGACACCACCTCTGCTCTAGAGGTTGCCCAACAGCCAGCGTGGGGGCTGTGGAGAAAGCATTGCATGGAGTCATAGAATCCCCTGGTTGGAAAACACCTGAAGCTCATCACATCCAGCCACAACCTAACATCTCCCTGTACAATCTGTTGGGCCATCTCCCTGTACAATCTGTTGGGCCATATCCCTGAGCACCTCAGCCAAACTCCTTTTGCACAGCTCCCTGGACTTGGGGGGGGGGGGGGGGGGGGGTGGAACAAAAGTTTCAGTGATGAAATTTTCCCTAATAGCCAAACCTAAACCTCCCCTGCTGCAACTTGAGGCCATTTCCTCTTGCACTGCCTCTTGTTAGCAGGAAGGAGAGATGAGCACCCACCTCACCCAACCTCCTGTCAGAGAGTTGTAGGGGGCCAGGAGGTCTCCCCTCAGCCTCCTTTACTCCCAGAGAAGAGGAGAACAGAGCTGGTGAGGAGCAGCTGAGGGAGCTGGGGGTGTTTAGCCTGGACAAGAGGACCTGAGGGGAGACCTCATTGCTCTCTACAGTTGCAGGATGAGGTGGGGGTTGGTCTCTGCTCCCTAGTCTCAGGTGGTAGAACAAGAGGCAATGGCCTGGAACTGTGCCAGGGAAGGTTTAGGTTGGTCATGAAGAAAAATGTCTTTGCTGCAGGAGTGGTCAGGGATTGGCAGAGGCTGCCCAGGGAGGGGTGGAGTCCCCAGCCCTGGAGGTGTTCAACAAACCTGTGGCCATGGCACTTGGGGCCATGGTTTAGTGGCCATGGTGGTGTTGAGCTGATGGCTGGACTGAATGATCTTAGAGGTCTCTTCCAACCAAAACAACTCACTGATTCTGTGATGCCTGCTGGAAGACCACTCAGCACCTCCCTGTCAGCACAAAGCCACCCATAGCACGGCCTGGGTGACGCCAGGCCGAGGACATGCTGCTGATTCCTGCTCAGGGGCCACCTGGGAATGCTCTTGTCCTGCTTCCTTCAAGGCTGATCCTGAGAAAGGGCCTGAGCCACCTCATTCACTGGCAATGCTCACCCCCCACCCCATCCCAGTGAGCCATCTGCTGCCTGGCCTGGGTGCCATGCAGCCAGTGATGGAGCTTCACAGCCCCACTGGAGCAGCCCAGTGGCCTCTCCACTGCCTGCCCAGCTTCGGAGGGAAGGGGAAGCAGGATCCACTGAAAAAGGAACCTGCTCTTTTCTCTCTGCTTCCCCCTGCCACTTGTGTTTTTCATTTCTCTGATGCAACCCAAAGGCTATGGAAAGATTGCTCAACACCACCTGAGTCCAGCCCTTGGGAAATGAAAATGGGCCACAGGCTTCAGTGGCAGCAGCAGGGCTGACCCCAGATGTTCCCCTTCTGCTTCCTGTGTAGGAGGTGACAATCGAACCTTCAATGACCCAATCCAGCCAGATGCTGAAGGTTTCCTGAGCACCTCTGGAGTGGAAGGGCTCCAGAGCTGTCACACCTTGTTTGATCTGCTCTCTTCTGCTCCCCTGCCCCATGCAGCTGGTGCCTGGAGCATAGAATTTGCAGAATCCCAGGCTGGTTTGGGTGGGAAAGGACCTTTCAAGTTCATCCAGTCCAACCCCAGCCAGCAGGGACATCTACCACCAGAGCAGTTTGCTCACAGCCCCAACCAACCTGACCTGCAATGGGTTGAGAGATGGGGCACCTATCACCTCCTTGGACATGCTCCAGCACCTCAGTGTCCTTCGTGTAGTGAGGGGCCCAAAACTGAAGCCAGGATTCCAGGTGTGGCCTCAGCAGTGCTGAGCACAGTGGCACAGTCACCTCTCTAGTCCCGCTGGCCACACTGTACCTGCTGCAGGCCAGGATGCTGTCGGCCTTCTTGGCCACCTGGGCACATTGCTGGCTCGTGTTCAGCTGGCTGTTCTGCCAGCATACAGCCAAGGTGCTGCTGGGCTTTCCCAGCCCTTTGTTCACCCAGCCTGAGCCACAGTCCCCAGGTGGGATGCAGCACCATGGGGATGCTTCCCCAGCACGGAGCTGACCTCCCCTTTGCCCTCTTGCACAGGAGGAGCACCCTGTAGCAGACAAAGATGGTCAGCAGAGATGCTCCAGCACCGGGTTCTTCCTGCTCAGCTGCTGCCCCTTCACCTGCTGCCGGAGCTGCCTCCAGGCTCCACTCAGTGATTTACCTGGAAGTGAGTTGCTGCTGCTAGGAAGTCCCCTTCCATTCCGAGAGCTGGCCTCGTCCCAGCCTCGCCCGGGTAAAAAAGCCCTCTCCCGACGCTGGAAGACCCTGCTCCCCACAGTTCAGATCTTCCTCTCCTGCTCCACTTTCCCCAGGGCCTCGCAGCAGGGTGATTCCTGCTCTGGGGACAGACGGAGCCCGGGGAAAGCGGCTCTGGGAAGGGGCAGAGCCTCGGGAAGGACCCGGGACTGGGAGCGTTCTGTCACGGGCCGAGATTTCCACCCTGCGTCGTGCTGGAGAACTGCAGGGAGGGACCTTTCAAAGGACCTTTCAAAGGACCTTTCAAGCTCACCCAGTCCAACCCCCTGCAATCAGCAGGGACATCTGCAACCAGAGCAGGGTGCTCACAGCCCCAAACAACCTGACCTGCAGTGCTGCCAGGGATGGGACAGCTGCCACCTCTCTTGGGCAACCTGTGCCAGGCTCTCACCACACTCAGGGTCAAACATTTCTCCTCTCTCTCCTTCTTTTAGTTCAAGCCATCACCCCTTGTCCTGTCCCAGCAGGGCCACGAGGCTGCAGCAGGGACAGGACCAGATCTAGGATGGAGCTTCCCTCCTCACGGGGCCTCGGAGGGTCCCTCTAGCCCTGGGCATGGTTTGTCGCCATCCCGGGGTTGGTTCTGGTGGCTCAGTGCACAGAGCCCAGTAGATGGCAGCAGGGCCCCAGGGTGATGAGTGCCAATGGATGGGTTTGTTCCTTCCTCCCTCCCTCCGCCTCCCTCCCCTTCCCTCCCTCCCTCCCTCCCTCCTCCCTTCCCTCCTTCCTTCCTTCCTTCCTCCTTCCTTCCTTCCTTCCTTCCTTCCTGTCCTTCCTTCCTTCCTTCCTTCCTCCCTCCCTCCCTTCCCTCCCTCCCTCCTTCCTTCTCCCTCCCTCCTCCCCTCCTTCCTCCCCTCCTTCCTTCCTTCCTTCCTTTCCTTCCTTCCTTCCCTTCCTTCCTTCCTTCCTTCCTTCCTTCTCTTCCTTCCTTCCTTCCTTCCTTCCTTCCTTCCTTCCTTCCTCCTTCCCTTCCTCCCTCCCTCCCTCCTTCCTTCCTCCTCCCTCCCTCCCTCCCTTCCTCCCTTCCTGTTTGTTTTGAATAAAAAGCTCCCCACCCCGTGCAAATCCTTTGCAGCTGCACCTCGGGATCAGCTGAACAAGGAGAGGGATGTTTGCCCTGGTCAGATGTGTCAGGGTCACCTGTGCAGGTGACAGACTCAGCATCTCCTGCAGCCATCTGATTTGTGTGCCCAGTGGTGAGGAGAAGATTGTGTTTGCAGGCAGGGCTTAGCTCACCCTCGGGGAGATGACAAAACCGGGGCAGAGATGTCACCTTCTGGACACAAGAGCCCGTCCAATCCAAGCAGAGAGGC
This sequence comes from Colaptes auratus, assembly GCA_015227895.2. Classification (NCBI taxonomy): domain Eukaryota; kingdom Metazoa; phylum Chordata; class Aves; order Piciformes; family Picidae; genus Colaptes; species Colaptes auratus. The sequence continues at coordinate 19,615,375 of CM026895.1, forward strand.
GCAAATCGGGACACAGCTGGCCTGGATTGGCCAGGGGAGGTCTCTGTTGCTCAGGGATAGCTCTGACTGCCTTCGAGGGTGAGCTGGCTGCACAGACTCCGGGGCTCACACGGTAAAGGAGTCACCAGTGCCGATTGAGGTCACTGCTGGCTTCAGTGGGAGAAGGTTTGGAGCCATACTCCTTCATCCAGAAGAAAAAAGTCCTGATGCCAGCACCAGCCAGAGGTGCTTTCAGCAAAGGTCTGGGGAGGATGTGAGCTGGGAACACAGAGGGGAATGCTGGGGCTCATCCCTTGAACATGCCCTCGTAGCATGCAGAGTCCCAGGGGGAAACCTCCCATGGGCAGTGAGCCCTTCCTGTGCTGGGAATTCATCTCCTGCTCCAGCACAAGAGCCACTGCAGATATCCCACCGCCCTCGATGTGCCTTCAATGTGTACTGAGCGTTGAGAGTGTGCCTGCAGGGCTGTTCTGGAGGGCTGCAGGTGAAGGGATGCTGGCAGCCTTGGGGAAAGCAACCTGTGATAGGAACAGCACCTCACAAACCTTTTGGAGATCCCGTAGGAAGAAGTTGTTCCCCAGGAGGGTGGTGAGAGACTGGCACAGGGTGCCCAGGGAGGTGGTGGCAGCCTCCTGCCTGGAGGTGTTTGCAGCCAGGCTGGCTGTGGCTGTGAGCAACCTGCTGTGGTGTGAGGTGTCCCTGGCCATGGCAGGGGGGTTGGAACTGGCTGAGCCTTGAGGTCCCTTCCAACCCTGATGATTCTATGAGTCTCTGATCCCTCCTGCCTGCTCACCTCCAGCACCCAGGCTGGAATAACCCCTAGACAGGGAGTGAAAAGTAGGGGAAGGGGATGGGGATGGGGATGGGGATGAAGGGATGGAGATGGGGATGGGGATAGGGATGGGGATAGAGAGGGATGGGATGGGGATGGAGATGGAGAGGGATGGGGATGGGATGGGGATGGAGATGGAGATGGGATGGGGATGGAGATAGAGATGGGGATGGGGATGGGGTGGGGATGGGGATGGGGATGGGGATAGAGAGGGATGGAGATGGGGATGGGGATGGGGATGGGGTGGGGATGGGGATGGGGATGGGGATGGGGATGGGGCAGACAACTGTGTCCCCTGGGGGCAATGATTTGGAGGTCCCAGGGTGGTAAAAAGTGAATGTGCCAACTGAGAAGCTGGCAGTGGAGGATGCCTTGGGGTTACCACAGCCACTTCAGCAAGCCAGTCACCAAAATGGGGAGCCTCCTGCAAGCTACTGGTGACCCCAGCAAGGTTCTCCCAGGGAGACTCCAGGACCTGGGGCAAGCAGCTAGAACCATGGTGTTTCCAAAGCCCTGGGAACACCATTCAACTTTTCTCCTCGGCTGCAAAACTTCATCATGGTCCCCAAGGGAGTTTGGGGGAGGCTTTTATAATGGCACCAGAACACTGGCTCTGCTGAGTGAGCCAGAAACCACCCAGAGCAGCCCCTGGGTAATCTTCTCCCGGGAGAAACTCAGCAGGAGGTTCAGAGTGGGCAGGCTGAGGGAGGGTAATGCAGGAGGTAGAGCTGAGTGAGGACCATGGCAAGTCCAGGACCTCTCTGGGCAGGAGACCTCCACAGCCACTCTGCTGCCTTTAAATCTTTGAACTTCTATCAGCTTCTCTTCCCTCACCAGGGGCTGGTTTCACCCTGGTGCTCTACTTTCCATTTCTAGTAAAGCCCCTCGATGCTCAGAAGCTCCTCCAAGGCCCTCATGAGCGTTTGTAGGCTCAGATTTGCAAGCTTCAGCGATTAAACGACATGAGTGTGAAACCAAGGGCACTGCTTTGTGGGAGGCCAGCAAGGCTTGATGCATTACAGATATCTCCATGCTCTCCAAGTCTCAGGCAGTGCAGGGCTGTGTCCAAGCCTGTGTTGATGCCCAATGGCAGCACAAGGGGCAATGGGTGGAAGATGAAGTTCCATAGAAACAGGAGGAAGGATTATTTCCCTGTGAGGGTGACAGAGCCCTGGAACAGGCTGCCCAAGGGGGTTGTGGAGTCTGGAGATAACCAAGACCTGTCTGGATGTGTTCCTGTGTGACCTGCCCTAGGTGATCCTGCTCTGGCAGGGGGGTTGGACTGGGTGGTATCTCGAGGTTCCTTCCAGCCCCTAACGTTCTGTGACTCTGTGTCCCCTCCTCTGCGTGTTTTGTGTGGGCACAGGAGCAGCTTGCAGCATATTTCACCTCCCACGGGAGAAAGGTTTGACTGCATCTACTGCCACACACCTATGGATGCCTCCAAGGGAGCAGGAGACCTGTGTGAGGGACAGAAAGAGGGAGCAGTGACATTGGGCAGTGAGGTTCTGGTGAGCCATGGAACCACAGAATCATAGAACCACAGGGTCATAGAATCATAGAACCACAGGGTCATAGAATCATAGAACCACAGAGTCATAGAATCATAGAACCACAGGGTCATAGAATCATAGAACCACAGGGTCATAGAATCATAGAACCACAGGGTCATAGAATCATAGAACCACAGAGTCAGAATCATAGAACCACAGGGTCATAGAATCATAGAACCACAGAGTCATAGAATCATAGACCTTTAGAGGTCCCTTCCAACCCAGACCATTCTATGATGCTGTGATTCAAATGGTGCTGAGTATTTCCACCAGCAGAAGAGGGAGTTCTCATCATCACCCTGAGGCAGATGTGGGCACTGACCAGGATCACCTCCCTGTGACAGTGCAGCTACCCCCCCTGTCACCTCAGGAATGCGTTTGCCCCCCTTAGCTGACCCCAATGAAGATCATAGAATCAACCAGGCTGGAAAAGACCTCAGAGATCATCAAGTCCAACCTATTCCCTAATCCCTAACACCTCCTGACAACTAAAGCATGGCTCCAGGTGCCACATCCAAGCCTTTCTTGAACCCCTCCAGGGACGGGGACTCCACCACCTCCCTGGGCAGCACATCCCAAGGGCCAATTCCTCTTTCTGGGAAGAACTTTCTCCTCACCTCCAGCCTAAACCTCCCCTGGTGCAGCCTGGGAGTGGGGCACAGCTGGATTTCATCCTGTGATGGGCAGCAGCTGGGTGCCTCGGTGGGGGTGAGGGGGACACCCTGGAGATAAGGCTGGTTGCCAGCAGAATCAAAACCAGGCGGTGTGCTGGGAGAATGGCTTTGCTTTTCTCCAGCATCTGACAAACACTCCAAAACAATAGGGGATTATTGAAGCCATAGAAGGGCAGGGGATGGGGCAGTAGCATGCCAGGACAGAAAAAAAAAAGAGAAAAAACAACCCAAAAAAAAGAAGCTTTTTTTTCCCCTTTTACTCCTTCTACCCCTTGTTACTAATGCATCTGGGAACGAGGATGAGAACTGCAGCCACCGCCTGGCACAAGTTCTTAGCAGCTTTATCTGCCGCAGACAGCGAGGAGCTTTATGAAGGGGGCAGGCAGCACTGCCTGTGCTCGATAGCTGTGGAAAGCGAAGCCAAAGCGGAGCTGCCCGCTTGCCTTCTCTTGCCCTTCCCTCCGCTCCCTCCTCCCCTGCGCCCAGCATCCCCCTGCCGGCAGGCTCGCTGCTCGGGCACGCCGGGACGGGCTCGCTGCTCGGGCACGCCGGGACGTGCGCGGTGGGGCTCAGCTCGCAGGCAGGCGACGGTGCCGCTGAGCAGCAGTCGACAGCCAGGAATTCAGCCGGGCAAACCAGCTCTGCCCAGCTGCTTCGGCCTTGCCTTGCAGCCAGATGAGGCAGGGCGGTGCCTGTCCCCGGGCTCTGGTACCCGGCACGCCGGGGGCAGAGGGGTTCGGGGTGGTGTGCCCCCCGCCCCCCCAAGCGCTGGGATGATGTGCAGGGTAAGCACGGTTCGTGTCGGCTGTGCTCCCTCAGACCCAGCCAGCCAGCCCCCATCACCAACCCTCCCATGGGCACAGCACCACTTAATGACGCTGGTAGTGGCTGCCAGTGTGGAGACACCCTCTAGCAAAGGCCCTGGGGCTCTGTCCCAGTGCTGGGGCAGGCAGCCCTCCATAGTCAGGGTCTCTGTGCCACCCCAGGCCCTGTTCAGGCAGGAGCCAATGCTCTGCGTCCTCTGGAGGGAGACACAAGCAGGTTCCTTCCGAGGGATCTCTTGGCCTCATCGCCAGCACACCACGTCCAGGTCTCACACGGCGTCTCGCTGCCCAGCCTGAGCAGTTCTCCTGCTGCCTTCCTGCGAGTTCCCCCTGCTAAAAGGTTATAGCCACTCGAAGGCCACTTCATTCCCGCTTAATACACACTTAATTATAATTAGGTTAGGACAGCTGCCAAAAGGAGACCAAATGCTGCAAAGAGCTCTGGGTAAAGCTCCTGACAAATACGTTTCCTGTGGCCCTGCCGAGGCGATGTCTTCACAAGAAGCCAGCCATTATCTCTCCAGCCTCCATTTACAAAGGCTGGGGGTGTCAGCAAGCCCCCCAAGCACCTTCTGTGTCCTACCCCAAGTCCAGAGGACAATCTGCTTAAGGAAGGTGTAAACCCCAAACCCTGGATGACCTTTTGCTTGCCACTCTTTGCCCAGCCCCACGGATAAAGCCAGCCCAGCTGGCTCAGTCCTTACCTATCCCCCACTTCTTCCCTAAGGGAAGGGGAGGCTTTCTGCAATATCTTTTCAATCTCTCTTTTCCCCCCTAACTTTTAAACAAAGCAAGCAATAGAAGAGCCACTTTGTCTGCAGTGCTGCAGTGGAGCCTGCCCCAGGACCGTCACAGCTGCAAATGGGGCTGAGCCCCACGAGGCTCCTCATCACTGCAAAGCAAATGCTGGCGAAGAGTTCATTATCTGGCAAAGGAGGTTACTGGGTGGTGGGGATTCCAGAAGCTCTGGGGAGCCCCATTTCAATAGCCCTGCTCCTTAGGGAGCTGATAGTCACCCAATCCTGCCTGCCTTGGCCCCAGCCTCAGCAGCTCACCCTCCCTCTCCCCCTGAAGCTCTCTGCCCAGGTTCCATCTTCACCTTCCACTGGCTTAAGAAGATCAAATTCCTCTTCACAGCTCTATTCTGAACCAGTGGAGGGGAAAATTCCCAGCAAGAAGGTCAGTGTTTCAGCTCCCTGCCTTTTCACAGATCCTGGATAAAATGATGATCTTGGGTTCTCCCAAAGGGTTTCTGTTGAGGTAGAAAGTCTCTGTGTGGGCCATTTTCTTATACCAGAGCCAAAGAAACTCCCACACTAATGGCAGTACTGTTCACTGTGCCCAGCAAACATCTCACAGTGTAGATGGTGGATAACAAGTTCTGCATGGGTCAGCAATGTGCCTGGGGCCAAGAAGGCCAATGGGGCCCTGGGGGGCATTAAGAGTGTGTCCGGCAGATCCAGGGAGGTTCTCCTCCCCCTCTCCTCTGCCCTGCTGAGACCTCACCTTGAATATTGCATCCAGTGCTGGGCTCCCCAGTTCAGGAGGGACAGGGATCTGCTGGAGAGAGTCCAAGGGAGGGCTCCAAGGATGATTAAGGGACTGGAGCACTGCCTGGTGAGGAGAGGCTGAGAGCTCTGGGGCTGTTCAGTCTGGAGAGGAGAAGACTGAGAGGGGATTTAATAAATGTTTATAAGTATCTGAGGGCTGGGGGTCAGAAGGGAGAGGCCAGGCTCTGCTCACTTGCTCCTTGGGATGGGACAAGGAGCCTTGGATATGAACTCCAGCACAGGAGGTTCCACCTCAACATCAGGAGGAACTTCTTCCCTGGGAGGGTCGCAGAGCCCTGGAGCAGGCTGCCCAGAAAACATGTGGATTCTCTTTCTCTGGAGACTTCCAAGCCCCATCTGGATGCATTCCTGTGCAACTTGCTCTGGATTCTATGGTCCTGCTCTGGCAGGGGGGGTTGGACTCAGTGATCTCCAGAGGTCCTTTTCTAACCCTCCCCAAGCAGGGCCCAGGGGCAGATGCTTCCAAATAAATCCTGTTTTCCTCCCAAAGGAAGACCAGCAGCTCACAGAGACCAGGATTTCTCCGAGCTGCTGCGTCAGGCAGCTGTCGGCTCAGCTCTGGGCTCCGCTTTCCTCCTTCTCTGCAGGAAGCAAGGAAACTTTTCTTTACTCCCTGCAGAGCCACAGCACTTGCAAGAAAAAGTAGAAATAATACTAAAGGAGATGTCGAGGAGGATTGATGGCTGTGGAGGTCAGATTGCACCCAAGGAGCCCACCCTGACCGTCTTCCCTTCTGCTCCATTTGCTGCCAATTACCCATGAAGGGAAATAGGGATCCCAGCCAGGACCTTCCTCAGTGCAGGGAGGCAGCGGCCACCGCAGAGCAGCTGGTGCTGGGATGGTGACATCTCCCTGCCCAAGGGACAGCCAGGGTCAGCTGCTTCTGAGAAAGTGCTTGAGTTCCCCCAAGCCTTGGTTGTCTCCAAAGAGCATAGACAGGCAAGTCAGCAGGCTCCCAAACCCCCTTCCATGGGGAGCAAAGGAGCAAGGGAGCAGAGGAGCAGGGACACCAAACCTCTGTGCAAAATGTGGTGTGTGGTCAGGCCTGGGGCTTTGGGGCTGGGGTGTTCACTCTGAGTCCCAAACAGCCTGAAGGCAGGGGCCAGGAGCTGGGCTGGGTGGTCTGCTCGAGAAGGGCAGAGCCTGGGGTCCTCAGGGAGGTCTGTCTGGGGAGACCAGAGTGGGGACAGCAGGGGTTTGTGAATTGCTCTGATGTCCCTCTGTGATTCAGGCCCACAAACGCTTGCTATGAGGAAAACAGTCCTCAAACTAGTAGCAAGTCCTCTGCAAAGGGTGAGCTTGCTCCCAGGTACCCCAAGATCTGGGTGGATGCTGCGATCATCTCAAAACAAGATCTGCAGAGTGGCTTCTGCTGCACTGCTAAGGACGTGCAGGACAAGCACTGTTTACTCCCCCATGCCTTCCCAAAGCCTCACAAACTCAGCAGAAGCCTCTGGATGAATCAAATGTCCCCATCCCCTCCTCTCCTTGCAGATCCCTAGAAAGGTTTGTTCCAGAACCCAACCTCTCCAAGCCAAAAAGCTCTTCCCCCTGCATCTGCCATATCTCAGCCTGGCAGCGGGGTCCTCCAGAGCCATGAAACTGGGGTGACACTGCTGGTGCCCAGAAAGATGCAGGGTTTCCCTCCTCCCTGGGTGCTGATGGGCTTTCCAGGCCTCTATTGAGTCGTTGTAGTGAGGTTTCTCAAGCCATGTCAGGGTGTTCCCAGCAGATTGGGCCCCTAATTCCCTCTGTGTCTTTTCCCCTTGAGCTCAGACCATTGTAGTGAGGTCACTGTGCTTCCTCATGTCCCTCTCACTGGAATACATTGCTCAGGAAAGGGATTTTACCTTGGAAATACCTTGAAATACCTTTCTGAGCAACTCAAGTCTGGAGGGTTCATGCATGTGTCTGGTCTATGCCATGTACCATCCACTTTTCCACCCTGATGGTACCTTGGTGATGCGTTCAGTGCAGAGAACCACAGCAGGGTCTGGAGCAGACTGAGGGGGGATTTGATAAATGCTTATAAATGTCTGAGGGCTGGGGGTCAGGAGGAGGGCCCAGGCTCTGCTCACTTGCACCCTGGGATAGGACAAGGAGCAATGGATAGAAACTACAGCACAGGAGGCTCCACCTCGATAGGAGGAGGAACTTCTTTACTGTGAGGGTCACAGAGCACTGGAGCAGGCTGCCCAGAGAGCAGTCTCCTTCAAGCCCCATCTGGAGGCCTTCCTGTGCAACCTGCACTAGACTCTGTGGTCCTGTTCTGGCAGCAGGATTGGACTCAATGACCTCCAGAGGTCCCTTCCAACCTCTAACATCCTGTGATCCTGCAAGCACTTTCCAGGCTAAGCTGCATTATTGGTTGTTCTGCTGCATCTGCACCCATCCAAATCAGAGCACTGTTTCAGCAGAGGGGCACACAAACCAGCCACACTGTTTCACACCGAGGAGTGCCCCTGCTTGCTTGGGTACATCTGGTACCCACACTGCTGTCACTCCCTGAACAGCCAAACCCACCTGCAGGTCCCCGGGAGTGTGGGAACCCTTTGGGTGCCCATTTGGGCGCATCCGGGAGCTCTCCAAGCTGCTGCATGACAGGCTGGGCTTGCTCAGGGCACATCCAATAACATCCAGCGAGATTTGTAGCCTGCCTGCCCTAAAGAAAACATTTTGCAAGAGGAAAAAATATAGTATTCCAGAGGCTTATCTCGCTTGGTGGCAATTCTGGGTGTACAATGGAGAAGGGAGCTGATCATTAGAGGTTCACAGCCTCGCTGAATAGCTCAGTGTTTGGTGGTCCCTGCCAGCCACCGCCAATTTACATTAAAGGCTTGGTTCCTTCCACAGCCCACTTCTCAGCCCCTGGGAAATGGCCTCGGCGCCCTCTCCTCCTTTGCAGGGACTGTCTAGAGCGAGGACAAGTCGTGCCTCGTCCTGCTCCGGCCGCTGCCAACAGCTCTGCCCGGGGCTTTGGTGGCTGAGCTGGGATCTCGCTGCCTGTGTGTGTTTGCTGCAGAAGATTCACTATCAGCCCCATGCCCAGCTGCCCCCTCCCCCCTCCCCCCCAGCAAAACCTCTTTAGCCACCGCTCCCCAGAAGTGTTTATTTTGCATCAAATTGTTGGGGGGGGTTTGGGATTTTGGGGTTTTGTTTTTTCGTTGGTTGGGAGTTGAGGTTTTTTTGGGGGGGGGGGGGGGGATTTGGTTGTTTGGTGTTTGGGGATTTGTGTTTTGCCTGAAAGAAAGCCAGAGCGATGCTTTCCGCGGAAATAAAGAGAGAAGTGGATGATGGGCCGGGGCAACAAGGGGGTTTGAGGTGCAAATTACCGCTTGGAGTGGGAGCGAGCCGTGTGAATATTCGAGCAGCGGTGGAAGGCTAGCTGCCTGCCGAGAGCCAGGGAGGGAGATTAAACGGGGAGAGATTAAATATCATGTGCAAATGTTGAGATCTGCGCTGGCAGAGAGGCATCGGACCCGGAGGAGCCAGCGGTGCCTCCTTGCCCCGTTCCCTTGGGACACCTTTCGGGATCAGCCGGCTTTTCTCCTCGTTCTCCGCGGTGTTTCCAAAGCCAGGCAAGTCAAGTCCCCTGGGTCTGTGCACCGGGAAGTTATGGAAGAACGTCCCTGCTCTGCACTTTGCCTCCTCCTTCCCTTTCTCATCGCAAGAAGCCATCGTTTGGTCGCTTTTTGCAGCCCAGAACCGACCCTTTGGAGATCAGGGAATCGTGCCCCCCGCCCCCCTAGCGCCAGGGTCCCTCCGCGGCGGCCCAGCCGATGGCAAAGCATCGCAAGAGCCGTGGGGAGAGCCTGGCTGGGGGGAACCGGTCTTCCCCCTCCTCCTCTGCTCAGGGGAGGCGGGCGGGCAGCGGCCGGGAGCATCGGGTGGGCTCCCGTGAAACTGGAGAGCGTCTGAGAGAGGACCAGCGGCTCCAGCTGCGGCTCTGGCTGCGGTTTAGCCCCTCCCGGAGCCCCGGTGAGGAGCCCCGATACCTCTCGCCCCGCCGTGGGTAAGAGATGTACCGAGTGCCGGGCAGGGGAACCGGAAGCTGGAGCGGGATGCCGTGGGGGGTCTCCTCGCCCTCTCCAGCCTCCGCTGCCCTCTGCACCTGCGGAGTGATACTGGAGGGGGGACACACACCCCAAACCACCCCGGGTGCCCGAGTTTGAAAGATAGTGGAGATATTTTCACACCTCAAACCGCCACCACTCCCCCTCCCCTCCAGTCCCCGTCGCCTTGATTTAGCCCTTGGTAATTAATTTGGCATTTCAGAATAGCTACTGGGCTGGATAATGGCCTCATTCATCTCCCCAGCCTAATCTGAACAGAATCTGGAAGAAAAGCTTTCAGAAAGACAGAAACTGCCATTCGGCAACTGCTCAAAAGAACTGTCACTCCGGGGGAATAAATCGCTCCTGATTATTTCAACCCGGGTCTCCTCTGCTTTTCCAGCCGCTCCCGGTCCCCGCCGCGGGGACGGCCCCCAGATATCTGAGGAGGGGAAGATCTGGTTGGGGTTTTCCTCCCCCCGCCCTCCCTTCTCCAAAACCCGAGGGCGGGCGGTGGCAGGGGCAGCCCATTGTTCCCGGGGAGGTGGGCCAGCTCCGGGACTCGAAGCGATTTGACTTTTAAAACAGGCTCTGAGCGCCGGGGCCACCGCTCCCGGGAGCTCCCGGTGAGGTTCAAGTAAAACCCTTCTTCCTCCGGCTCCAGCGGGGCTTCTCCCTGGACAAATCCGGTGGAAAGGGCTGCCCCACTTCGTTCCGCACCTGCCTGGCCGGCCCCAGTCCTGCGGCAGGTACCGGAGATGCTTGAGGTTGATTCAGTTTCTGTGCAGGTTGCTGAAAATGCTCTGGTTCCTGTGTCGGTACCGGAGATACCGGCGATGCTCCGGCCCCGGCGCAGGTTCTGGAAATACTCTGCTCCCGGTGTAGGTACTGGAGATGGTCCAATGCTGGTACCGGAGGTACCAAAGATGCTCCACTCACGATGTAGGTAGCAGAGATGCTCCGGCCCTGGTGCTAATAGCGGAGATACTGACCGTGCTCTGGCTCTGGTGCAGGTCCTGGAGGTGCTCTGCTCCCGGTGCTGGTACCGGAAACACTGGCAATGTCCGGTCCTGGGGCACGTACTGGAGATACTGGAGATGCCGTGCTCCTGGCGCAGGTACCGCAGATTTTCCTGCCCCAATGTTGGTACAGGAGGTTCGGGAGATGCTCTGCTCCCGTGCTGCTACTAGCGATGCTCCGTTCCCGGTGCTGGTACCGGGGATACTGGTGGGGCACTGCTCCTGATGCAGGTATCGGCGATGCTTCGGCCCCGATGGGAGAGGGAGCACAGCGAGGTCTCAGCGAGGCTGAAGCCGGCGAGGGTCTGCCCGCCGCCAACCGGGCAGGGCCGAGGCGAGATGGTGCTTAATGGCAGGAAAGTCAAATCTGAAGCGGGGGAGACGAATCAGAGTGTGGGTCACGGCCTGATGCCCCCAGCATCACCTCTACTCCATCCTCTCTAGTCGATCCCCGGTTACCTTGCCCCGGGAGCCGGGGAAGTAAATAGACTCGGGCTCGGGCCCCGGTGAGCTGCTCTTCGGTCCCCGCGGAGCCGCTTACATGTATTTAATAGCTCGAGGGCGAGGTAATTAGAGGAAAGCCTCAGTAAATCACCTTAATGACCGCAAGAGCCATTACAACCCCCGGGGGTAGGGAAACACTGACTGAACCCAGAGAACAGGGCAGGAGGGAGGCGAGAGCCGCAGCCTGCGCTCGGCGGCCGGGCAGCAGCGAAGCCCCCGCGCCCGGCACCTCCGGCTCGGTGTTAAATTAACACCCCGCTAATGGGATTAAGCAGCACCTCGGATCTGACGGGAGTTTAGCGTGGGTGAGGTTTTCTTGCAGCCCCTCCACCCCAGTTTTCGTAAGGGCCGGGACTGGAGGGGCCAGGAGGGAGGATTTTAAAAATCTACCGGATTTAAAAGAAAAGCCGAAATGTCAGCCTGGAGAGAAGGTCCAACCAGGCCAATCGGCATCTGTCCCCGGGGGAAACGCGGGTGCTGGCAGCGGCACCTGCTTCGTTCCGAGCAGGCTCCTAGCCCGGGCAGAGGGCCGGTAGCCCCCTCCCTCCGCTGCCTTGTCACGGCCCGAGCACGGGGACCAGAACCTCAGAGGGAAAGTCTGATCCCAGACACGCGTGGCCGGGGTAGAAGCACCGGTTGTGCAGAGCGAAGGTGGTCATGAAACCCAAGGGTGTCACCGGTCTGGGTTTGGGGCCCCTGCGTGGGCACGACGGACTTCAAGAACTCGGGGCGAGACAACCTGGGCCTCATCCCATCCAGGGAATGTCCTCAGCCGGGGCCGAGCTGAGCCGAGGGGAGCCCTTACGGGGCGATGATGTCCTCCAGGGTCTCCCGTTGCTGCTCTCAGCGCGGGACACTTTGGTCTGAAACCCTCCCCTCCGCAACAGAACAGTATCATCGTGATCCCTTCATCCCTCAACCCAGACTGCCACTCAAGAGAGGGGAGAAAAGTATTCCTGGGCTGGAATCCTCCGGGACTCTGTGTGTGTGACCCGGGGAGCCGGGCCTCGTCCCTTGGCTGCTAGGGTGGGACCAGCAGGACTGGAGCCCCCCGAGCCCTGAGCTGACCGCATCCCCTTACACCCCTCCCCCCCAACCCCCACGCTCGACGAGCAGCCCGGGTGTCGGGAGCAGGACGGAGGGGCTATTTCCCGAGGAAGAGTTAACAAATCCCGGCAGCGGCGGTGCTGGGGGGACGGGTTGGGGGACTCCGGGGGGAGCGATGGGGGCAGAGAGGCTGCGGAGCCCCGCTGCCCTGCAGGGAAGGCGGTTGCATTGCCAAAGACACCCCGCTGGGCTAGCAGGCCCGGGAGCAGATTAATCAGGCACTAATTCAATTTACAACAACCACTTTTATTCAGCTCGGTGGCAAAGAATTCAAAGCGGGGAGAGGGGCGGGCGGAGGGGAGGGGGCGGAGGCCGGTCCAGGGCTCGCCGCTGCCCGGGCAGCTCCCGTCCCCTCGGGCCGTCCCGCCAGGGCTCGCCAGGGAGGGGTCTGAGCCATCGTGCCAGGACCCGGCTGGTTGAGTGACACAGCGTGGGCAGCGCTCCGGGAGAGGGCACCTCCGTTGGAAAAATAAAAGTGCCCTTTTAATGAAGGAGGGAGGGAAGGCAGCGAGCAGGGCGGCCGGGAACGGCGGGAGGCAAACCTCTCTGTTCCCTCCAGGGGTCATTTCTCCGGGATCTCGGTACCGGGCACATCGGCCGGGATCACTAGGGGTAGAGCCGAGCCGGAGCGGATCCGAGGGAAGCAGGCGTCGAGAGGCGGCCTGCCCTCACCGGGGGTCCCTTGCGGTGGGAGTGAGGAGGACCTCCAGGCTGGGGTACGGCCCGATGCAGGACAAGGGCCCCTCTTTAACCTCTTGCTCGTTTTAAGGGGAGCGTCGACAAGCTGCAGACCTAAGGGGAGCGGCGAGAGACACCGCACAGCCCCTATGCCCGGGCTGTCCCCGAGGGTGCCCAGGAGAAACCGCCCCTCACCGAGATCGGCCCCTAAACCAACCTGCCGGGGGTCTCCAGGCCCCTCAGTTCCCGTGTCGTGTCCAAGGGCTCGAGATTTCGCCCAGTTCAACTTCCCAGGCATCGAGTTTTCTTTCCTGGGGGTGAAGTCTCCGGGTCGAGGATTCTCACCGGAGAGGGCCGGTGCCCGGGTGGGCTCCGGGGTCCTGCATTGGACGGTGGCTCTGTCACGGTCACCCCCTCACAATCCAGCTGGCTGGGGGGGTGGGGTGAGATGTGCCAGGGCTGGTAGAGAAGGGGAGGCCAGCAGCGAGCAGCTGGGAGAGGACACGCTCTTGTCCCTCCCGTAGGTAGGTGGGGGGGCTTCTCACTGTCTCTCTTCCTCCCCCCCCCCGATTTCCCTACTCTGTGCCCATGGAGCATCCCCAGCTGCTGGGGCGCAGGCACAGAGGGGGCATAGAGCTGTGGGGAGAGGAAGGGCCCTTCCACAGCTCCTCGGGAGCCCCGCGCCCATCTCCGCCGTGTCGGGGCGGGCTCCGTCTCGCTCCCATCCCTCTCCCCCCACCACCCCCGCCCTCCCCGCGGCCGTGTGCGTGTCTCTGGCTGAGCCGCCAGTGGATGTCGTTGTTCTGTTCCTGCAGCGCGATGTCACTCCTTTAGCATGACCTCAACCGCGGCGGGGGCTGGGACCGCCAGTCATTCTCCTCCGTACGAGAAGCCGGGGCGGGAGGCAGGCGGGACCCAGCCCCGCCGCCCCGCCGCACTTTTGTGGTGCGGCAGCCGCCGCCGCCTCCCCTTTTCTCCGCGGGGTTGGCCGCGGGGCGGGCGATGCTCCGCGCTCCCTGAGCCGCTGCTGCCCGCGTCCCGTCGGCCAAGTCTCCCCCGCCGAGCTGCTCCGCGCTAAAGCGGCGGCTCTTCCCCCTCCGTGCCGCCGCCGCCGCCCCCTCCTCCCCTCCTCCTCCTCCTCCTCCTCCTAGCCCTCCATCGCGGAGGTTGCGCAGGATGGCGCGGAGGGGCGCGGAGGCGGCGCTGGCCCTGCTTCTGGCGGTCGCCTGGCTGGCGCAGCCCCTGCGCGGGGGCTACCACGGCGGGGGCATGTTCGCCGTGCAGACGGCTCAGCCCGACCCTTGCTACGACGAGCACGGGCTGCCCCGCCGCTGCATCCCCGACTTCGTCAATTCGGCCTTCGGGAAGGAGGTGAAGGTGTCGAGCACCTGCGGGAAGCCGCCGTCGCGGTACTGCGTGGTGACGGAGAAGGGTGAGGAGCAGGTTCGCTCCTGCCACCTCTGCAACGCCTCCGACCCCAAGCGCGCCCACCCGCCCTCCTTCCTGACCGACCTCAACAACCCCCACAACCTGACCTGCTGGCAGTCGGACAGCTACGTCCAGTACCCCCAGAATGTCACCCTCACCCTCTCCCTGGGCAAAAAATTCGAAGTGACCTACGTCAGCCTGCAGTTCTGCTCGCCTCGCCCGGAGTCCATGGCCATCCACAAGTCCATGGACTACGGAAAGACCTGGGTGCCCTTCCAGTTCTACTCCACGCAGTGCCGCAAGATGTACAACAAGCCGAGCCGGGCCGCCATCACCAAGCAGAACGAGCAGGAGGCGGTCTGCACCGACTCGCACACCGACGTGCGGCCCCTCTCCGGCGGCCTCATCGCCTTCAGCACCCTGGACGGCCGCCCCACCGCCCACGACTTCGACAACTCGCCCGTGCTGCAGGACTGGGTGACGGCCACCGACATCAGGGTGACCTTCAGCCGCCTCCACACCTTCGGCGACGAGAGCGAGGACGACTCGGAGCTGGCCCGCGACTCCTACTTCTACGCCGTCTCCGACCTGCAGGTCGGCGGGCGCTGCAAGTGCAACGGCCACGCGTCGCGATGCGTCCGCGATCGCGACGACAGCTTGGTGTGCGACTGCAAGCACAACACGGCCGGCCCCGAGTGCGACCGCTGCAAACCCTTCCACTACGATCGGCCCTGGCAGAGAGCGACGGCCCGGGAGGCCAACGAGTGCGTGGGTGAGTCCCAAGTCCCGGGCACGGACGCGAGGCGGGGAAGGACGGGGAGAGGGAGGCGAGGCGTGCTGGGGGGAGAGGAAGCAGGGGACCCGGCGGCAGACGGGGAGGGTAAGGCATGGGGACATACGGGGAGGGAAAAGACATGGGGACACACAGCACCCGGCGGCAGATCGGGAACAGAGCGGGAAAGGTGTGGAGACATCCAGGACACGGCAAGGGGACCCGGCGGCAGACGGGGAGGGAAAGGCATGGGGACGTCCAGGACCGAGCAGCAAATCTTCAGGGACAGCGAGAAAAAGGCATGGGGACATCAAGAACTTGACAAGGGAACGAGGAGCGAAAACTATGGGGACATCCAGGGCTCTGCAAGGGACATTCAGGGACGAGGATTGAAAGGCACGGGGATATCCAGGACACGGCAAGGGATGGGGAGAGAAAGGCATGGGGACATTTAGGATGCGGCAAGGGACGTTCAGAGTCGGGGAGTGAAAAGTACAGACATCCAGGACGCGAAAAGGTACCTCCAGGGACAGGGAAGACAGGCAGGGGAACATCCGGGACCCGGCAAGAGAAGGGGAGTAAAAGGCGTTCAGGGGTTTTTCTGGAGCGGAGAACGAAAGGCATGGGGACATCCAGGGAGACGGCAATCAGCACGATGGCATCCAGGAACACAGGGAGCGGGACAGGGACACGCAAGGAGATGGAAAGAAGGGTAGGGCGAGGACACTGAGGTACCCGAGGGCATGGGGCAAAAAAGAGACACCGAGGGACACAAAGCGCAGAGCAGAGGATGTGAAGGTACTGGGAAGCGCAGGGGATGGGACACCGAAGGACCCGGCAGTGCACTGATGACAACGCCGAGAGATCCCGAGGTTCAGAGCGGGGGACACGGGGATCTGGGGACCACCGGGACAACGAGGCACAGGCACTTAGGGCAAACGATACCGAGCGCCCCGGAGGCGTGGGACGGGAGACATGAAACACCCGGGAGTGCAGGATGAGGGCAGAGGGGGGACTCGGTAGTACGGGACAGGAGACCCCAAGGAGCTCAGGAAAGAGCAGAAAGGACACTCAGGAGACCGGGAAAGCAGGATTCGTGCCCGAACAAGCGCTGAGGAGTCCCGGCTGGCTGGGAAGGGTCTCACGCAGCCGGCAGCTTCCGGCCGGGGCCCCGCAGAGTACGGAGCGGGGTCCGGACCGGCAAGCTCCCCTATAGCTCTGCTCCCTTCTCCGAGACAGCGGCTCAGAGCTCCGCCTCAAAGCCTCCAGGTCGCCCGAGAGGCTCCGTGCGCGGATGGAACCGGCTTCGGTCCTGCCCGGGGGGCGAAGGCGGCCGGGCACTGGGAGAGCAAAGCCTACGGCTCCTGTCGCTGCATCCTCAGGGGTTGCGGGCGGCCCCGGGGAGAGGTGGAGGGGCGGCGGGGACTTGAACGAGCTCCAGGGCCACCGGGGAGCAGCCGTTCGTTCCGTTTCGGGCTGGAATTACGGCTGTAAAAAGACCCTCAGCCTCTGGGAGACCCTCAGCTCCGAAGGGAGCCGGCGATTCCCTCGCCTCTGCCCGGGGCGGCCGAGGGTGAAGGATTTGGGGTCTCTTTTAGTTCGCTATATCTCACCAACGGCTCCGAAGACCTCCCATCCCCTGCTCCCCGTAGGCATCCCCGTACGCTGCCGCTCGCCGTGGTTTGTGTGGCCGGTGCCAGCCCCTGGGATCGTGTGCCGGTAGCTGGGGGAGATCCAGCCTCGGCAACTGGGATGCGCCAAGGACTGGGATCGGCTTCTCCGGCCCCGCCGACTCCGTCTCCGGTACCCGCCGCCGCTTTGTTTACACGGAAAACACGGCCCCGTTTCCAAAATAGTCTACAGCTCCGACGATAGGAATAAAAACTCCTCGCAGAGCAGCTAGGATTGGGCGCTTTTTTGTTGGTGGTGGTTTTGGTTTTGTTTGGTTTTGGTTTTGGTTTTCTTCTCCTCTTTTCTCCCCAAATCACAATCAGATGTTCCCCTCGCAGACAGAGCAACTTCTCTGCCGCCGCCTCCACCAACGAGCCCGGGTTTTCTGGGAGGGAGGACCCCGCTCCTGCAGCCCAGTGACACCAGGGGAAGCGGTGGTGCCTGGCTCCGGGTGGGGATGCTCTGTCCCGGCCCTGTCTGGAGCCTCCGTTCGGCTCCCGCTGGGGCGGAGCGGGCGCGGCCCCGTGGCGGCGGGAAGCGGCTGGGAGATGCCGGTTCCCGGAGGGGAAGTCGGTGGGTGCCGCTCGGATGTGCTGACAGCGCCGGCCCGGGTTTTATCTCCCCGACTGCTTTTCGTCTGTTCCGGCGGGGCTCCGGGGACGAGACTCCGGGGCTTGATTCTTTCCCAGGCGAGCCCGGCGCTGCCTCTTACTCAGCAGCAGGTTCAGGGGAGCAGGGGGGTACTCAGGCTCAAACTCCCCAGGCCTCAGACTCATATCAGAGGCAGGGACGAGTTTCCTGCGTGTGGAAAGAGCTATCGATGGGGCCATAAAATGCGGTGACGCCTCGGGGTGATCTCGGCCCCTAGGTCTGCTCCACAGAATCCCGACCTGCGCCTTGAAAACCTTTCCGCTCAGTTATTTTGCTGGCCCCGCACACTTCACCCTCCTTTTCCCTTCCAATTTACTTCCAATAAAAAGGAAACGACTTTCCCAGTTTCCAGTAAAAATGTGTGACTTTTGTGCCAGGCTTTGCATTTCAGACCACGCACAGTCCTCAGCTGCCTTTTTCTGCAAACGAAAATCACTCCATTTCTTCCTTTTTTTTTTTTTTCCTCCCCCCGCCAGCTTTGCCGGGAAGTGAATAATTTTGCAAGGCTGAAGCTCCGGTAAAACAAATTCTCCCCAACCCCTTCCTGCTACACGTTCCCTGGGGCTGTACCTATCAGCCTGCAAAACCACTCACCCCCAAACAACCGGGTCGCTTCTGCCAAGCCCACACTGACTGGAATAATCCCCCCAGATAAAGATCACAATAACCCTATTCAACTCCCACCCACTCGCTCATGACCACCGGCCCACCCTGGTTTCTTTCCTCCATCCAGGGAGAAAGTCAAGCTCTGTGGTCAGCACAGGGCGGCGGGACGCATCGTGAGCTGGGGAAACGAGCCGTTGAGCTGGCGGCGATGATGCTGCCGGCTGCATGTTGGAGGCATCTTCAATAGCTTGAGAGGGGAAGGCAGCCCCTCCTGAGCAGCAGTGGTGAGGAAGGAGATGAATCAGCCCAAATCAGCTGAATTGAATTCTCGTAGATCCACGAAAAAAATCGTTTCAGATGATTTTGATTTCCCGCCCCCACCCCCCCCCCGGAAATCTCACTGGTGTGAGAACTGATGACCAAATGTCACTGAATTTGTCCCTTTTATTTTATTTCTTTATTTTTCTCTCTGGAAAAATCGGTGTTCTGTGGTGTTGGGGTTTTTTTCTCCCCTCTTTTTTAATTGTTGTTTGTTTGTTTTTAATCGGGGAGGGGGAGGGGAAAGAAAAAAGGATGGAAAGCATTTGGTTCGCTTCAAAATTTGGGTGTTTGCTTTGGTAAGCCCATTCCCCCCTGCCAAAGCTTGAAGCTTTGTTCCTATTCATGGTTATTTGGGGCTGGGGAGGAAAAAAAAAGGGGGGGGGGGGGAAAGGAAAAAAAGAAAAGGGAAAAAAAACAACAACCCAACAAACCCAACCCTGGAGGTTCTGACAAAAAGTCAACATTTCCCACGGGAACGTTTCTTGCCAGCCAGATCTAATTTTCCTTTATCGCTCCTCGCCGCCTGCGAGAGCCTGGGCGCTGCACATGGAGAGGACAGGGCCTGGCTCAAGGAGATGTTCTCCAGGGTCCTGCTCCTGCAGAAGGAGCTTGGCCAGCAGAATGTTTCACAGCTTCGGGTTCCCATCAGCTTTACCTGGCAAATAACTCATCCACGTAGAGCTTGGCCTTACAGTCCGGATTTGGCCGGGCGCCTGGGAGCTAACGTGCTCCGGGGAGGACGCAGCTTGGAGACGAGCTTGGAGGTCTGTTCTCCGTCCTCCCTCTCTCCACTGCCGTTGGGCTGGCTCCATTTGCTCAGCGTTGGTCCAGCCCAAAATTCACGTCTCCAGCCCTGTTTGTCCTGCTGAAGCTTCCAGCTCCCCTGGGAGGGGAGATTGCAGCTGGGAAAGGCTTGAACTGAAGCGTTGTGAGAACTCAATCGCTGATGAGCTTGTGTAGGCTCATGAAAATGCAGGCAGGGGCTTCAACCAGGTTTAGTGAGGCCAAGAAAACGCAACCAACACCATCCCCTGATTTCTCAGGAACCATGGTGTCATTCTGAGTGCTGGAATTGCACAGGGACAAACATTGCTTTGGGATACTCTGTGACTGTTTAGTCTGCAGAAGAGGAGGCTGAGGGGAGACCTCATTGCTCTCTGCAACTCCCTGAGAGGAGGTTGGAGTGAAGTGAGGGTTGGTCTCTTCTCCCTCGTATCAGGTGATAGAAGAAGAGGACGTGGCCTGGAATTATGGCTGGGGAGGGTTAGGTTGGAGATCAGGAAAAATGTCTTTGCTGCAAGAGCGGTCAAGGATTGGAAGAGGCTTCCCAGGGAGGTGGTGGAGTCCCCATCCTCGGAGGTGTTCGAGAAACGTGTGGTCACGGCTCTTCAGTACATAGCTTAATGGCCATGGTGATGTTATGTTGGTGCTGGACTTGCTGAACTTAAGAGGCCTTCCCCAGCCAAAACAATTCCATCACTCCGTGGTTTCTCATGAACCCAGAGTGCTGGAATTGCACAGGGGTGAGCACTGCTTTGGGATACTACCAGAAAATACCTTTGCACTTGCCTTGGCCAGCAAAGGCAAAGCCAGGCTGCAGCAGCCTGCTGACAGGCGTGTTGAGAATGACCTCCAGACTGCGTTCCCAGTGCTGGTCTGGTGCTCCCCAGCCCTGGCTCCCCAGCCCGGGGATGCGCCCAGCACCTGCACGTGTGTCTGACGTCAATGGTGTCTGCAGGTGCTGGGCGCCTCCCCAGCCTTGGCCCTGGGTGATGCCTAGAGAGCCTTTAACAATAACAAGTGCAACTGCAGCGAGGGAAAGGAAACATCTTGTGTTTTCAGATAGGGGATTTGGCACAAACCATGCGCGCAGCCTGGTGTCAGACAGGCTCTGCTCCGCTCTGTGTGCGCTGCGGGAGGCTTCCCAGGCTGGGATGTGTCTCATGTCAGAGCAGTTTGCCAGAGAGTCTCGTCCTCCAGCCTAAAAGGGAACTTCATCTCAGGCACAGCAGAGACCAGGAACTACCAGAGAGCAGGCTGACGAATATTCCCAATGAAAACTTCTTTCCAGACAAACCTGCTGGGGCTTTAGCGTCTCTGGGGGGGTAGCTGAGCCTGTGGGCTCCCCTCCATCCTCATCACAACCAAGGGAACCCAAAAGCAGGATCACAGAAGGCCAGGTTGGAAAGGACCCCAAGGATCATCTGCTCCAACCTGCCTAGGTAACAGCAGAGTTGAAAGGAGCTGGCCCAGCGCCCTGCCAGGCTGAGTCTTACAAACCCCTCAATAGAGGTGAATCCACCACTTCCCCCGGGAGATGATTCCAATCTCCAAAAGCTCTCATGGGGAAACATTTTCTGCTGAATCCCAATTGGAATCTCCCTAGGACTGACTTGTCCCCATCACCCCATGTCTTTCCATTGCAGTGAGCTCCTCTCTCTGGTCCTGTAAAGGCATCTAAGGTCTGTAAGACTTCATCTCAGGGAGTTGCTGGAGTCCTTTACTAAACATTTGTGATCACTTTCCTTTAGCTTGCACTAATCACCTCCACTTTAAAAGCCTTTGTGTGCTCATCCCATCCGTAACCATTTTCCACAGGGTTGCCACTGCAGGGTGCTGAGTAGCCCTGTGGGTTCCTTCCCATTCCTTTTGGTCTCCACGTGGGACAAGGAGTCAAGCTGGTGGTGACTGACTGCTTCAGGCCCACCAGAGCATGCGTGCAGATGTTGCTCAGCTGGGCAAGCAGCCCCTGGTGTTTGTTTGTAAGGCTGAGGAGCCCCGGGAGCAGGCAGGTGAGAGAGGAGTCAGGGCAAGCCCTGAGGCCACCAGTGGGTGACAATGGTTCATAGTGGCTGTGGCAGATCAGTCCAGGAAGGACTGGGCTTGTGGAAGATGTCCTTTCTGTCTCCTCCTCTCCTGTGGTGATTCAGGGCTCTGCAAATGGTCCATCTGAGAGTGGGACTGAGGGAGAGAGAGCTCTGTCTGCAGCAGAGTGGGAAGTGCAGTGCGGGTAAGACCAGCAGAGCAGGTAGGGGTAGGTCCACTGCACCCTCTTTCTCTTGGTTCCTGGCACCGTGGCAGGATGGCAGCCAGACAGAGGGCATAAACTGCTTTGTGAGCCCCTCTGTGAGGAGAAGGGTCTGGGTATCCCTGGCATTTTCCTTGCTGATCTCTTCCAGAGGGATGGGGAAGGTCGCAAGCATCCCTTCTCACCTTGTAAAGCAGTGACATTTCTCATCCAACCAAAGGGGCTCTGAGCAGCATATCCAAGGGGTCCATGTCAGATGGACATGCCCATGCAGGACCCCCTGGGTGCCCAAGCAGGACCCCTGGTGTGGTCCTCTCCACCTGCCTGAGACAAATGCCTGGGGCTGGGCAGCCCAGCACAACTCTGTCCCTAGGCTGAGCCATGTGGACAAGGCTGACTGGCGGATTCTGGAGCTGCTGTGTGCTGCTACCTTCTGAGGACACTGGGAATAGTCACCAGTTCTGACAGACAGCCTCCTCTTGTCACCCCGTGCCTCAGTTTCCCCATACACAAAACGCTTTGGCTCTGGGATAAGAAAGGTGTGGAGCAGTATCAGGACATCCCTGTGCTTGGGGAAACACCACAGCTGGGGCAGCTTCCCCAGCAACATGGCACCAGCCAGCAAATGGAACAGACCCTGAGCCACCTATGGAGCTGTCAATACTTTGCACCCCAGCTCTGGCTCACCTCTTGTGGCACTGTGAGCAAGCCATGGGTTCTTTGCACCCCAGCCCTGGCTCCTCTCCTGTGGCACCATGAGCCATCCATGGAGATGTGGGTCCTTTGCACCCCAGCCCTGGCTCCTCTCCTGTGGCACCAGGAGCAAGCCATGGGTTCTTTGCACCCCAGCCCTGGCTCATCTCCTGTGGCACCACGAGCTATCCATGGAGCTGTGGGTCCTTTGCACCCCAGCCCTGGCTCACCCCCTGTGGCACCAGGAGCAAGCCATGGGTTCTTTGCACCCCAGCCCTGGCTCCTCTCCTGTGGCACCAGGAGCAAGCCATGGGTTCTTTGCACCCCAGGCCTGGCTCACCTCTTGGGGCACCATGAGCCATCCATGGAGCTGTGGGTCCTTTGCACCCCAGCCCTGGCTCCTCTCCTGTGGCACCAGGAGCAAGCCATGGGTTCTTTGCACCCCAGCCCTGGCTCATCTCTGTGGCACCATGAGCCATCCATGGAGCTGTGGGTCCTTTGCACCCCAGTCCTGGCTCACCTCTTGTGGCACTGTGAGCAAGCCATGGGTTCTTTGCACCCCAGCCCTGGCTCACCCCCTGTGGCACCATGAGCCATCCATGGAGCTGTGGGTCCTTTGCACCCCAGCCCTGGCTCACCTCTTGTGGCACTGTGAGCAAGCCATGGGTTCTTTGCACCCCAGCCCTGGCTCACCCCCTGTGGCACCAGGAGCCATCTGTGGAGCTGTGAGTCCTTTGCACCCCAGCCCTGGCTCATCTCTTGGGGCACCAGGAGCAAGCCATGGAGCTGTGGGTCCTTTGCACCCCAGCCCTGGCTCCTCTCCTGTGGCACCAGGAGCAAGCCATGGGTTCTTTGTACCCCAGTCCTGGCTCACCTCTTGGGGCACCATGAGCCATCCATGGAACTGTGGGCCCTTTGCACCCCAAGCCTGGCTCACCTCTTGGGGCACCATGAGCCATCCATGGAGCTGTGGGTCCTTTGCACCCCAGCCCTGGCTCACCTCTTGGGGCACCATGAGCCATCCATGGAGCTGTGGGTCCTTTGCACCCCAGCCCTGGCTCACCACCCACGGAGCTGTGGGTCCTCCTGGGCTGCTCAGCGGGTTGCTCAGCGTGGGGCATTGCTGTATTGCTGAGCAGATGGGTGCTGTAGCCATAGAAATATGGGCCCATAAGCTGCTGAGCCTCCCATTGTGGGCTCCCAAGCAGGGCCTTGCATGGGCAGAGCTTTCTCACAGGCTTTTATTCTCAGGAAGCTTAAAGTTAAACTGATTTCCAACAGAAAGGTTTTTACACCCACAAACAAACAAACAAAAAAAGCGCAGTTAAGGCTAAAACAAAACCAGGCTTGGCACTCTGGGTTGGACACTTGCCTTCCCTTGAGCTTGTCCACAGCTAATCTCTGCCCTCCTCTTTCTGGGCCAAAGCATGTCATCCTTATTCAGCCCAGGCTGGCCTCGCCTGGGCCGGCTCCCCGGGGGGACGTGCTGCCCGGCCGCGGATGGAGAGCGAGGAGCACCAGAGGGCTCCCGAATCTGCTGCCTGCATGCAGGGACCCTGCCTGGGAAAACACCTCCAAGGGTTTTGGTTCTCCTACCTGGCTGTGCAGTGGGGGCAGCTGGGACACGGGAGCCTGGCTTTGTAGGCTCATAGAGTCATAGAATTGCTTTGGATGGAAAGGTTCTCCAAGATCGTTGACTCCAACTGCTGAGCTGATGC
>CM026895.1:19639576-19664578 GCA_015227895.2 Colaptes auratus
GGCAGCCTGCTCCAGGGCTCTGGCACCCTCACTGGAAGAAGTTTCTCCTCATGCTGAGCTGTGTTCCAGTTTGTATCCATTGCTCCTTGTCTTGTTCCTGTGCACCACCCAAAAGAGCTTGGCCCCCTCCCCTTGCCCCCCACCCCTCAGCTATTGATAGGCATTGATCAGCTCCCTCTCAGCCTTCTCTTCTCCAGGCTAAACAGCCCCAGGGCTCTCAGTGTCTCTTCAGAGGGGGGAGATGCTCAAGTCCCCTAATCACCCTCGTGGCTTTCCCTTGGACTCTCCAGCAGGTCCTTGTGCCTCTTGATCTGGGGAGCCCCAAACTGGACATCCCACACTGCTGCAGCCAGGGACTTCCCCAGCTCCTTCCTGGTCTTTTATTGCTCTGATACCAATCAGGGCTGTGCTTTACAGACTGCTGGGAAAGCCCCAGTACTGGGGAGGGGGGAGCAGGGGGTGTTGCTCCATCCTGCTCTTGTGCCATTACCACCATCACTGTGGTGCTGAGGATCATGGCTTACTGGTAGTGGCTCAGCAGTGGTGGTGAGATTATGAGCTCTAGGTGAGGGGTTGGACTTGGTGATCTCTGAGGTCTCTTCCAGCCTCGACAGCTCCATGATTCTGTGATCAGCAGTGCCCAAAAGCTTGTGCAGCTGAGATCCCCCACCCCTTGCAGGAGATGCTGTGTGGGAGCTGTTGGCTTGCTGGGGGCTGGAGAGCTCGGGGCTGCTCCTCACTGTGGCCTCTCCCCACAGCTGGAGCCAAGAGCAGTGAGAGCAGCTCCTAAGCTGGTCAGCAGGCCAGGACCTTGCAGAGCCTCTGTGACCTGCCACGAGGCTGGAGCAACAGCTTTTTATGGGCATGAGGGTAAAGATTAACTGAGAGCAAGCTGCTGTCAGCAGCTGCCAGGAAGGGGACAGCTTTGATCTGCAGCCTGGGGCTGGGGCCTCTGCAGGAGGGGGCAAGGCTGCTGCAATCAGGAGAGGTCAACGTGAGCTGCATGTGGGTGCTGGACCCTCACCACCAGTGCTGCTCCTGGGCTGCTGGGAGCCAGCTGGGCTGGCATGTGGCTGCTGCAGGAATCACAGAGTCACAGAGTCACAATCACAGGATCACAGAACCAGAGTTCAGTGGAATTAACCAGGTTGGAAAAGACCTCAGAGATCATCCAGTCCAACCTCTCACCCAGCACCATCTGATCAACTCAACCATGGCTCCAAGTGCCTCAGCCAGGCTCTTCCTAAACACCTCCAGGGATGGGGACTCCACCACCTCCCTGGGCAGCACATTCCAAGGGCCAATCTCTCTTGCTGGGAAGAACTTCTTCCTAACCTCCAGCCTGAACCTCCCCCTGGCACAGCTTGAGACTGTGTCCTCTTGTTCTGGTGCTGGCTGCCTGGGAGAAGAGACCAACCCCCACCTGGCTACAACCTCCCTTCAGGTGCTTGTAGAGAGCATAGAATCACAGAATCACAGAATCCTAGGCCAGGCAGAAGGGACCTGCAAAGGTCATCCAGCCCAACCCCCTCTGCAGTCAGCAGGGAGAGCTCCAGCTAGAGCAGGCTGCCCAGGGCCTCCTCAAGCCTCACCTCCAGGAATGCTGGATGTTGCTGGTGCCACAAGATCTTCCCCAGGATGCACCCCAGTTGTGCTGGCTGGGGGTGCCATGGGCTCTGCTGTTGCCACCCAGGCCAAGTCCATCTGAGGTTGCCCAGTTGGAGATCATGGTGGCATCCTGGGAGGAGCCCCAGAGAGACAGGAAGGGATGTGGGCTGCCTGCTCCAGCCCCAGTTCTGCTGGGGCTGTAGCTCTGCAGGAGGGGAGGTGGCAGTGACCTGCTGCCACCAAGTGAGAGCCAGCAGGAGTCTAAAGCAAGTGGCAGAAGCTGCTGAATGTCATCCACAGCACTCCCATCCCACACCAGCAGTGGGGCAGGAGGAGCTGGGGATGGAGCAGCTCTCCCATTCCCATCACTCTATGCTTTTATGCTTCATGTCCCAAGACTCTGTTGCTCCTGGGCTGGTCCCTGCAGGCAGTGGCTGTGCCTTGTCCCCACAAGGAGTTTGGCTGCTGCCATGCCAGCTCTGGGCATGACCTGGCTGAGACCTGCACCACCAGGAGACAAAGTCAACATGCTCCTGGGGCAGAGCAGTCTGTGGTGGTTCCATGTCTCATGGCCTCTTCTCTCTTTCCCAGGAATCTCTTTCCAGAGGCTGGTGAGGACTGAGCAGGGGCTTCCTGTGAAGAACTACCAGAGCTCCACTGTGTAAGTGTGGCCATGGGTGCAGCTGCTGCCACAGGCTGCCCAGGGAGGTGGTGGTGTCACTGTCCCTGGAGGTGTTCAAGATATGTGTGGCCATGGCACTTGGGGACTTGATTTAGAGGCCATGGTGGTGTTGGGCTTGATGGTCTTAGAGCTCTTCTCCAGCCAGAGCCATTCTGTGATCCCCATGATCTCACACTGCTTCAGCAGCAGCGGGGCTGGGGTGAGCAGCATCTCGAAGTGAGTGCTGGGGAGAAGAGCTGGAGACCAGGGCTGAGCTGTGGGAAAGGAGTGGAATTTGCACAGCTGTGGGTCAGGATCTCGGGGGGTCCCCGTGCAGGTTATCCCAAAGCCCTGCTTACTGTAGGGCTGCAGATCTGGGTGAAAGGAAGCAAGGGAGGCAAAGTCTGCTCCAGGGGGAGCTGCTGATCTCTTCACCTGCTGGAGCACAGCCAGGGGACACTTGGGTCTGCAGCCTTCCAGTACCTGAAGGGGGCCTAGCTGGGAAGGGATTTGTCACAAGGGCTTGTAAGGCACTATAGGATGAGAGGGAATGGACTGAAGCTGGAAGAGGGGAGATTGAGACTGGAGATTAGGCAGAAATTCTTTCCAGGGAGGATGATGAGACACCAGAACAGGCTGCCCAGGGTGGCTGTGGATGTCCCCTCCCTGGAGATGTTCAAGGCCAGGCTGGATGAGGCCTTGAGCAGCCTGGGCTGGTGGGAGGTGTCCCTGCCCAGGGCAGGGGTTGGAGCTGGGTGATCTTTAAGGTCCCTTCCAACTCAAACCATTCTGTGAACCTATGTTTGGGAGTCACCCCCCGAGAAGAGGGTCAGAAGTGACTCCAGTGCAACACTTAATGAAAGCCTTGCAGCTCTGGCTGCAGTCACACCTTGCAACTTCTTCAAGGGTTGAACCTTCCCCCCTGCCAGGGTGCCTGATGTGTGGCTAGGAAAATGAGCCTGGGCACTGTGTGCCCCTCCTGGCTGCAGTGCCAGCCCCAGGGCCACCTCCTCTTACTGCAGGAGGGGTGTGCTGCTCCTGTGGCTGGTCCCCTCCTGCCATGCAGCTCTGGATCTGCGCCTGCCTCCCCCCCCAGCTGCTCTGCTGCTGCTGTGATGCTTTCCCTGTAAAGCTCTGTTGCTCTGCATGCTTCTACTGGTGCAACCAGCACTTGGACTCGCTGATCTTAGAGTCTTTTCCAGCCTAAACGACCCTAACTGCAGCCAGGGGTGACTCACAGCAGTGGCTCTATTTGCATACCAAAGCCCTGAGAACCTGGCTCAAAGCTCTACACAAGCTGAACTTTGGGCTTGCTGAAAGCTTGTGTCCATTGCCTGAGCTTTCCAGGACCGAGCTCACCAGGGCCCATCCTTAATTCAGAGCCATTCTTGCTCAGTGAGCTGGACAAGTTGCCCAATAACGTGGTTGAGGCCCCAGCCCTGGAGCCAGTCAAGGTCAATGGCCATTGCGTGGCCACCAGGTAAGGTCTGGCTGGGCTGCATCCAGCCTCCAGCTCAGATCTGCATGGACATGGAGGTGCTCATCACAGTCTCACAGTTCATTAGAGCTTGGAAGGGACCTCCAGAGCTCATCCAGTCCAACCCCCTGCCAGAGCAGCATCACCCAGGGCAGTCTGCACAGGAATGCATCCAGGTGGGGTTGGGAAGGCTCCAGAGAAGGAGACTGCACTCCCCCCCTGGGCAGCCTGCTCCAGGGCTCTGTCACCCTCACTGGAAAGAAGTCTCTCCTCATGTTGAGCTGAAACCTTCTGTGTTCAGGTTTGTGTCTATTGTTCCTTGGCTTATTGCTGTGCTGAAAAGAGCTTGGCCCCCTCCCCTTGCCCCCCACCCCTCAGCTATTGATAGGCATTGATCAGCTCCCTCTCAGCCATCTCTTCTCCAGGCTAAACAGCCCCAGGGCTCTCAGTCTCTCTTCACAGGGGAGATGCTCAAGTCCCCTAAGCATCTTCATGGCTCTCCCTTGGACTCTCTCCAGCAGGTCTCTGTCTCTCTTCCACTGGGGAGCCCCAACCTGGACACAGTGTTCCAGCTGTGGTCTCAGCAGGGCAGAGCAGAGGGGGAGCAGAACCTCCCTGGCCCTGCTGGCCACACTTTGCTTGCTGCACCCCAGGATCCCATTGGCTCTCTTGGCCAGCAGGGCACACTGCTGTCCCATGCAGAACTTGCTGCCCACCAGCACTCCAAGGTCTTTCTCCATGGAGCTGCTTTCCAGCAGGGCACTCCCTAACCTGTACTGGGTCCTTAGTAACCTGATCTACTTGGTGTCCCTGCTTACTGCATGGGGGGGTTGGACAAGATGACCTCCAAGGGCCCTTCCAACCTGATGCATTCTATGGTTCTGTGTGCCTGCTCTCCTCCCTGCTCTCTGGGCTGCAGGTTTGGGGAGTCAAAGCCTGTGGAGATATCCATGTTGTGGTCCAGAGCAAAAGTGCAGCTGAAGGGGATGGCTCTTCTCCTGAAAGCCCAGAAGTGATGCTCTGACCTGCCTCTTGCAGGGGGAAGGCATTCTGGGGGTCACTCCTTTTTCACTCACCACTTCACTGCATGTCCTGGATGTCCAGCAGTGTTTGGAAGCATCTGAAGAGTCTGTGGGGAGCAAGAAGAAGGGGCCAGGCTCTTGTCAGTGGTGCCCAGGGACAGGACAAAGGGCAGTGGGCACAAACTGGAACCCAGGAGGTTCCATCTGAGCTCAAGGAGAAAGTTGTTTGTTGTGAGGGTGCTGGAGGCCTGGAGCAGGCTGCCCAGAGAGGTTGTGGAGTCTCCTGGTGTGGAGAGCTTCCAAGCCCAGCTGGGCAGTGTGCTGCTGGGCAAGCTGCTGTGGGTGCCCTGCTTGAGAAGGGGGGGTTGGACTGGGTGATCCCCAGAGGTCCCTTCCAGCCCCTACCATTCTGTGACTGGGACAGAGCCCTGGCCTGGTGATGCGCCAGATGCGGTGCTGAGGAGCAGGGTGGGGGATGCTCATCCGCACCCCGCTCCCTCCCGCGGCCGGCACTGCAGCGAGGGGCTGGCGCTGCCGGACGTGCCCGAGCCCCCGTGGCGGTGACCAGCGTGAGAGCACACTGCCATCTAGTGAGGACTTGTCCCATTTCCCATCCCTGCAACCATTCAAAGCCCCTCGGACCGGGCGCTGAGCAACCTGCTCCAGCCGCAGGTGCCCCTGCAGGCTGCGGGGGGAGTGGACTTAGACTAGACGAGCTTTCCAACCCAAGCCAGTCCGTAGCTCTGCGGTTCCATGTGCCACCAGTGGTGGCTGCACAGCCTGCCCACTGTGCTGCCCTTGTCCCCAGGACCGTGCTGCTGCTGAACCGCTCCGAGGGTGCAGAGCGAGTTCCTCTCCATCGCTGAGAAGCTGAGCTCCAGCGAGCAGCCCCAGCACACCACGCTGGTCATGCTCCTGGAGCACCTCTACCAGGCCAACTTTGGCACCCAGTGCGACCTGGACAGCCTGCACCACCTCCTGAAGGTAAGCTCAGAGAGGTTCAGCATTGAGGATCTAGTCAGGGGGGTCCCTGCTTCCTCCAGAGGAGAAGGCTCCAGGGAGACCACAGAGCAGCCTTCCAGTACCTGAAGGGGCTCCAGGAGAGCTGGGGAGGGACCTGGGACAAGGGCTGGGAGTGCCAGGATGAGAGGGAATGGACTGAAACTTGGAAGAGGGGAGATTGAGACTGGAGATGAGGAAGAAATTCTTTCCACTGAGGGTGGGGAGACACTGGCACAGGCTGCCCAGGGAGGCTGTGGGTGCTCCCTCCCTGGAGGTGTTGAAGGCCAGGCTGGATTAAGCCTTGAGCAAGGTGGGCTGGTGGGAGGTGTCCCTGCCCATGGCAGGGGCTTGGAACTGGCTGATCTTGAAGGTGCCTTCTAGCCTCAGCCATTCTGTGAATCTGTGAATCCTTCTCCTTGGCTCTGCTCCCTGCAGTCCAAGACACTGGAGGAGCTCTCAGAGATCTATGCCAGTGCTGCTGATGCACAGGAGGTGGCAGCCAGCACCAGCGACCCCATCCTGGGCCCGGCAGCAGCTGCAGTCCGTGCTGAGGGACATCGCCAGCGCCGCCTCCTTTCCTGCCGTCACAGGTGAGGGCACCCCTGCCCCCTGCCCCTCTTTCCTCTGCTGGCCCAGCCCCTGCCACGCTGATGGCACGTTCTGCACACAGCTCCAGCCCTCCTGAAAAGTGCATTTGGGGTTTTTCTTTCACAATGAGTCACCCACTGGAACCATCTCCCCGGGGAAATGGGGGAGTCCCCAGCCTTGGAACCTTGGAAGAACCAGCTGGACAGGGCCTGGGCTGGCTGACTGACAGAGAGTTTGGAAAGAAGGGTTGGGCTGGAGCACCTCCCCTCTGGGGACAGGCTGGGAGAGTTGGGGCTGTTCAGCCTGGAGAAGGCTCCAGGGAGACCTTAGAGCAGCCTTCCAGTACCTGAAGGGGGATGCAGGAGAGCTGGGGAGGGAGTTTGGACAAGGGCTTGGAGCAACAGGACAAGGCACAGTGGATTCAAACTAGAACAGCTTAGAGTGAGATTGGACATCAGGAAGAAGTGGTGAGACACTGGAACATGTTGCCCAGAGAAGTTGTGGACACCTCCTCTCTGGAGCTGTTTAAGCCCGAGCTGGAGGGGGCTTTGTGTAGCCTGGGCTAGTGGGAGGAGTCCCTGCCCATGGCTTGGGGGTTGGAACTCGGTGAACTTTAAGGTCCCTTCCAACTCAAGCCAGTCTATGTGACCAGGTGATCCTTGAGGTCCCTTGCAACCTGGCATTCAGTCAACCTAACACAACAGCTACAACAAAACCCCACCAGCTCAGGGCCCTATTTCACACCCCTGTGATGAGCCAGAAGGGGGGGTGTCTTTCATCACAACAGCAGCAAGGGTAAAACTGCCCAGGCTCTGCGGGTGAGATGAAAACACTACATCAAGAAAGAGGTGGTGGCAGCAATGTGTGATGACCCCATGCAGTGCTACAGGCTGGGGTCAGAGTGGCTGAGAGCAGCCAGGCAGAGAGGGACCTGGGGGTGCTGGTTGATTGTAGGCTGAACATGAGCCTGCAGTGTGCCCAGGCAGCCAAGAGGGCCAATGGCATCCTGGCCTGCATCAGGAAGAGTGTGGCCAGCAGGAGCAGGGAGGTCATTCTGCCCCTGTACACTGCACTGGTTAGGCCACACCTTGAGTCCTGTGTCCAGTTCTGGGCCCCTCAGTTTAGGAAGGAGGTTGAGCTGCTGGAAGGTGTCCAGAGAAGGGCAACAAGGTTGGTGAGGGGTTTGGAACACAAGCCCTATCAGGAGAGGCTGAGGGAGCTGGGGTTGCTTAGCCTGGAGAGGAGGAGACTCAGGGGTGACCTTATTGCTTTCTACAACTCCCTGAAGGGAGGTTGTAGCCAGGCAGAGGTTGGTCTCTTCTCCCAGGCAGCCAGCACCAGAACAAGAGGACACAGTCTCAGGCTGCGCCAGGGCAGGTTTAGGCTGGATGTTAGGAAGAAGTTCTACACAGAGAGAGTGATTGCCCATTGGGATGGTCTGCCCAGGGAGGTGGTGGAGTCACCATCATTGGAGGTGTTCAAGAAGAGGCTTCATGGGGTGCTTGGTGCCACGGTTTAGTTTTTTTTAGTTGTTTAGGTGGGCTGGATTGTATTGTATTATTGTATTGTACTGTATTGTATGGTATTGTATTGTATTGTATTGTATTGTATTGAGGTGGGTTGGATTGGTTGATGGGTTGGACACGATGATCTTGAAGGTCTCTTCCAACCTGGTGTATTGTATTATTGTATTATTGTATTATTGTATTATTGTATGGCTCTTGGAGGTGTGAAACCTGGAAAGCCCTGAAGCAGGCTGCCCAGGGCCATGGTGGAGTCCCCATGCCTGGAGGGACTGAAAAGCCTTAGACTGACTGAGAGAGTTGGGGTTGTTCAAGTCTGGAGAAGAGAAGGCTCTCAGGAGACCTAATTGTGGCCTTCCAGGATCTGCAGGGGGCTCCAAGCAAGCTGGGGAGGGACTTCTGAGGGTGTCAGGGAGTGACAGGACTGGGGGGGATGGAGCAAAACTAGAAATGGGGAGATTCAGATTGGATGTGAGGAAGAAGTTGTTCCTCATGAGGGTGGTGAGAGCCTGGCACAGGTTGCCCAGGGAGGAGGTGGCAGCCTCCTGCCTGGAGGTGTTTGCAGCCAGGCTGGCTGTGGCTGTGAGCAACCTGCTGCAGTGTGAGGTGTCCCTGCCCATGGCAGGGGGTTGGGACTGGCTGAGCCCTGAGGTCCCTTCCAGCCCTGACAGTTCTGTGACTCTATGACGTGGTGCTGAGGGCCATGGTTTAGTGGTGCCCTGGCAGTGCTGGGTTGATGGTTGGACTGGATGATAGTAAAAGTCTTTTCCAACCTAATTTCCACCCTATGAAATTTCCATCCTCTCGTTCCAATCGCATGAGACTTCATGGAGGTGATGGCAGCAGCATTGGTGCCCAAAGCTTGTTCATGGGCTGGGTCACATGTCCCACCCACCAGAGGAGCTGTCAGGAGAGGCACTGGGGTTCCCTGCCAGCTAAGCTCCTCTCCCTCCTCTCTTCCCAGGTGAGGCTCAGCCGCGCAAGCTCCACACCATCCCCATCCCCACCGCTCGCTGCTACACTTACAGCTGGGATCAGGATAACTTTGGTAAGTGCAGGGGGAGGTCTCCCATCCTCCTGCTGAGACCACAACCCTTTGCTTCTCCTCAGAGGGGTGGCTGAGCAGTGTGTCATTCTGCCCTGTGCTCAGCACTGCTTAGGCCACACCTTGAGTCCTGTGTCCAGTTCTGGGCTCCTCAGTTTAGGAAAGATGTTGAGATGCTGGAAGGTGTCCAGAGAAGGGCAACAAAGCTGGGGAGGGGTCTGGAGCACAGCCCTGTGAGGAGAGGCTGAGGGAGCTGGGTTGCTTAGCCTGGAGAAGAGGAGGCTCAGGGGAGACCTTCTTGCTCTCTTCAACTCCCTGAAGGGAGGTTGTAGCCAGGTGGGGGTTGGCCTCTTCTCCCAGGCCCCCAGCACCAGAAAAAGGGAACACAGTCTCAAGCTGTGCCAGGGGAGGTTTAGGCTGGAGGTGAGGAGAAAGTTCTTCCCAGAAAGAGTAATTGGCCATTGGAATGTGCTGCTCAGGGAGGGTTGGAGTCCCTGTCCCTGAAGGTGTTCAAGAGGGGATTGGATGTGGCACTTGGAGCCATGGCTTAGTTGTCAGGAGGTGTTAGGTATTAGGTAATAGGTTGGACTTGATGATCTCTGAGGCCTTTTCCAACCTGGTTGATTCTATGGTTCTTGTCTGGGGCTGCCACTTGCAGCTGAGTGTGACACCAACTGTGGCTGGAGCCTGAAAGAGCTGATAACAAATTTGCTGGTGTTGGAGGGAGAGGGAGGAGAGTGGATGGCAGTGTCCTCTGGATGGGAGAGGATGTGGGTGTCAGCTTGGGTGTGATGTCTGCCGTGATCCCATGCAATGCCCTCCTGTGAGTGGTGAGCACAAGACCCTGGTGGCCTCAAAACTCATGTTGACCAAGACAAACCATGTAGGACTTAGTCTTCTGGGCAAAGCTGTGCCTTATGTTAAGCTGCAAGAGGTTTGTCCATGGAGATGTTGGTGGGACAGAGACCTTGCTTGGTAGAAAGCTCCTCTGCAGTGAGCAAGCCTTGCATGTGCTCTGGGAACTATGGTAGCAAGGACAGCCTGACTAGACTGAGATGTTAGGGCTTTGTGGGGTTGAGACCCCTCTGATGTCACTGCTCTTCCCACCCCCCCAGCAGGGATGGCCAGGGAGCAGGTGCCTTTGCTGTGCCCTCAGCCTGGCCACAGCAGTTCCGAAGGGAAGCAGCAGCTTCCCGTCCTGCTGGGTTGGTCTCCCCAGCTTCCCCATTCCTGGAAGACTCCTTCTGGTCCCATGAAAGTTGGGTGTTCACTGCAAGCCAGGCCAGAGCTCTGCTTGGAGCTTTGCAGTGAGTCAGGGCTTTGCCAGGAGGCCCCCTGCAGTGGGGTGGTTTGGTATTTCATTAGCCAAAGCCCTTGCTTTGCTCCTGCCCTCCCAGTTAAACCTTGTTTGGACACAAGGGTGTTGTGAAATCTGTGGAGGAAGGAAGCAAAAACCCCACAGGTGTTTGGCCTTGAGAAGCCAGACAGAATGTGACCTCAGGGAGAGAAACATGGTTTGGTTTGCCTTGCATCTGAGGACCTTATGGAAGTCTGAACATGTTCGGTAGAAGCTTCTCAGTTCCTTGTTTTGAAACCATGCAGGGTCAAAGAGAGCACTGGCTGTGCTCTAGAGGTGTGGCTGTCTGGGACCATCACCCTTCCAGGGGTTGTGCCAGACAGGATCTCCCTCACCTGCAATATTGCATCCAGTGCTGGGCTCCCCAGTTCAGGAGGGACAGGGATCTGCTGGAGAGAGTCCAAGGGAGGGCTCCAAGGATGCTGAAGGGACTGCAGCACTGCCTGGTGAGGAGAGGCTGAGAGCCCTGGGGCTGTTCAGTCTGGAGAGAAGAAGGCTGAGAGGGATCTGATCAATGTCTCTCAATAGCTGAGGGCTGGGGGTCAGGAGGCAGGGGCCAGGCTCTGCTCAGCTGCACCCTGGGATAGGACAAGGGGCAATGGATGGAAACTCCATCCCAGGAGGTTCCACCTCACCATGAGGAGGAACTTCTTCCCTGTGAGGGTCCCAGAGGCCTGGAGCAGGCTGCCCAGAGAGGTTGTGGAGTCTCCTTCTCTGGAGCCTTTCCAGCCCTGTCTGGATGTGTTCCTGTGTGACCTGAGCTGGATTCTATGCTCCTGCTCTGGCAGGGGGGGTGGACAAGATGGCATTTAACAACTCCAAGTGCTGGGTGCTGCACTTCGGCCACAGCAACCCCATGCAGAGCTACAGGCTGGGGTCAGTGTGGCTGGAGAGCTGCCAAACAGAGAGGGACCTGGGGGTGCTGATTGACAGCTGCCTGAACACGAGCCAGCAGTGTGCCCAGGGGGCCAAGAAGGCCAATGGCATCCTGGCCTGCATCAGGAATAGTGTGGCCAGCAGGAGCAGGGAAGTCATTGTGCCCTGTGCTCAGCACTGGTTAGGCCCACCTTGAGTCCTGTGTCCAGTTCTGGGCTCCTCAGTTTAAGGACATTGAGAGACTTGAAGGTGTCCAGAGAAGGGCAACAAGGCTGGGGAGGGGTCTGGAGCACAGCCCTGTGAGGAGAGGCTGAGGGAGCTGGGGTTGCTTAGCCTGGAGAAGAGGAGGCTCAGGGGAGACCTCATTGCTCTCTCCAACTCCCTGAAGGGAGGTTGTAGCCAGGTGGGGGTTGGTCTCTTCTGCCAGGCTCCCAGCACCAGAACAAGAGGACACAGTCTCAAGCTGCTCCAGGGGAAGTTTAGGCTGGAGGTGAGGAGAAAGTTCTTCACTGAGAGAGTCATTAGCCATTGGGATGTGCTGCCCAGGGAGGTGGTGGAGTCCCCATCCCTGGAGGTGTTCAAGAGGGGCTTGGATGTGGCACTTGGTGCCATGGTTTAGCCATGAGGTCTGTGGTGCCAGGTTGGACTCGATGATCTTGGAGGTCTCTTCCAACCTTGGTGATTCTGTGATTCTGTGACTCGAAGATCTCCAGTGGTCCCTTCCAACCCCTAACATCCTCTGATCGTGTGGTTTCCTTTCAGACATCCTCAATGATGTCCTCAGCAAAGAGTGCAGCGTTGTGGAGCCCATGGTCTCAGAGAACGAGGAGGAGGAGGAAGAGGAGGAAGTGGAGAGCAACGGCTGCTCTCCTGAGCGGGACTCGCTGCTTTCCCCCATCTCCGCCATCTCCAAGGACTCCGTGTACTCGGCGCTGTCGGAGGAGGGCTCTAAGCCCTCACGAGTGTCGCTCTTCACCGCCTCCAAGGACTCTCTCTCAGAGCTGACCGTGGCCTCCAGGAAGTCGCTGAAGTCGTTCGTCTCCAGCCTGAAGGACTGCATGGACAGCGGCTACGCCGAGGACAGCGACGAGAGCCCCTGGGACAGCTGGGGGCGGCCGGAGCTGAGGGTGGAGAAGACCTCCCCGAGGCACAGGCAGAGGCTGACCA
The DNA here is from genome assembly GCA_015227895.2 of Colaptes auratus. NCBI lineage: Eukaryota > Metazoa > Chordata > Aves > Piciformes > Picidae > Colaptes > Colaptes auratus. The sequence continues at coordinate 19,651,903 of CM026895.1, forward strand.
CCAGGCTCTACAAACTGCTGAAGAGCAAGAGCCAGCTGGTGCTGAGGAGGGAGCCGGGCGACTGCCCCGGCCCCGGCTCGCTGCCGCTGCGGCGCGCCGGCAGCCTGTGCGCGCCGCCCGCCAAGCCGCGCGTCCCGGCGCGCTCCCGCCGCGCGCACTCGCTGCCGCAGCACGCGCTGAGCCCGCGCCCGCCGGCCCCGGGGCTCGCCCCCCGCCTCCTCGGCCTCCGCCGCCGCCCCTTCCTCAGCTACGACGAGGACGCCAAGGTGGCCACCCTGCGCGTCGTGGTCTTCGGCTCCGACCGCATCTCGGGGAAGGTGGCCAGAGCCTACAGCGACCTCCGGTGAGCCGCCGGCGGGACCGGGCCGCGCCGCGGGCAGCCGCCGCGGGGCTGGCCCCGCACCGCGGGCCCGTAGAATCCGTAGGGTGGTGGAAGGGACCGCAAGGATCACCCAGTTCCAACCCCCCTGCCATGGGCAGGGACACCCCAGAACCTTAGGGGTTGGAAGGGACCTCAAGGGTCATCCAGTTCCAACCCCCCTGCCATGGGCAGGGACACTCCAGAACCTTAGAGGTTGGAAGGGACCTCAAGGATCATCCAGTCCAACCCCTCTCCCATGGGCAGGGACACCACAGAACCTTAGGGGTTGGAAGGGACCTAAAAGCTCATCCAGTCCACCTCCCCTGCCATGGGCAAGGACACCACAGAACCTTAAGGGTTGGAAGGGACCTAAAAGCTCATCCAGTCCACCTCCCCTGCCATGGGCAAGGACACCACAGAACTTAAGGGTTGGAAGGGACCTAAAAGCTCATCCAGTCCACCTCCCCTGCCATGGGCAGGGACACCTAGGGCAGGTCACACAGGAGCACATCCAGGTGGTGTTTGAATGTCTGCAGACCTTATTGCTGTCTGCAGCTACCTGCGTTGTAGGCACTGCAGTCCTCTGCCCTGCACAAGTACCTGGAGCATTCAAAGGGTGTTTAAGGGAGAACCATTGTTCTTCTTTTCCCTTTCTGGTTAAATCCAGTTTCTCTGGGTTGCTTTGGCAGTCACTGTGGGGTTGGGTAAGGAGTTCAGAGGGTGACATGCAGCAGTGGCAGGGACTGCTGGGGTCTGGAACACAAGATCTATGAGGAGAGGCTGAGGCAGCTGGGGGTGTTTAGCCTGGAGAGGAGGAGGCTCAGGGGAGACCTCATTGCTCTCTACAACTCCCTGCAGGGAGGTTGTAGCCAGGTGGGGGTTGGTCTCTTCTCCCAGGCCCCCAGCACCAGAACAAGAGGACACAGTCTCAAGCTGTGCCAGGGGAGGTTTAGGCTGGATGTTAGGAAGAAGTTCTTCCCAGCAAGAGAGATTGGCCCTTGGGATGTGCTGCCCAGGGAGGTGGTGGGGCTGGCATCCCTTGAGGTGTTCAAAGAAAAGCCTGAATGAGGCTCTCAGTGCCATGGTCTGGTTGATTGGATAGGCTTGGGTGGGAGGTTGGACTTGATGATCTTGGAGGTCTCTTCCAACCTGTTTCATTCTGGAATGCAGAGAAGGAGACTCCTCAACCTCTCTGGGCAGCCTGCTTCAGGGCTCTGCCAGCCTCACAGTGGCAAAGTTTCTCCTTATGTTCACATGGAGCCTCCCCTGCTCCAGCTGTGCTCACCCAGCCCTCTCCCCCCTCCTCCTAGGCTCAAGGAGAGCGCCTGCCCCTCGCTGACGAGGTACTTCAAGCTGCAGTTTTACCACGTGCCTGTGAAGAGGAGCTGCTTGGCTCCACCAGCCCCACTGACACACTCCTCCCCAGCCCTGGGGGAGCCACAGCTCCGGGCCTCAGCGCAGCTGGTAGGTGTCCTGCTCTCCGTGGGGCTTCTCGTGGTGCCACCAGTGCTCTGCTGGGCCCCAGGAGGTCAGCAGGGCAGGCTGAGGGAGGATATGGGGGGGTTGAGATTTCCCTCCCCAACATTAACTTTGCCAGACCAGCTCAGCTGGAAGCAAAAGTTGGACCTGGACAAGGTGGAGAGATGCGGCTGAGTGTGTGAACAGCAGGAGGTTCAACACAGCCAAGTGCAAGGTCCTGCACATGGGGCAGGGCAGGCCCCAGGACCAGAGCAGGCTGGGGGTGAAGGACTGGGGAGCAGCCCTGAGGAGAAGGACTTGGGGGTGCTGAGGGGTGCAAAGCTGGAGGTGAGCTGGCACTGAGTGCTGCCAGCCCAGCCCCAGCCTGTCCTGGGCTGGTCCCCAGCAGTGTGGGCAGCAGGGGCAGGGAGGGGATTCTGCCCCTCTTCTGTGCTCTGCTCAGACCCCACCCCCAGGGCTGGGGCAGCTCTGGAGCCCTCAGCACAGCACAGAGAGGGAGCAGGGCCAGAGGAGGCCACAGCAATGCTGGCAGGGCTGGAAGCCCTCTGCTGGGAGGCCAGGCTGAGAGAGTTGGCCTTGGGCAGCCTGGAGAGGAGAAGGCTCCAGAGTGACCTTCTGGTGGCCTTGCAGTGCTTCAAAGGCTGAGCAGAAAGCTGGGGTGTGGTGGGTTGAGATTTGCCCCCCAGCATTAACTTTGCCACACCATCTCAGCTGGAAGCAAATGAAAGCTGTATTTACCAGCAGAACTGCAATGGATGAAATGAACAGGGACAAAATACCCAGGAGTTGCAATAGTTACAGGGATTTACAATTACCAAACAGCTCAAGAACCCCCCTGGAAGGGGAAGGCACTAGCTTCTCCTTCCCTGCCTGCCCCCCTGCCCCCCTGTACAAAACAAGGGAAAAGGGAGCAGAGAAGTTAACACCAAAACAATGCAGCCAAGGTCAAGCAGAAAGGATTTAGGATCTCTCCCCAGAGCCAAGAAGCAAGAAGAGAAATGCTTTGGGAACATGATCTTATGGTAGATATAGAATCATAGAACAGTCAGGGTTGGAAGGGACCTCAAGGCTCAGCCAGTTCCAACCCCCTGCCATGGGCAGGGACACCTCACACTGCAGCAGGTTGCTCACAGCCACCTCCAGCCTGGCTGCAAACACCTCCAGGCAGGAGGCTGCCACCACCTCCCTGGGCAGCCTGTGCCAGGCTCTCACCACCCTCCTGGGCAACAACTTCTTCCTCACATCCAATCTCAATCTCCCCACTTCTAGTTTTGCTCCATCCCCCCCAGTCCTATCCCTCCCTGACACCCTCAAGTCCCTCCCCAGCTTTCTTGGAGCCCCTGCAGATACTGGAAGGCCACAAGAAGGTCTCCTCAGAGCCTTCTCCTCTCCAGACTGCACAGCCCCAACTCTCTCAATCTGTCCTCATAGCAGAGCAGCTCCAGCCCTCTGCTCCTCCTCGTGGCCCTTCTCTGGACACCTTCCAGCACCTCCAGATCCTTCCTGGAACAGAAGCTCCAGAACTGGACCCAGAGCTGCAGCTGTGGTCTCAGCAGAGTGGAGCAGAGGGGCAGAATCCCCTCCCTGGCCCTGCTGGCCACACTTCTCTTGCTGCAGCCCAGGCTCTGCTTGGCTCTCTGGGCTGCAAGTGCTCACTGCTGGCTCCTGTTGAGCTTCCCCTCCCCCAACACCCCCAAGGCCTTTTCTTCAGGGCTGCTCTCAAGCCAGTTGCTGCCCAATCTGTATTGGTGCCAAGTCCAACCACTCACCTAGGCAGTGCTTCCACCTGAGGGGAAACACAATCACAGAGCCAAGTCCTTCAGGGCTGCTCCCCAGCCAGTCCCTGCCCAGCCTGTATCAGTACTTGGGATTGCCCTGACCCAGCTGCAAGACCTTGCCCTTGGTCTTGTTGAACCTCATGAGGTTGTCATGGGCCCAGCTTTGCAGCCTGTGCAGATCCCTCTGAATGGATCCCTTCCCTCCAGCATGTCTGCTGCACCACACAGCTTGGTGTCTTCACAATCTACCATCTCTCTCCAGTGGGATTGTTTGGGGTGGGCTCTGTTGTCCTTTTCACCCCCAGCAGGGATTTATTGACACTTGACTCCTCTTCTGCTCAAGGTCTGTGAACAATTTTAAAGGCCTAGCCTAAAAGTCCCACAGGGAACCAGTGGTGTCTCTTCCATGAAGCCTGAGGGTGGGTTGAGCAGGGGCCCCTGCAGTGACCCCAGTGTGTCTGGTTTCAGGATGGCACCTTGGCTGGGCTGGAGAGCAGCACCAATGACATCTCCCACTACCTCGGCATGCTGGACCCCTGGTACGAGCGCAACGTCCTGGGGCTGCTGAAGCTGCCCATGGATGTCCTGTGTCAGGTAATGAGAGTGCTGCTGGGGCTTGCTGTCCTCCTTCCATGAGCTACAGGGGAGCTGAGAAGGAAGCTTCTGGGCCACCATGATCCTCAGAGCACAGAATAATCATAGAATCAATAAGGTTGGAAAAGGCCTCAGAGGTCATCGAGTCCAACCTGTCACCCAGCACCATCTGATCAACTCACCCCCGGCACCAAGTGCCTCAGCCAGGCTCTTCCTCAACACCTCCAGGGCTGGGGACTCCACCACCTCCCTGGGCAGCACATCCCTGACCACTCTTGCAGCAAAGACATTTTTCTTCCTCTCCAATTCAAACCTCCCACGAATTTGGCTTTTCTGGGCTTGCATTTGGGCTCCTCAGCTCCTCAGCATTTGCCCCTCTCAGCCCCCAGCTAAGACCTTGTTTGCCCAGCACTGAATAGAATAGAATAGCATAGCATAGAATAGAATAGGAATAGAACAGGAAGAGAAGAGAAGAGAAGAGAAGAGAAGACAGAGAAGAGAAGAGAAGAGAAGAGAAGAGAAAAGAAGAGAAGAAAGAGAAGAGAAGAGAAGAGAAGAGAAGAGAAGAGAAGAGAAGAGAAGAGAAGAGAAGAGAAGAGAAGAGAAGAGGAAGAGAACAAATAGAAATAGGAATAGAATAGAATAGAATAGAATAGAATAGAATAGATAGAATAGAATAGAATAGAATAGAATAGAATAGAATAGAATAGATTGGAAAAGACCTCAGAGATCATCAAGCCCAACCTATCACCCAGCACCATCTGATCAACTAACCCATGGCACCAAGCGCCCCATCCAGTCTCTTCCTAAACACCTCCAGGGATGGGGACTCCACCACCTCCCTGGGCAGCACATCCCAATGGCCAATCCCTCTTGCTGGAAGAACTTCTTCCTCACCTCCAGCCTAAACCTCCCCTGGCACAGCTTGAGACTGTGTCCTCTTGTTCTGGTGCTGCTTGCCTGGGAGAAGAGACCAACCCCCACCTGGCTCCAACCTCCCTTCAGGGAGTTGGAGAGAGCAATGAGGTCTCCCCTGAGCCTCCTCTTCTCCAGGCTAAGCAACCCAGCTCCCTCAGCCTCTCCTCACAGGGCTGTGCTCCAGACCCTTCCCCAGCCTTGTTGCCCTTCTCTGGACACCTTCTAGTCTCTCAATGTCCTTCCTAAACTGAGGACCACAGACCTGGACACAGGACTCCAGGTGTGGCCTCAGCAGTGCTGAGCACAGGGCACAATGACCTCCCTGCTCCTGCTGGCCACACTGCTCCTGATGCAGGCCAGGATGCCCTTGGCCTTCTTGGCCACCTTCTTGTGAACAAAAAGCAAAGCACCTTCTTGTGGTGAGGAGGAAATGGTGGGAGCAGGAGTCGGGCAGGCAGGGAGGAAGCAGAGGTATCTGCTTTTCACCCCTGCAGCTGTGGCACTGCTGAGGGCCTCAGCCTCTCCTCACAGGGCTGTGCTCCAGACCCCTCCCCAGCTTTGTTGCCCTTCTCTGGACACCTTCCAGCAACTCAACATCTTCCTACACTGAGGGGCCCAGAATGCCAGAGCTTTCTCTCAGCCCAGGCTTTCACCCAGTGAATTTGTTTGGGGCAATCTTTTCCTTCCCTTTGCACACCCAACAGGGATTTATTTATTCCCATCCCCCTCCCCCCCCTGCTTTTCTGCTCAAAATCTGCAGCTACATTTGAAAGGCATGGCCTAAACCTACCCCACAAGGTCAAGCAGAAGCAGATCAGTCTGCCTTCAGAGCATGAAGAGATCAGAAGAAGGGGGAGGGTGGGTTTGGGACAGAGGTTTCTGCAGCTGTGTTTCTCCAGTGCAGCTGTTCAGAGTGGACTTTGGTTTTGCCTGCCGCGCCCGGGAGTGATGTGTTTACGTTCTGCCAACCTGTCTGTAACACAATTGTGAAGGCATGGCCTGAACCTGCCACACTTGCTCTCTCCCCACAGTCGGCCAAGCCCGAGGCTGAGCCCCAGGAGGCCTGCCAGGAGCAGCTGCCCATCCTGGCAGACATGATCCTCTACTACTGCCGCTTCGCCACGCGCCCCGTCCTGCTCCAGCTCTACCAGGCAGAGGTAGGCAAAGGGGGGCTCGGCCTTTGCTTGGTAGGGGTGAAAGTGGGGGGCTTCTGCCTCTGCCACCAACTCAGGACCTGCCTGTGAAGCCTCCAGGAGCTGGTGAGGCAGTGGTTGGTCTCCTCCTCTTCCCTGGGTGCCCGTGGTGCAGGTCCTGCCCAGACAATGCTTCAGTCACACCAGCAGTTTGCCATCCGCCTCCCTGCCTCTGTGACACAAAGTGGCTCCTGGCAGTGCTGGCAGGTTGCTCACATCACTGGAAGTCCCTCCAGTGCCCTGCTCTACAAACCAAGCCCCTCCAGGAAGCCTTTTCAGTACCCACAGCTGTATGCAGGAGGCAGAGGTGGTGGGCAGGTTGGATACATGGCTGCTGTGGCTGCTTCCATGCTGAGAGGGGGGGCTGGCTCTAGTGGGGTTGTGGAGAGCAGAGTGGCTGCTGGCTGTTAGAGGGTAGGAGGGCTCTCCAGAGGACCTTGCCAGGCTGGACAGATGGGCAGAGGCCAACAGGATGGCATTCAACAAGTCCAAGTGCCAGGTGCTGCACTTTGGCCACAGCAACCCCAGGCAGTGCCACAGGCTGGGGTCAGAGAGGCTGAGAGCAGCCAGGCAGAGAGGGACCTGGGGGGACTGGTTGACAGCAGCTGAACAGGAGCCAGCAGTGTGCCTAGGGGGCCAAGAAGGCCAATGGCATCCTGGCCTGCAGCAGGAACAGTGTGGCCTGCAGGAGCAGGGAGGTCATTGTGCCCTGTGCTTAGCACTGGTTAGGCCACACCTTGAGTCCTGTGTCCAGTTCTGGGCCCCTCAGTTTAAGGACATTGAGACACTTGAAGGTGCCCAGAGAAGGGCAACAAGGCTGGGGAGGGGTCTGGAGCACAGCCCTGTGAGGAGAGGCTGAGGGGGCTGGGGTTGCTTAGCCTGGAGAAAGGAGGCTCAGGGGAGACCTTCTTGCGTCTCCAACTCCCTGCAGGGAGGTTGTAGCCAGGTGGGGGTTGGTCTCTTCTCCCAGGCAGCCAGCACCAGAACAAGAGGACACAGTCTCAGGCTGTGCCAGGGGAAGTTTAGGCTGGAGGTGAGGAAGAAGTTCTTCACAGAGAGAGAGCCTGGCCCTTGGGATGTGCTGCCCAGGGAGGTGGTGGAGTCCCCATCCCTGGAGGTGTTCAAGAGGGGATTGGATGTGGCACTTGGTGCCATGGTTTAGTAGTCAGGAGGTGTTGGGGTGCCAGGTTGGACTGGATGATCTCTGAGGTCTTTTCCAACCTTCTATGATTCTATGATTTGTGTTGTCCAAAGCAGTGCCCAGACCTTGCTGTTAGGCTCTTCATGAGATTCCTGTCATGTCAGGAGGGTTGGAAGGACCTCTGGGGATCATCCAGTCCAACCCCACTGCCTAAAGCAGGGTCCCCCAGAGCAGGCTGCACAGGAACATGTCCAGGCAGGGTCTCCTCACCACTGTGTCTTCACTCTTCTTCCCCTGGCAGCTCACCTTCATTGGGGGAGAAAAGATGACTGAAGTCTTCATCCATTCCCTGGAGCTGGGCCACTCTGCAGCCACTCGAGCCATCAAGGCATCAGGTCTGGAGCTGCTTCTGCACCCACGGCCTTGGGGCAGGGGAGGTCTGCAAACTGCTGGGCATGGAGATCATAGAATCACAGGATGGTTTGGTTGGAAGGCACCTTTAAAGGTCATCTAAGTCCCAGGGAGGCTGTGGATGCCCCATCCCTGGAGGTGTTGGATGAGGCCTTGAGCAGCCTGGGCTGGTGGGAGGTGCCCAGGGCAGAGGGGTTGGAACTAGATCTTGAAGGTCTCTTCCAACCCCAAGCATTCCATGATTCTAAGATTTCAAGGCTGGTTTAGTGTGGGTCTAAATGTGGCTGGCAGAGCATGAGCTGTGCTTGCAGAGCAGCCTTTGGGTGCTCTGTGTGTCCCCTGGGGCACTGACCCCTCTGCACCAGCCCAGCCAGCACTGCTTTCAGTCCCTCAGGGCTGCTTGTTGGGCTTTGGGATTCCTGAGCTGCATTGATCATGTTCAGGCAGCTTGTTAAAGTCCCCTTTTTCCTGTCCCCTCTTTAATTTGGGCCCCACAGCTGTGTTCACCAAGCCAGCTTTTCTCCTCCTCCCTCTCTGTAGGAACTGAGCCTGCTGCTGGGTCAGGAGCCAGCAGGAGAAAGGGGATGAAAAGAGCTCTGTGTCACATTTGCTCCTTGTTTTCTTGCAGGTCCAGGCAGCAAGAGGCTGGGCATAGATGGGGACAGAGAAGCAATCCCACTCACACTACAGATTGCCTACAGCAAGGTGAGCACACAGGACTGGCACGAAGAGAAAGGGAGCAGAAAACCACTTCATCCTGGCCTGCATCAGGAAGAGTGTGGCCAGCAGGAGCAGGGAGGTCATTCTGCCCCTGGACTCAGCACTGGTCAGGCCACACCTTGAGTCCTGTGCCCAGTTCTGGGGCCCCTCAGGTTAAGAAAGATGTTGAGCTGCTGGAAGGTGTCCAGAGAAGGGCAACAAGGCCGGGGAGAGGCCTTGAGCACAACCCTGTGAGGAGAGGCTGAGGGAGCTGGGGTTGCTTAGCCTGGAGAAGAGGAGGCTCAGGGGAGACCTCATTGCTCTCTCCAACTCCCTGCAGGAGGTTGGAGCCAGGTGGGGTTGGTCTCTTCTCCAGGCAAGCAGCACCAGAACAAGAGGACACAGTCTCAAGCTGTGCCAGAGGGGGTTTAGGCTGGATGTTAGGAAGAAATTCTTCCCAGGAGCAGGGATTGGCCATTGGGATGTGCTGCCCAGGGAGGTGGTGGAGCCCCCATCCCTGGAGGTGTTTAGGAAGAGCCTGGCTGAGGCACTTGGTGCCATGGTTGAGTTGATCAGATGGTGCTGGGTGAGAGGTTGGACTTGATGATCTCTGAGGTCTTTTCCAACCTGGTCTGGTCTATTCTATTCTATTCTATTCTATTCTATTCTATTCTATTCTATTCTATTCCTGTTCTGTTCTATTCCTATTCTATTCCATGCTATTCTATTCAGTGCTGGGCAAACAAGGTCTTAGCTGGGGGCTGAGAGGGGCAAATGCTGAGGAGCTGAGGAGCCCAAATGCAAGCCCAGAAAAGCCAAATTCGTGGGAGGTTTGAATTGGAGAGGAAGAAAAATGTCTTTGCTGCAAGAGTGGTCAGGGATTGGCAGAGGCTGCCCAGGGAGGTGGTGGAGTCCCCAGCCCTGGAGGTGTCCAGGAAACCTGTGGCCATGGCACCTGGGGCCATCCATGGTTTAGTGGCCACGGTGGGGTTGGGTGTAAGGTTTGACTCAGTGATCTTTAGAGGGCTTTTCCAGCGCTAAAAAATTCCATGATTCTATCAGTGCCCATCCCTGGAGGTGTTTAAAAGAGGCAGAGATGTGGTGCTGAGGGACATGGATTAGCAGCAGGCTTGGTTGGACTCCAGGATCTTAAAGGGCTTTTCCAGCCAAAACATTGCTGGGGTGCTGAGCTCCAGCTAACCTTGGGTGGCTCTCCACTCCCCTTCAGCCCAGTAAAACAGGCAACATGCAGCCAGCTGCCACAGATGGGATGTGTACAGACTTGACACTGGTGGACTTGCCCCAGGGGAGGTTGAGGTTGGACATGAGGAACAATTACTTCCCCAGAATGGTTGTCAAGCCCTGGAGGAGGCTGCCCAGGGCGGTGGTGGAGTCCCCATCCCTGGAGGGGGTTCAAAGCTGTGTGGATGTGGTGCTGAGGGCCATGGGTTGGTGGTGCCTTGGCAGTGCTGGGTTCCTGGATGGACTGGATACAATAATACAATACAATACACTAAATCCAGGTTGGAAGAGACCTTCAAGATCATCAAGTCCAACCCATCAACCAATCCAACCCACCCAAACAACTAACCCATGGCACCCAGCACCCCAGCAAGTCTCCTCCTGAACACCTCCAATGAAGGTGACTCCACCACCTCCCTGGGCAGGCCCATTCCAATGGGCAATCACTCTCTCTGTATAGAACTTCCTCCTAACATCCAGTCTAAACCTGCCCTGGTGCAGCCTGAGACTGTGTCCTCTTGTTCTGCTGCTGGCTGCCTGGGAGAAGAGACCAACCTCTGCCTGGCTACAACCTCCCTTCAGGGAGTTGGAGAGAGCAATAAGGTCACCCCTGAGTCTCCTCTTCTCCAGGCTAAGCAACCCAGCTCCCTCGCCTCTCCTCACAGGGCTGTGCTCCAAACCCCTCCCCAGCTTTGTTGCCCTTCTCTGGACACCTTCCAGCAGCTCAACCTCCTTCCTAACCTGAGGGGCCCAGAACTGGACACAGGACTCAAGGTGTGGCCTAACCAGTGCAGTGTACAGGGGCACAATGACCTCCCTGCTCCTGCTGGCCACACCGTTCCTGCTGCAGGCCAGGATGCCATTGGCTTTCTTGGCTGCCTGGGCACACTGCAGGCTCATGTTCAGCCTCCCATCAACCAGCACCCCCATGTCCCTCTCTGCTGGCTGCTCTCAGCCACCTGCCCACCAGCCTGTAGCACTGCCTGGTTTGCTGTGGCCAATGTGCAGCACCCTGGCACTTGGATGTGTTCAATCTCCTGCCCTTGGCCTCTGCCCATCTGTCCAGCCTGTCGAGGTCCCTCTGCAGAGCCTCTCTGCCCTCCAGCAGATCAACTCCTGCCCCCAGCTTGGTCTGCTCCTGCCTGAATGATTCTTCCATTTCCTTGCATTTTGGTTGGTCTTTGCAGACAGCTGTCAGTGGAAGAAGTCACTGGAATGATGTGGAGAGGGTCTGCACCTCTGTGAACCTGAGCAAAGCCTGCAGGAAGTATGAAGAGCTAGGTGGGTACTGCTGGTCCTTGGGGCTCTGCACAGGGAGCAGTGGGAGGGAGTGGTGGAGTGAGAAGGCAGTGTGGATCTTGTGCTCAATTTTGGGCACCTCAGTACCAGAGAGCTGTGGAGGTGCTGGAGCCAGGGCAGAGCAGGGCAAGGAAGCTGGGAAGGGCCTGGAGAATCAATCTGATGAAGAGCAGCTGAAGGAGCTGGGGATGGTTAGTGTGAAACAGAGGAGGCTGAGGGGAGACCTCCTGGCTGTCTACAGCTCCCTGAAAGGAGGCTGTGGAGAGGTTGGTGCTGGTCTCTCCTCACAGGTCATTAGTGACAGAACAAGAGGGAATGGCCTCAAGCTGCCACTGGGGAGGTTCAGACTGGACAGTAGGAAACATTTTTCCCAGCAAGAGTGGTCAGGGACTGGAATGTGCTGCCCAGGGAGGTGGTGGAGGCCCCAAGCCTGGAGGTGTTTGTGGGTGGTTTGGCTGTGGTGCTTGGGGCTGTGGTTTAGGGGTGACCCTTGCAGAGTAGGGCTCTGGGTTGGACTTGGTGACCCTGAGGGTCTCTTCAAACCTGAATGTTGCTGTGATTGTGTGATCTTTTAGCTGGAGCACAGGATGGATGTGTGAGTGTAGGAGATACATGGAAGGTGCCTGCTGCTCCCTGGGGCTGACTGAGATCCTTAGCACCACATCAGGGACAAAGGGTATTGGATGTCCCTCTCTTGAAACTTCCATCCAGGAAAATGGGATGTCCATTAGGGCTGGGGCTGGGATGGATTCAGGCAGCAGGATGACCACTGGAGTCTGGTTCTTTCCAGAGCAGTTGTTGAATAAGGAGCAGGAGAGGCAGGTAAAGCTGGTGTCAAACAAAGCAGGAGCAGAGGAGAAGGGGTGCTTGTCCTGCTGCCCACAGCAGCTGTGCCTTGCAGCCAGCTTTCAGCAGCCTCTCACTTCAGCCTGGTGGCTTCCTTCCTGCAGCTCCAGGGTCCAGAACTGTCAGGGTGGAAGGGACCTCACGGTTCAGCCAGTTCCAACCCCACCTGCCATGGGCGGACACCTCACACTGCACAGGTTGCTCACAGCCACATCCAGCCTGGCTGCAAACACCTCCAGGCAGGAGGCTGCCACCACCTCCCTGGCAGCCTGTGCCAGGCTCTCACACCCTCCTGGGAACAACTTCTTCCTACATCCAATCTGATTCTAACCATTTCCAGTTCTGCTCCATCCCCCCCAGTCCTATCCCTCCCTGACCCCCTCAAAAGTCCCTCCCCAGCTCTCTTGGAGCCCCCTTCAGCTAAGCTAGTTTCAGGATCTCCACTTGTGCTGCCAGCACTGTGGATGTGCTTCAGGGGTGTCCTCAGCTCCACAAAGGAGAGAAACTTCCTCAGGGATCTCCTTCCTTCCCAGCCCAGCCCTCCCTTGATTATCTCCTCTGGGTTCCCCGTTCAGCAGCCTGACCACAGGATGTCACTGTGATTCCAGGCATGAACCAACATCTCGAGGGGGACTGCAGGAAAGGCCATGCAGGAAGGGCTGGAATTTCCTCATGATGATAGAGCAAAGTGGTTTTGCTCCTGTTTAGGTCCTAA
>CM026895.1:19665078-19697770 GCA_015227895.2 Colaptes auratus
CCCAAGGCCAACTCTCTCAGCCTGGGCTCCCAGAGAGGGCTTCCAGCCCTGCCAGCACTGCTGTGGCTCCTCTGGGCCTGCTCCACCAGGTCCCTTGTCTGTGCTGTGCTGAAGATGAAGCCCTGAGTGTACCTTTGGGTGAGCTGGAGCAACGGAATGCCTGTTCCTCAGCTTGTCCCAAAGCCACCCAAATATTTTCTGGTTTGATTGGGGAGGACCACTGTAACATGGAGCAGGTGACAGATATGCTTGTGGCCACCACAGCAGTTGGAATCATGGCCCCTGAATACAGCTTTGTGAAAGGTGCCTTTGGAATTCCAGATTCAGGATGCAGAAGAGGGATTTGAGGAGAAATAGGCCCAGAGAAGGAGTGGAGGTTGTGGAGAACGATGGAAACTTTACAGCATGGACACAAAGTGGAACCCAGGAGGTTCCATGTGAGCAGGAGGAGAAAGTTGTTTGTTGTGAGGGTGCTGGAGGCCTGGAGCAGGCTGCCCAGAGAGGTTGTGGAGTCTCCTGGTGTGGAGAGCTTCCAAGCCCAGCTGGGCAGTGTGCTGCTGGGCAAGAAGCTGGGCCAGACTCTGCTCAGTGGTCCCCAGGGACAGGACAAGGGGCAGTGGGCACAGACTGGAACCCAGGAGGTTCCATCTGAGCAGGAGGAGAAAATTCTTTGTTGTGAGGGTGCTGGAGGCCTGGAGCAGGCTGCCCCTCTACTCTGCCCTAGTGAGGTCACATCTGGAGTTCTGGGTCCAGTTCTGGGCTCCCCAGTTCCAGAGAGACAGAGAAATACTGCAGGGAGTCCAGCCAGAAGCTGCAAAGCTGCTGAGGGGCCTGGAGCAGCTCTGGGAGCAGCAAAGGCTGAGAGCCCTGGGGCTGGGAGCCTGCAGAAGAGCAGCCCCAGAGGGCAGCTGAGCAATGCTCAGCACGAGCTAAAGGAGCTGTGGGGGGCAAGAGGCTGGGGCCAGACTCTGCTCAGTGGTGCCCAGGGACAGCACAATGGGCAGTGGGCACAGACTGGCAGCCAGGAGGCTCCATCTGAGCAGGAGGAGAAAGTTGTTTGTTGTGAGGGTGCTGGAGGCCTGGAGCAGGCTGCCCAGAGAGGTTGTGGAGTCTCCTGGTGTGGAGAGCTTCCAAGCCCAGCTGGGCAGTGTGCTGCTGGGCAAGCTGCTGTGGGTGCCCTGCTTTAGTTCAGAGGTGCTGGGGCAGAGGTTGCTGCACCAACAGGCCCAGGGGACTGCTCCATCCGTGCTTGCTTCATGGCCATGTGATGGAGGTGATGGTCCTGCCCACAACACAGGCAGGAGAAAGAGGCATCCTGCCCTCCAGCACCACTGTGGGTAGCACTGTGTCATTCCCAGGGCTCCCAGCACAAGCTGAGCTCTGGTTCCTGGCTCCCACCTGGGTGCATTCCTAGGTGGCCTGCTTTGGGTGACCCTCCCCTGGCAGGGGGCTTGGACTAAATCATCTCTAGAAGTCTCTTCCAACCTCCCCCATGGGATTCAGAGGCTCTGATGTTGTGCAGCCTGGCCAGGTGTGGATGGGTAGGAACAGGGTTTGCTTTCTGTTCATGTTTTGGGGGTAGAATGCCAAGGAGGGAAACAAACTCTTGAACACTGGTTCAGGAAAAGGTGGGGATGAATTGGCCATGAACAGCACAAACCAGAGCATTACCTTATTACCTTTAGTTTTTGTTAACAGGAAGATAGGAAATTCCTGAGAAGCCCAGGAGAAGAAAAAGGGCAAAATATTTTGTGGTTTTAAGGTGAGGTTCAGCTCCCCAAAGAGTTTAGAAGTTTAGAATTAACCAGGTTGGAAAAGACCTCAGAGATCATCAAGTCCACCCTATCACCCAGCACCATCTGATCTACTAAACCATGGCACCAGGGGCCTCAGCCAGGCTCTTCCTAAACACCTCCAGGGATGGGGACTCCACCACCTCCCTGGGCAGCACATCCCTTCTTGCTGGGAGGAACTTTCTCCTCACCTCCAGCCTAAACCTCCCCTGGCACAGCTTGAGACTGTGTCCTCTTGTTCTGGTGCTGGCTGCCTGGGAGAAGAGACCAACCTCTGCCTGGCTACAACCTCCCTTCAGGTAGCTGTAAAGAGCAAGAGGTCTCCCCTGAGCCTCCTCTTCTGCAGGTCTAAGCAACCCCAGCCCCTCAGCCTCTCCTCACAGGGCGTGCTCCAAGACCCCTCCCCAGTTTGTTGCCCTCTCTGGACACTTCCAGCAGCTCAACATCTTTCCTACACTGAGGAGCCCAGAGTGGACACAGGACTCAAGGTGTGGCCTAAGGAGTGCTGAGCACAGGGCAGAATGACCTCCCTGCTCCTGCTGGCCACACTGTTTGTGACTCCATAGGAAGGGAACTGGCCTGGACCTGCCTGTTGCTTCAGAGCAACCAAACCAGCTCAGTCAGTGCTTTAAACCATTCCTTTTGTGAGGTGTACAGCAAGGACAATGAAAACTCAGCTGGAGTTTTGACCCTAGAGTGGCAAAGTTTGGTACCAGTTAGTTGAATTCTTTCATTCTATCAAACAGTTTGAGTTTTGAAGAGGACCCTTTGCTTGTGTGACACACCAAGGGGCATCTGGGGCAAAGCTGCACTCAGGGCACACTTGAAGGTGAGGTGTGAGCTGCTGGAAAGCAGCTCCACAGAGAAGGAGCTGGGAGTGATGGTGGACAACAAGTTCCTCATGAGCCAGCAATGTGCCCTCATGGCCAAGAAGGTCAGTGGTCTCCTGGAGTGCATGGAGTGTGGCCAGAAGGTCCAGGGAGGTTCTCCTACCCCTCTACTCTGCCCTAGTGAGGCCACAGCTGGAGTCCTGGGTCCAGTTCCAGAGAGAGAGAACTGCTGGAGAGAGTCCAGGGGAGGCTGCAGAGATGCTGAGGGGCCTGGAGCAGCTCTGGGAGGAGCAAAGGCTGAGAGCCCTGGGGCTGAGAGCCTGCAGAAGAGCAGCCCCAGAGGGCAGCTGAGCAATGCTCAGCAAGGGCTAAAGGAGCTGTGGGGGGCAAGAGGCTGGGGCCAGGCTCTGCTCAGTGGTGCCCAGGGCCAGCACAAGGGGCAGTGGGCACAGCTGGAAACCCAGGAGGTCCCACCTGAAGGAGGAGGAGAAAGTGTTGTTGTGAGGGTGCTGGAGGCCTGGAGCAGGCTGCCCAGAGAGGTGTGGAGTCTCATGTGTGGAGAGCCTCCCAAGCCCAGCTGTGCTCTCTGGGAAGGTGCTGTGGGTGCCCTGTGGGGCTGATGCTGATTTCCAAAGGTCCCCTTCCAACCCTCACCACGCTGGGACTTTGGGAAGCTGTGAATCTCTGCAGTCCAGTGCAGGCACTGGGGGCAGAGGAGGGGATTCCCATGAACAATGCTGAACCTACAGAGGAGCCATTACCCTGCTAATCCTTTCCTGCTGCTGGCTCCATGGCAGTGATGAAAGTCTCAACAGCTCCCCAAATCAGGTTGTGTTGGTTTGCCTTGTCCTGCAGATTAACAAATCTGATTACTGCATTTAAATCTAATACCCCCAAACTCCCTGAATGACTGCTTCCCTGGGAGCCCTGAGCAGATGTAATTATCTAGGCAAACTAATGAATCATGTCATCAGGATGATGGTTTCCCTTGCAGCTGTCTCCAATTAATCCGTCCATCAGTCCCGGCAGGAGCCGCTGCCTGATCCCAGCCTATCGCTGCTGCTGCCGCCCTGCCCCACCAGCCTCTCCCAAGAGCCACACTCAGCCAGCAGGAATTCTCCAGCTCTTCTTTTGTCCTCCTTGTGGGAAACAAAAAGTGATGAGAGTGTGTTTGGAAGTGACTTGCCAAGGAGCTGGAAGTGCTGCTGGGCGAGCTGACCCCGAGCCAGCAGTGTGCCCTCGTGGCGGAGAAGGCCAAGGGGGTCCCTGGGTGCTTGGAGGAGAGTGTGGCCAGCAGGATCAGGAAGGGTCTTCTCCCCCTCTAATCTGCCCTGCTGAGGCTGTATCTGGAGTGCTGGGTCCAGTTCTGAGCTCCCTAATTGAAGAGGGACAGGAAACTGCTGCAGAGAGGCTGCTGGAGGCTGTGAGGAGGCTGAAGGGGCTGGAGGCTGTGAGGAGGCTGAAGGGGCTGGAGGCTGGGAGGAGGCTGAAGGGGCTGGAGGCTGTGAGGAGGCTGAAGGGGCTGGGGGCTGTGAGGAGGGCAAAGGGACTGGAACATCTCTCTGATGAGGAAAGGCTGAGAGCCCTGAGACTGCTGAGCCTGGAGAGGAGCAGCCCCAGAGGGGATCTCCCCTGCTCTGGTTTCAAACCACTGCCCCTCATCCTATCATTCCAAGCCCTTCTAAGCAGTCCCTCCCCAGCCTTCCTCGAGGTCCCCTTCAGACATTGAAATGCAGCTCTAAGGTCTTCCTGGAGCCTTCTCTTCTCCAGGCTGAACAGCCCCAACTCTCTCAGCCTGTGTTTGGAGGAGAGGGCATCTTCCTCTGGACCTTCTCCAGCAGCTCCAGGTCCTTCTTGTGTTGAGAGCCCCAGAGATGGACACATCCCTGCAGGTGAGGTCTCCCCAGAGCAGAGCAGAGCAGAGGGGCAGGATCCCCTCTCTCCATCTCTGGCAATGGGCACTGGCAGCCCAGAAGGCCAATGGCAGCACAGCTGCCATTGGCCTTCTGGGCTGCCAGTGCCCATTGCTGGCTCCTGTCCAGCTTCTCCCCACCAGCACCCCCAAATCCCTCCTCTGCAGGCTGCTCTCAGTCTTCTCAACCCCAGCCTGGATTGATAGCAGCCTGTGGGCACAGGCCAGACTGCCAGACCTTTTTTCCCTGCAGCATGGTCCCTGCTCAGAGCCAAGATGCCCCTCTGAAGGTGTGTTGGTCACAGAGGAGATGGGGGAGCTTGTTCTCCTGCCTGGCAGGAAGGGAACAGCAGCCTTGGGAAGCAAGCTGTTGCTGGCTGTCTGTGTCCCCAGCAAGGGTGTTTGATGCCACAGGCAGTCTGGCTGGTTTGAAGTGGTTGCTCTGCTAGAGAGGAGCTTGCTGCTTCCATCCACGAATGGAGCTCCTGCTGGGAGCCAAGTCCCCCACCTCGGGCTGACAATGACATTGGCATTGCCTGGCTGCTGGGGACACAGTGCCCTCAGCTCCTGCTTCAGCCCAGGATTCAGAGGGATGTGAGCAGATTGCTGGGCATGAACAACTTGGTTGCAGGCCTGGAGCAGCCCCAGGTCTCTCAGCCTTGCCTGATCTGACAGATCCTCCACTCCCTTATTCATTCTGAGGTGACCTCATTGTGGCCTACCAGTGTCTGGAGGGGGCCTACAAGAAGGCTGGGGAGGGACTTCTCAGGCCATCAGGTAGTGATAGGACTAGGGGAATGGAATGAAGCTGGAGGTGGGGAGATGAGATTGCACATCCAGCTGGCAGCCAGTCAGTAGTGGGGTGCCCCAGGGATCAGTGCTGGGCCCCAGCCTCTTCAACATCTTCACTGATGATCTGGATGAGGGCATTGAGACCATCAACAGTAAATGTGCAGACGACACCAAGCTGGGGGCAGGAGTTGATCTGCTGGAGGGCAGAGAGGCTCTGCAGAGGGACCTGGACAGGCTGGACAGATGGGCAGAGGCCAAGGGCAGGAGATTGAACCACATCCAAGTGCCAGGGGCTGCACATTGGCCACAGCAACCCCAGGCAGTGCTACAGGCTGGGGTCAGAGTGGCTGAGAGCAGCAGGCAGAGAGGGACCTGGGGGTGCTGGTGATGTTAGGCTGAACATGAGCCTGCAGTGTGCCCAGGGGCCAAGAAGGCCAATGGCATCCTGGCCTGCATCAGGAAGAGTGTGGCCAGCAGGGCAGGGAGGTCATTCTGCCCCTGTACACTGCACTGGTTAGGCCACACCTTGAGTTCTGTGTCCAGTTCTGGGCCCCTCAGGTTAGGAAAGATGTTGACTTGCTGGAAGGTGTCCAGAGAAGGGCAACAAAGTTGGTGAGGGGTTTGGAACACAGCCCTGTGAGGAGAGGCTGAGGGAGCTGGGGGTTGCTTAGCCTGGAGAAGAGGAGACTCAGGGGTGACCTTCTTGCTCTCTACAACTCCCTGAAGGGAGGTTGTAGCCAGGCAGAGGTTGGTCTCTTCTCCCAGGCAGCCAGTACCAGAACAAGAGGACACAGTCTCAAGCTGTGCCGAGGGAGGTTTGAGCTGGAGGTTAGGAAGAAGTTCTACACAGAGAGAGTGATTGCCCATTGGAATGGGCTGCCCAGGGAGGTGGTGGAGTCACCATCATTGGAGGTGTTCAGGAGGAGACTTGATAGGGTGCTTGGTGCCATGGGTTAGTTGATTAGGTGGTGTTGGATGATGGGTTGGATGTGATGATCTTGAAGGTCTCTTCCAACCTGGCTTATTCTATTCTATTCTATTCTATTCTATTCTTCTATTCTATTCTATTCTATTCTGTCTGGATGTGAGGAGGAAGTTCTTCCCCATGAGAGTGGTGAGGCCCTGGAATGGGTTGTCCAGGGAGGGGGTGAGCCCCGTCCCTGGAGGTGTTTAAGCCCAGGCTGGATGAGGCTCTGGCCAGCCTGATCTAGTGTGGGGTGTCCCTGCCCATGGCAGGGGGGTTGGAACTAGCTGATCCTTGTGGTCCCTTCCAACCCTGACTGATACTATGATGTGCCAGGGGAAGTTTAGGCTGGCGGTGAGGAGAAAGTTCTTCACTGAGAGAGTCTTTTGCCATTGGGATGTGCTGCCCAGGGAGGTGGTGGAGTCCCTGTCCCTGGAGGTGTTCCAGAGGGGATTGGACGTGGCACTTGGAGCCATGGTCTAGCCATGGTGTCTGTGGTGACCGGTTGGGCTTGGTGATCTTTGAGGTCTCTTCCAACCTTGGTGATCCTGTGGTACTATGATCCTCATTGCCTCTGCTGGGCTCTGTCCTGTAGTTCCCTGTCCCTCTTGAATGGGGAGCCCAGAACTGGGGAGAGTGTTCCAGCTGTGGTCTAACCAGGGCCGTGCAGGGGGGGGAGCACCTCCCTCAACCTGCTGGCTGCCCAGGACCCTCTGTGGCGGGCGGGGAGCTGGCCGCGCCTGCTGCGTCCGCTCCCTCCCGGCGGGCGCCCCTGCTGACTTGGGGGCTGGCTCCCTGATCAAAGGCAGACGACACAGAGCTTTCCTGTGCACTTGGTGGGACTCCCTGACCGTGGTTGAGGAGGGAGCAGGGCTCTGGAATTGCAAAGAGCAGGAGGTGACAGAGGAGCAGCAGTTTTGCTTTTCCCACTGAGAGTGCGCTGGAAGAGACAGGGACAGCGCGACCTCGGCCCGGCTGTGTGCACAGCCCGAGATGCTTTCTGGTGCCCCCACCTGTACTGCACCGTGCTCTCCTGGCTGTTACAATAGCTAATTAATCTTGGGTTTTGCTTGGATTTAAGAGGGCTTTTTATTTCTCCCTCTCTTTTGGCACAGATGTGCAACCTATTATACCATAAATCCCTTCCCCCCACCCCCCCGTGTCAGCAGATGTCGTCCTGGCTGTTCCCTCCAGCACAGCACACCACCAGTCAAGCAGCCAGGGTCAGGAACTTGCATTCTTTAACCACTGTATCTGAGGAAGCCCATTTATTGTTCTGTGGCCAGCAGAAAAGGCTGATTGCCTCTGCCCCTATATCATATTGGCAGCCAATCCGCGGAGGTCAGAGCTGCAATGAGGCTCCAGGGTTTGGGGGTGCTTTGAGCTGCCCTTCCCGCAGGGAAACATCATGAGGTTCAGCCAGGGCGAGGGTAGGGCCCTGCACCTGGGGAGGAGCAACCTCCTGCAGCAGCACAGGGGAGGGGGGACCTGCTGGGAAGCAGCTTCACAACCTGGGAGTGCTGGGGGACAAGTTCCTCCCGAGCCAGCGATGTGCCCTTGAGGCCGAGGAGGCTAATGGTGTCCTGGGGTGCATTCACACGAGGGTGGCCAGCAGGTCAAGGGAGGTTCTTCTCCCCCTTTACTCTGCACTGCTGAGGCCACACCTGGAGTATTGTGTCCAGTTCTGGGCTCCCCAGTTCAAGAGGAACAGGGATATGTTGGAGAGAGTCCAATAGAGGCTATGAGGGTGATGAAAGGACTGAAATATGTCTCCTGATAAGAAAGGCTGAGAGCCCTGGGGCTGTTGAGCCTGGAGAAGAGCAGCCCCAGAGGGGATCTTGTTAATGTTTACAAATATCTGAAGGGTGGGGGGCAAGGAGAAGGGGCCAGGTTCTTTTTCATGGTGTCCTGTGATAGGACAGCAGGCAGTGGGCACAGACTGGAGCCCAGGAGGTTCCATCTGAACAGGAGGAGAAAGTTCTTTCTTGTGAGGGTGCTGGAGGGAAGTTCTCCTGCCCCTCTACTCAGACACATTTGGGGTGCTAGGTCCAGTTCTGGGCTCCCCAGATCAGGAGATATAGGGAACTGCTGGAGAGAGTCCAGCAGAGGCTGCAAAGCTGCTGAGGGGCCTGGAGCAGCTCTGGGAGCAGCAAAGGCTGAGAGCCCTGGGGCTGAGAGCCCTGGGGCTGAGAGCCTGCAGAAGAGCAGCCCTGAAGGGCAGCTGAGCAATGCTCAGCAAGAGCTAAAGGAGCTGTGGGGGGCAAGAGGCTGGGGCCAGACTCTGCTCAGTGGTGCCCAGGGCCAGCACAAGAGGCAATGGGCACAAACTGGAACCCAGGAGGTTCCATCTGAGCAGGAGGAGAAAGTTGTTTGTTGTGAGGGTGCTGGAGGCCTGGAGCAGGCTGCCCAGAGAGGTTGTGGAGTCTCCTGGTGTGGAGAGCTTCCAGGCCCAGCTGGGCAGTGTGCTGCTGGGCAAGCTGCTGTGGGTGCCCTGCTCAAGCAAGGAGGTTGGTCTGGCTGATCCCCAGAGGTCCCTCCCAACCTCCTCCATGCTGTGATTCTCTGATTCCAGCACAGGGGCATTTGGTGGTTTTCTTCCCCTGGCAGCAGGAACTGCTTTTGTGCCCTGAGCCTTTGCCCTGTGCCTGGTGCCCTCCACTCGCCAGCAGTGTTCCCTGTGCTGGCTCCTGGAGGCCTTGCAGCAGTTTGCCAGGGGCTGGAGGGAAGTGACCTCCCCATCAAAGCATCCTGACGTGGCAAGCTGGGGCTTTTTGGGTGCCCTTTCTTGTGGCTTCCCTTTGTGCTGTGAAAGCTGCCTGGAAAATTTGCAGCTTCAAGCCTGAAAAACAAGGGCATGAGGAATGTGTTGAGTGGAAAGGGCCACGAGCCTGCCCCTCGCTCTGGGATGCTGCCTGCTTTTCGTTGCTGCTTCCTGTAGAGGTGTTACAGGCTGACCCCTTCCCTGGGCTCTTCTGGTGGGCCTGAGAAGGAGGTGTCAGAGGGAGAATGTGAATTAAAACATCTTGAGCAAGAGGAAGGTTTTCCTGCTCTTTTCCAAAGAGGGAAAAGCAGAGGGAGATTCCTCTCTTAATTTTCCTTCCTTGCCCCAAGGGCTGTTTAGCTTGGACAGGAGCCAGCAGTGTGCACTTGCAGCCCAGAAGGCCCAAGGGCAGCCTGGGCTGCAGCAAAAAGCAGCTTGGCCAGGGATGGAGAGAGGGGATCCTGCCCCTCTGCTCTGCTCTGGGGGAGACCTCACCTCTTTGTCCACAGGCTGCTATCAGTCCAGGCTGGGGGTTGACAAGATTGAGAGCAGCCCTGGAGAGAAGGAGTTGGGGGTGCTGGTGGGGGAGAAGCTGGACAGGAGCCAGCAATGGGCACTGGCAGCCCAGAAGGCCATGGTTGTTGGGTTGCAGTTGGGCTTAAAGGTCTTTTTCACAGTATCACAGTATCACAGTATAACCAAGGTTGGAAGAGACCCCAAGGATCATCAAGTCCAACCTGTCCCAACAGACCTCACAACTAGACCATGGCACCAAGTGCCACGTCCATCTCCCCTTGAACACCTCCAGGGACGGCGACTCCACCCCTCCCTGGGCAGCCCATTCCAATGACGAATGACTCGCTCAGTGAAGAACTTCCTCCTCACCTCGAGTCTAAACCTCCCCTGGCACAGCTTGAGACTGTGTCCCCTTGTTCTGGTGCTGGTTGCCTGGGAGAAGAGACCAACCGCCTCCTGTCTACAACCACCCTTCAGGTAGTTGTAGAGGGCAATGAGGTCACCTCTGATCCTTCTCTTCTCCAGGCTAAACATCCCAGCTCCCTCAGCCTCTCCTCATAGGGCTTGTGCTCAAGGCCTCTCACCAGCCTTGTTGCCCTTTTCTGGACACGTTCAAGTATCTCGATGTCCTTCTTAAATTGAGGGGCCCAGAACTGGACACAGTACTCAAGGTGTGGCCTAACCAATGCAGAGTACAGGGGCAGAATGACCTCCCTGCTCCTGCTGGCCACACTATTCCCAATACAGGCCAGGATGCCATTGGCCTTCTTGGCCACCTGGGCACACTGTTGGCTCATGTTTAGGTGGGTGTCAATCAGCACCCCCAGGTCCCTCTCTGTTTGGCAGCTCTCCAGCCACTCTGACCCCAGCCTGTAGCTCTGCATGGGGTTGCCGTGGCCAAAGTGCAGCACCCGGCACTTGGACTTATTAAATGCCATCCCATTGGACTCTGCCCATCTGTCCAGTCGGTCGAGGTCCCTCTGCAGAGCCTTTCTACCCTCTAACTGACTAACATCTGTTCCCAACTTGGTGTCATCTGCAAACTTGCTGATGACTGACTCAACCCCCTCATCCATATCATCAATGAAGATGTTAAAGAGGATGGGCCCAGCACCGATCCCTGGGGGACGCCGCTGGTGACCGGCCGCCAGCCGGACGCGGCACCATTCACCACCACTCTCTGGGCTCGGTCCTCCAGCCAGTTCCTAACCCAGCACAGAGTGTTGCGGTCCAAACCACGAGCTGACAGTTTAGCCAGCAGTTTACTGTGGGGGACGGTGTCAAAGGCCTTGCTGAAGTCCAGATAGACTACATCCACAGGCCTCCCCACGTCCACCAGACGGGTCACCTGATCATAGAAGGAGATCAATTGGAGAGGCAGGACCTGCCCTTCCTAAATCCATGTTGGCTGGACCCGAGCCCTTGGCCATCCTTCAGGTGCGCAGTTATTGCCTCCAGGATAATCTGTTCCATCACTTTCCCTGGCACTGAGGTCAGGCTGACTGGCCTGTAGTTTCCGGGCTCCTCCATCCGTCCCTTCTTGTGGATGGGGATCACATTGGCCAGTTTCCAGTCATCTGGGACCTCTCCAGTGAGCCAGGACTGGAGGAAAATGATGGAGAGCGGCTTGGCCAGCTCATCTGCCAGCTCTCTCAGCACCCTAGGATGGATCCCATCCGGTCCCATGGACTTGTGGGTGTCCAAGTGGCTCAGCAGGTCCCGAACTAATTCCTCATGGATTTCTGGGGCATTACACTGCTCCCCGACCCTATTACCCAGCTCAGGAGGCCACTCATCCTGGACTCCTGCCTTGCTGTTAAACATGGAGGCAAAGAAGGCGTTCAGAACCTCAGCCTTTTCCTCATCTTCGGTCACCGTGTTCCCCTCCAGGTCCAGTAAGGAGTGGAGGTTCTTCTTGCCCTTCTTTTTAGCGTTGATATATTTGTAAAATTGCTTTTATTTTCTTTCACAGAGGTGGCCAGTTTCAGTTCTAACTGGGCCTTTGCCTCTCTAATTTTATTCCTACATAATCTAACCACTTCCTTGAACCTACCTCGAGAAGCCTTCCCCCCCTTCCAAAGGTGATACAGCCTCTTTTTTTCCCTTAATTCCCCCAGGAGCTGCTTGCTCATCCAGGCCGGTCGCCTTCCCCGCCGGCTCATCTTTCGACACATGGGGACCGCCAGTTCCTGTGCCCTCAAGAGCTCCTTTTTGAAGTAGGTCCAACCCTCCTGGACCCCTCGGTTCATGAGGGTTGGTACCCAGGGAACTTTACAAATAAGTTTCTTAAAGAGGCTGAAGTTTGCCCTCCGGAAGTCCAGGGTGAAGGTTCTGTTGGTACTCCTCCCTATCTCCCTGCATATTGAAACTTCACTATCTCGTGGTCACTGCACCCTAGGCAGCCTCCCACGGTCACATCTCCCACCAGCCCTTCCTATTGGAGAGCAGCAGGTCAAGCAGAGCCTGTCCCCTGGTAGGCTCGCTTAACAGCTGCGTTAGGAAGCAGTCCTCTATTCGCTCCAGGAATCTTCTGGACTGCTTCTCTCTGCTGAATTAAGTTCCCAGCAGATATCTGGCAGATTGAAGTCACCCACGAGGACAAGATCTGATGATCTGAGACAGCCTCCAGTTGTTTATAGAATAATTCATCCATCTCCTCATCCTGGTTGGGTGGTCTATAACAGACTCCAACCAGGATGTCAGATTTGTTGGGTTGCCCTCTGATTTAACCCACAGGCTCTCAATTCTCATCTTCCACCTCAAGTTCAGAGGCAGAAAGTGTCTCCCTAATATACAAAGCCACCCCTCCTCCTCTTCTCCCTCTCCTATCCCTCCTAAAGAGCCTGTAACCCCAGTGTAGCACTCCATCGTGCGTGTTGTCCCACCATGTTTCTGAGATGGCAACTATATCATAGTTGCCCTGGTGGATTAGGACCTCCAGCTCCTCTTGCTTATTGCCTAGGCTGCGTGCATTGGTGTACATGCACTGCAGCTGGGCTCCCGACCTCTCAGTTGACCCTACCTTGTGCCCTACTCTTACCTCTGCAGAGGGACCGATGTCTTCACCCTCCCCCTTCAGACCTAGTTTAAAGCCCTCCTAATGAGCCCTGCCAACTCTAGTGCTAGGACTCTCTTGCAACCTTGAAACTCTCTTTCCAACCTCTATGACTCTAAACCAAGCAACCCTTTGTGCTGTGCAGGTTGTCAGCATTTTGCTGGGAAGAACCACAAATGAGCCAGGCCAGGAAAGGAGCTTTGATTGCTTTCATAGTTTTGGTGATGATCTTACCGGGGAGGAACCTGCTGATGGGAGCTCTGCTGAGATCAGCAGTGCTGAAAACACACTGAAATGGCACAAGTGCAGGCAGAGCCCTGCTTCTCTCTGGGGCCCTGGCAGGAGGTCCACAACTGCTCTGGGAAAAGATGACAGCATGGGTTGGACAGAAGTCTGATAAGCTTGCAGAGGTTCTGAGAGCTGGCACAGATACATCAGCCCTGGAGGTTTGTGAGCCAGTGGTACAGAGCAGCATCGATGTGCTTGGCCTCCGTGAGGCTGAGAGTCATCCAGGCCCCAAACTGGTTTCATCTGGAGGGAATCTGTGCTGGGGTCATGGGGTGAATGCCATCAGTTGCTCTCCTGGCCTGGAGAAGTGCTAAATTCTGTTGGAGTCCTACATTTCTGGAGCCTGACTCCCACTGGTGATGGGAGAGCTGAGCCAGTGTCCAGGGTCAAAAGCAGAGCACAAAGGGTTGTAGAGGAGGTGTAGGTAAGATGAAGGAGAAAAGCACCAAATGTACCCAAATCCTCCATTCTTCCACGATAAAACCCAAAGGAATTGGGGAAGAGAGGAAAAAAGGTTAATCACTTTAGGGTGCTGGCCTCAGCTTCACTTGGATGAAGCCCAGAATTGAGGTGGTAGAAGGGGCTGGGGCTGTGTTCCTGCAGGCAGCTGAGCTGAGGTTTGGGGGACCTGGGGGCAGCAGAAGGACTCAAATAGGCAGTAGCTGTGGCTGGTGGCAGGGTGCAGGGCAGGCAAGGTGCAGTGAGCTCTGGTTGTGCTCCCTTGGGCTTGCTGTGCTCTCAATCCCTTTAAAACTCTTCTTCTAGGGTTTGACTCTCTAGACACCCCCCTGGCGAAGCAAGGTGCTGTGCAGTGTGTCACAGGATGGTAGGGGCTGGATGGGACCTCTGGAGATGACCCAGTCCACCCCCCCTGCAAATTCAGGGTCACATGGAGCAAGCAGGCCACACAGGAACACATGCAGGTGGGGTTGGAATGTCTCCAGAGATGGAGACTCCACCACCACCTCTCTGGGCAGCCTGCTCCAGGGCTCCATCACCCTTACAGAAGCTCCTCCTCATGTTTAGATGGAACTTCTGATGGTTAAGTTTGTGCCTGTTAGCCCTGTGTCCTACCACCACCCTCACTCTGAGGGAGTTCTTGTCCCTTGTTCTGTGTGGCCTCTCCCATCATCCTGCCCAGGACTCCAGGCTGCCCTGGGTGCTCCTGGGATGCTCTGTGCCATGGGGGACATGGGGAGCAGGAAGCTGTCAGGGAAACACTGCTTGCCTCTGACACAGAATCAACAAGGTTGGAAAAGACCTCAAGAGATCATCAGGTCCAACCTGTCGCCCAACACCTCCTGACTAACTAACTAAACCACGGCACCAAGTGCCACATCCAGTCCCCTCTTGAACACAACATCCTACAAGAAAGCTGGGAAGGGACTTTGGAGGAGGGCTTGTAGTGCTAGGGTGAGAGGGAATGGATTGAAGCTTGAGGAGGGCAGATCGAGACTGGAGATTGGGAACAGCGAGGGTGGGGAGACACTGGAACAGGTTGTGGATGTGCCTTTCCCTGGAGGCGGGCAAGACCAGGTTGGATGAGGCCTTGAGCACCCTGGGCTGGTGGGAGGTGGAACTGGATGATGGCAGGGGGGTTGGAACTGGATGATCTCGAAGGTCCCTTCCAACCCAACCCACTCTGTGAATCCACAGCGAGAGCAGCACGGAGACCTCTCCAGTCCCTGGTTTCAATCAGGAGGTGAGGCAGAGCCTGCCTGAGGACTGAAGACTGCCCCAGATGTAACCCAAGCTGGTTTTAAACAGCTCTTTCCCCTCATATAGAACCTTTCCCCCCCCCTTTCCCCCTCTCCTTTTCCCTTCCCCTGCCCTCCCCACCCCAGGCTCTCCTGGGGTGTGTCTCATCCCCACTGAACTACGTTGGGGTTTTGTTAGGGTTTCCTTTTTTGGTTCATTCTGAGTTTCTGGAAGCTCTGGGCTGTTGTGTTTTTGGTTTTTTTTCACTTCCAAGTGCCCCAGCGAAGCCTTTCCCTTTCTGCATCTCCAGAGCACTCTGTGGGGAGACATTTAGAAACTACCATGTGAGCCTTAAATAATTTACTGGGGGAGTAATTGGGTTTGTAGAGCAGTTCATAAACCTTTAGCTGGTAAAAAATCAAAGCACCTTTAATCTGAAAAGCAGATGGGGGGTTAGGGGAGGAGGGGGGGGAGGGGGGGGTGGAGTGTGTGTGTGGGGGTGGGGGGGGGTGTGGGGTTGTCAGGGTGAAGGCTTTTATAGAGTTTCAAAGACAAATTGTTTAATTCCATCCCTGGCTGAGGAAATAAAGAGTTGTGCTGCTCGATTGGAAACAGAAACAGCTCAGCCACGAGACTGTGGTAGCTTTCAGGCATTGTTCATCCCCCAACAAAGGGATCCAAAGAAAAGTCGGTGGAAGGATGTTTTGGAGCTCTGGTTTATGAGCAGTGAAAGGAGAAAGCTTCTAAACCAGGGTTTGCTATTCGGGCTGAGTGTTCAAGTGCTTCCCCCCACCCCCCCCCCCGCCCCCCGACTCCTTTCAGGGGCTGGCCGTGGCCAAGGCGTGTGAATGAGCCAGGCACAGAGATTCCCAGCTCCCATCGGCCTGGAAGGGACCCTCAAAGGGCATCTTGTCCAACCCCCCCCTGCAGGCAGCAGGGACACCTCCAGCTAGAGCAGGCTGCCCAGGGCTGCAGCAAGGCTGATCCTGAATGTCTCCAGGGATGGGGCCTCAACCACCTCCCTGGGCGACCTGTGCCAGGGTCTCACCACCCTCACTGTGCAGAGCTTCCTCCTGATGTCCAACCTAAATCTCCTCTGCTCCAGTTTCAAACCATTGCCTCTCAACCTATCCCCACAGCCCTGCTGAACATTCCCTCCCCAACCTGCCTGCAGGGACCCTTCAGATATTGAAACACAGCTCTAAGGTCTCCCTGGAGCCTTCTCTTCTCCAGGCTGAGCCCCAGCTCACAGTACCACAGTATCACCAAGGTTGGAAGAGACCTCAAAGATCACCAAGTCCAACCTGGCACCACAGACCTCATGATTAAACCATGGCACCAAGTGCCACATCCAATCCCCTCTTGAACCCCTCCAGGGATGGGGACTCCACCACCTCCCTGGGCAGCACATCCCAACTCTCTTAGCCTGTCCCCATAGCAGAGGTTCTCCAGCCCTCTGATCATCTTTGTGGCCTCCTCTGGACCCTGTCTAGCAGCTCCATGTCTCTGTTGTGTTGGGGGCCCCAGAGCTGGACACAGCCCTGCAGGTGAGGTCTCCCCAGAGCAGAGCAGAGGGGCAGGATCCCCTCTCTCCCCATCCCTGGCCATGCTGCTTTGGATGCAGCCCAGGCTGCCCTTGGCCTTCTGTGCTGCACCCGATGTCTGTGGGCTGGTTCCTTCTCCCAGCAGAGGTGTCCAGGGCTCTGCTTTAGTGCTGAGTGTGAGGCAGTGCCCTGAACCCCCCATTTCAGCCCCCCCAAGCTGCCTGCAGCAGTCTGGAGGCTGCCAGCCATGCCTTGCCTGTGTAATGAGGACTGTGTTTGTGTGTCCCCCTGTGTCCCAGCTCAGGCCAGGCAGTGTTGTCTCGCCAGCACATCCCCTCAGCAGCCATGGGCTTGCTTCAGCTGGGCTAATGGCTGATGAGATCACCTCTAATTTGTGTATCAAGCTGGTTTGTATCACCCCATTTGAAGGGAAAAAAAGAAGGGAGTGAAGGGAAAGAAAACCCCACAGAAACCAACAAAACCTTCTTTATTTGCCTTTGTTTTTTTCACTCTTGCCTGACTTCAAAACCTGGACTTGGGAGCAGGGAGGGAGAGCACACAGCAGCCAACCAGCCTCCTCCTGGCCTCTGGGGCTCACTTACTCTGCAGCTGGGATGGAGCAGAAGGAGTGGTGCTCTCAGTCTGGATGGGAGGAGGTGGCTGGAGGTGGTTGGTGATGGCTGGAGATGGCTGAAGGTGCTGAAGGTGTTGAAGGCCAGGTTGGATGAGGCCTTGAGCAGCCTGGGCTGGTGGGAGGTGTCCCTGCCCATGGCAGGGGGTTGGAACTGGATGATCTTTAAGGCCCCTTCCAACCCAAACCCATTCTGTGGATCTGTGGGCTTGAGCTGTATTCATCCTCTACAGAGATGTTAAGCACCCAATCCCCCTGGGTTAGATGAGGGTTTGTGCACTGCTCCTAGAGTCATAGAATGGTCTGGCTTGAAAGGACCTCTGAAGGTCACATAGTCCAACTCCCTCAACTGGATCAGGTTGCCCAGAGCCCTGTCCAGCCTCACCTTGAATATCTGGGGTGCTGGGTGCCATGGTTTAGTTGATTAGATGGTGTTGGATGATGGGTTGGACTTGATGATCTCAGAGGTCTCTTCCAACCTGGTCCTATTCCTATTCCTATTCCTATTCCTATTCCTATTCCTATTCCTATTCCTATTCCTAATCTATTCCTATTCTATTCTATTCTATTCTATTCTATTCTATTCTATCTATTCTATTCTATTCTATTCTATTCTATTCTACTCTACTCTACTCTACTCTACTCTACGCTATTCTAATTCTACTTTTTCTCCAGGGATGAGGCCCCAACCCCCTCCCCAAGCAACTTTTTCCAGTGTTCCACCACCCTCATGGTGCAGAACTTGTTCCTAGCATCCAATCTCAGTCTGCTCTGCTCTAGTTTGAAGCCATTGGCCCTGGGCCTGTCCCTGCAGGCCTTTGCAAACAGTCTCTCTCCATCCTTCCTGTAGCCCCCTTCAGGTACTGGCAGGCTGCTATTAGGTCTCCCTGGAGCCTTCTCTTCTCCAGGCTGAACACCCCCAGCTCCCTCAACCTGTCCGCATAGCAGAGGTGCTCCAAGCCCCTGATCATTTTTGTGGCCCTCCTCTGGACCCTCTCCATCAGGTCCATGTCCTTCCTGTGTTGAGGGCTCCAGACCTGGATGCAGTCCTGCAGGTGAGGTCTCAGCAGAGTGAAGTATCTTAAATGTACAGCTGGTGTAGCGGGTGAGGAGCTTGCTGGAAAATGAGAACAGCCAACTTTGAGAGCCATTGAAAGCAGCTGAACACCATACATGATGATGATGGTGGCATCAGAGGAGCCAGACTGGACTTGTAGATGACAAGAAAAGAAATGAGTGAAATTCCTGTGCTTCTGTGAAGTTATTCCCAGTGAAGTCTTCTCTGGGAGGCTGCTGAAGCACCCTGAGAAAAGCAGCATCTTAGGATGGGTTGGGGTGGAAAGGACCTTCAAAGATTATCCAGTTCCAACCCCCCTGCCATGGGCAGGGACACCTCCCACCAGCCCAGCTTGCTCAAGGCCTCATCCAGCCTGGCCTTGGACACCTCCAGGGAAGGGACATCCACAGCCTCCCTGGGCAGCCTGTGCCAGTGTCTCACCAGCCTCACTGGAGAGAATTTCTTCCTCATCTCCAGTCTCAATCTGCCCTCTCCCAGCTTCTCCCCATTGCCTCTCATCCTGGCACTCCAAGCCCTTGTTAAAAGTCCCTCCCCAGCTTTCCTGGAGGTTCTGCTTTCTGTGTGTCCTCTCTTGTAGGGAGCACCCCCAGGACGTTCAGAGTTTGGAAAACAGGTGAGAGTAGGAGAGGAAAGGGCAGGTGGCAGCTGAAGGGTTTGTTCAGCTGAGATTTCCAAAGGCCTTGGGTAGCACCAGGGAGAAAAGGGTTTCAGGCAGGAGAAGGCTTTGACAGGTGGGTTTTCAGTGCTCTGTTTAAAGCTCCTTGAGAAGGAAGTGATGCCTGGTGATCACAGCTTGAGCTGGAAAATCAAACAGCTCGAACCAATCTGGACAGTCCAGTTGGAGGCCAGGGAACAGGCCAGCTTGCCAGGCCATCCCTTTTCTTTCTGGCAGCATCTTCACTCTCCTCCACTCTCTCTTCTCCACGTTTCTGTGGCTGTTTCCTCTCCCTTTGCTGTCCTGCCTTGTGCCATGGTATCTACACCTACCAGCTGGGGCACCTGCATCACAGCAGCACAGACTGGGTTGGGTTGGGAAGGACCTTTAAAGCTCATCCAATCCAACCTCCTGCAGCCAGCAGGGACATCTGCAACCAGAGCAGGTTGCTCACTGCCCCAACCAGGCTGAGCTGATAGTACAGCAAGTGTTGGGCCTTGGCAATGAGTGGCCTTCAAGCTGGGCACTGGACAGCACCACAAAGATGGTCATTGCTTGTGTAAACATCCTGACCTGCACTTGACCTGGAGGGCTTGCTGGAAGCTGCTTTGGCTCTTGGTTGCAGTGGTGCAGTGCTGCATAGCAGATGCAAAAGCATCAGCCCATAATGACATTTCAACTTGCTGGTCAGGTTCTGGCCTGGGGTTTGTTTTCCTGTGCCTGCTGCAGCAGGTTGTGTCCTGTTTCAGTTGTTGTCTTGAACTGTTGGGGAACTGCTTCCAGACTGCAGGCTGGAGTGGACAACCTGCTAGTCTGGTCCCCAGCAAGTGTGGGCAGCAGGGGCAGGGAGGGGATTCTGCCCCTCTGCTGTGCTCTGCACTGCTTAGGCCACAACTTGAGTCCTGTGTCCAGTTCTGGGCCCCTCAGGTTAAGAAGGACATTGAGAGACTTGAAGGTGTCCAGAGAAGGGCAAGTTGTGGCCTCTGACAGAGCATGGCCCTCAGCCTGACAAAAAGCAGCTGAGCAGAAGCAGGGGGCCACAGCTGGAGTAGCCATTGCCAGACCCTCCTGGCTGCCAAACCCTGGTCCCTAAGCCCTGCAACCTGATAAAACTCCATCCACAAGCCCAGTAAGAGGAGTTTCCACTCTCAGTTACTGCCAGCTAGGTTTTAATCTTCTCATGGGGGCTTTTGCTGGGAGGTCTGCAGGTAGAAGGCACCAGGTCCTCTCCCAGCACTTGCCAGAGAAGGGATGCACACAGTGTTATCCCAGCAGGATCATCCTCAGGGATGTAGGAGGCAGGGGTAGTGTGTGGTCTCCAGCCCTCCAGCCCTCTTGCTTTGGTGTCTTCAGGAGCAATGGGACGTGGATACGTGTGTAGGTGTAGCCTGAAGCCTCCTGAGGCACTGCATGGGAGGTGCAGAGCATGGGATGGAGGGGGGAGTGAGGAAGGTTGGTAGCTGATGGCACAAAACAGTAGAGGAAGCTGTTCTGATAGCCCAGGGTGGGGCCTGCAGTGATCTGGGCTGGTGACAAACTGCTCCTACACAATGGTTTTCCTTTGGGATTAAGAAGCAGAGATCAGAGACTCAGAATGGTTTGGGTGGGAAGGGACCTTAAAAATCATCCAGTTCCAATCCACCAGCCATGGGCAGGGACACTTCCTACCTTTCCTACCAGCCCAGCTTGCTCAAGGCCCTGTCCATCTTGAACACCTCCAGGGAGGGGGGCATCCACAGCCTCCCTGGGCAGCCTGTGCCAGGGTCTCCCCCACCCTCACTGCAAGGAATTTCTTCCTCATCTCCAGTCTCAATCTGCTCTCCTCAAGCTTCAATCCAGCTCCCCTTGTCCTGTCACTCCCAACCCTTGTCAGCAGTCCCTGCCCAGCTCTCCTGGAGCCCCTTTCTTTTCTCCAGGCTGAAGAGCCCCACCTCCCTCAGGCTGTCCCCACAGGGGAGGTTTCCAGCCCCCCTGATCATCCTCATGGCCTCCTCTGGACCCTCTCCAGCAGACCATAGTACTTGTATCATACCTGTGTTAGTTTGGAGCAAAGCCTCAGCGTGGTGTGTTGTTGGTTTAGGAGCCAGCCAGGACTGCCTTGGTGTGTTTGCAGTCACTCTACACATTGGCAGCCTGGCTGCAGTGCAGGCATGGCCCTTACAGCACAAGGGTAGGCTGGGCAGGTGTCATCTGGCAGCAGAGCTTTGTGGTGATGCTGTTAATTCAATAGGACTGCTTGGAGATGGACACTCAGCACTGGTGAGGCCACTCCTCAGATCCTGGGTTCAGTTTTGGGCCCCCCCACTCCAGGAAGGACACTGAGGGGCTGGAGCAGGTCCACAGAAGGGCAGCAAAGCTGGGGAAGGGTCTGGAGAACAAGGGCTGGGGAGGAGCAGCTGAGGGAGCTGGGGGTGTTTAGCCTGGAGAAGAGGAAGCTGAGGGGAGACCTCACTGCTCTCTACAGCTGCCTGAAAGGAGGCCGGAGTGAGGTGGGGGTTGGTCTGTTCAACCAAGACAGAAGCAACACAACCAGAGGAAAATGGCCTCTAGTTGCCCCAGGTGAGGGTTTAGGTTAGCCATGAGGTGTCCCTGCCCATGGCAGGGGATTGAAACTAGATGATCTCTCAGGTCTCTTCCAACCCAAACCAGTCTGTGCTTTTATGACTTGGAACATTGTTTTTTCCCCAGGAGGGTTGTCAAGAGGTTGGAGCCAGGGGGCAGTTGGTCTCTTCTCACATGCAACAAGTGATAGGACAAGAGGAAGTGGCCTCAAGCTGCACCAGGGAAGGCTTAGGCTGGCCATGAGGAGCAATTTCTTCCCCAATAGGGTTGTCACAGCCTGGCCCAGGCTGCCCGGGGCAGTGGTGGAGTCCCCATCCCCGGAGGGTCCTGCAGCTGGGTCGAGGCAATCCCAGGCACAAATCCAGGCTGGGCAGGGACTGGCTGGGGAGCAGCCCAGAGGAGAGAGACTTGGGGGTGCTGGGGGAGGAGAAGCTCACCAGGAGCTCTCAGGGTGCACTTGCAGCCCGGAAAGCCAATCAGAGCCTGGGCTGCAGCAGGAGAAGTGTGGCCAGCAGGGCAAGGGAGGGGATTCTCCCCCTCTGCTCAGCTCTGGTGAGACCCCACCTGGAGTACTGCCTCCAGTTCTGGAGCCCCTATGACAAGAGGGATCTGGAGGTGCTGGAAGGTGTCCAGAGAAGGGCCACGAGGAGGAGCAGAGGGCTGGAGCACCTCTGCTGTGAGGACAGACTGAAGGAGTTGGGGCTGTTCAGGCTGGAGAAGAGAAGGCTCCCAGGTGACCTCATTGTGGCCTTCCAGTATCTGAAGGGGGCTCCAAGAAGGCTGGGGAGGGACCGCTCAGGCTCTCAGGGAGTGATAGGACTAGGGGGAATGGAATGAAGCTGGAGGTGGGGAGATTCAGGCTGGAGGGGAGGAGGAAGTTCTTCCCCATGAGAGTGATGAAGCCCTGGAATGGGTTGTCCAGGGAGGTGGTTGAGGCCCTGTCCCTGGAGGTGTTTAAGCCCAGGCTGGACGAGGCTCTGGCCAGCCTGATCTAGTGTGGGGTGTCCCTGCCCATGGCAGGGGGGGTGGAACTGGATGATCCTTGTGGTCCCTTCCAACCCTGACTGAAACTATGAAACTATGAAACTAAGGCTGCCTAAGTGTGGTGCTGAGTGGCATCATTTAGTGGTGCCCTGGCAGTGCTGGGTTCATGGCTGGACTCAATCATCTCAAAGGTCTCTTCCAGCCCAAGTGATTCTCTGAGGAGTGTCTGTCCAGCTGGTGGAAGGCCCTTGGGGGTGCGGTGTTCAGCGGTGGTGAGGTGAGCTCCTGCTTGCTGTGGCTCAGATCAGCAGGGAGGCAGGCAGGGAACCAGAGCTGAAAGGATGAAACAATCTTCAGAGGCCACCACACAAAGCTCTGCATTGTGTGGTTTGGGGGGGGAAGAGAGGTTTAATAAAGTCCTTCAGTGTGAAGTATGAGCAGCAATTGAGTGAGCCCATGGAGTGCTCTGTGAAGTGAGTGCTGACAGAGGAGTTAACCAACCAGGCCATTGTTGCTTAGCTATCTTCTGTACATCAGCCAGTCCAGCCTGCCTGAACTCCAGAGCTGACTTGAGCCTGAAAGTTGGTGTTGCTTCCAAAACTGCTTTGTCCTTGTAAAGCAAAGAGAACAAAAACCACCCACCAAAAGCCCATCACCCAACAAAATCAACAGGAAGGAGCAACCCCTTCGCCGCCTTCTTAGCAGCGGCCTTACAGAGCTGAGAATCGGAGTGAATAAATGGAGCAGTGGTCAAAAAATGTGAGCCTAGCACTTGCTGATGGCCTTGGCTGGGGGGCTGCAGGAGCCTGCCAGGATCCTGTGGGGCTGGGGAAGTGGTGGGATTGCTGCTGGGATCACTTGGAGCCTGCCACCCCCTGGGGCTGCTGGTTCCACGGTGCATCTGTCTTGCTTGGTTGCTTGGTTGGGTTGCCATGGAGTCACAGAATGGGAGGGGTTGGAAGGGACCTCTGAAGATCATAGAATCAACCAGGTTGGAAAAGGACTCAGAGATCATCAAGTCCAACCTATTAATTAATACCTAACACCTCCTGACAGCTAAGCCATGGCTCCAAGTGCCACATCCAAGCCTTTTTTGAACACCTCCAGGGATGGGGACTCCACCACCTCCCTGGGCAGCACATCCCAAGGGCCAATCTCTCTTGCTGGGAAGAACTTTCTCCTCACCTCCAGCTCAAACCTCCCTTGGCACAGCTTGAGACTGTGTCCTCTTATTCTGCTGCTGGGTGCCTGGGAGAAGAGACCAACCCCCACCTGCCTACAACCTCCCTTCAGGGAGTTGTAGACAGCAAGAAGGTCTCCCCTGAGCCTCCTCTTCTCCAGGCTAAGCAAGCCCAGCTCCCTCAGCCTCTCCTCACAGGGCTGTGCTCCAGACCCCTCCCCAGCTTTGTTGCCCTTCTCTGGACACCTTCCAGCATCTCAACATCTTTCCTACACTGAGGAGCCCAGCACTGGACACAGAACTCAAGGTGTGGCCTAAGCAGTGCTGAGCACAGGGCAAAATGACTTCCCTGCTCCTGCTGGCCACACTATTCTTGATACAGGTCAGGATGCCATTGGCCTTCTTGGCTGCCTGGGCACACTGCTGGCTCTTGCTCTATGATTCTATGACACCCACCCTTACATTATTAATCAGCACTGATGAGATCTCCCCTCAGTCTGCTGTTCTTCAGACTAAACAGTCCCAATCTTCTCAGCCTTTCCTTATCAGAGACATTCCAGTCCCCTCAGCATCTTGGTAGCCCTTTGCTGTAACCACTCCAGCAAGTCCCTCTCCTTCTGGAGCCAGGGAGCCCAGAACTGGACCCAGTACTCCAGATGTGGCCTCAGCAGGGCATAGTAGCAAGGGAGGAGAACCTCCCTTGACCTGCTGGCCACACTCTCTTGATGCACCCCAGGATGCTATTGGAGCCTGGCTGGAAGAATTTAAGTCTTTGGAGCTGATCTTGTTGCTTTTTCTCTTACTGGTGGTGTCATTCATAGCCAGAAGAGAGCTGTTAGAGGTGGTAGGGCAAGGGAAGGAGGACCTTGGCCCTCATGGAGTTCATGGGGATTGAGCACTCAGCTCCCAAGGCATGCTTGGAAACCCCAATCTTCCCTCCAAATTGGGGTGCTAGACATGGAAAATTATCTGCTTCCTGTGAGCTGCTGAGGTTGTGGAGTCTCCCTCCCTGGACACCTTCAAGACCCATCTGAATGTGTTCCTGTGTGACCTGTGCTGGATTCTATGGTCCTGCTCTGGCAGGGGGGTTGGACTTGAAGACCTCTAGAGGTCCCTTCCAACCCCTGACATCCTGGGATCTGTGACCCTGTGATCCTGTGAAGCTCTTAAGTGAATGTTTCAGATTAAAGCTGGGTATGGAGATGCTGCTACAAGGCTGGGTTGGGTTAGGTTAGGTTGGATTGGATTAGGCTAGGTTGGGTTGTCTTAGGTTGGGTTGGATTAGGTTGGGCTGGATTATATTGGATTAAGTTGGGTTAGGTTAGATTGGGTTGGATTAGGTTGGGTTGGATTAGATTAGGTTGGGTTAGATTGGATTAAGTTGGGTTAGGTTAGATTGGGTTGGATTAGGTTGGGTTGGATTGGATTAAGTTGGGTTAGGTTAGATTGGGTTGGATTAGGTTTGGTTGTGTTAGGTTAGTTTGGGTTGGATTAGGTTGGGTTGTGTTACATTAAGTTAGGTTGGGTTGGATTACGTTGGGTTGGACTAATTTAGGTTAGTTTGGGTTGGGTTAGTTTAGGTTGGGTTAGGTTGGGCTAGGTTAGATTAGGTTAGGTTAGGTTAGATTAAGTTAGGTTGGGCTAGGTTAGGTTAGATCAGGTTAGGTTGGGTTGGATTTGGTTAGGCTGGATTAGTTTAGGTTAGCTTGGGTTGGGTTAGTTTAGGTTGGGTTAGGCTGGGTTAGGTTGGGCTAGGTTAGGTTATAGGTTAGGTTAGATTAAGTTAAATTGGACTAGGTTAGGTTAGATCAGGTTAGGCTGGGTTGGATTTGGTTAGGTTGGGTTGTCTTAGTTACCTTGCACTCTGCAGAGAGGAGGATTCAAAGTTGCCATAGAATCACAAAGCTGTTTGGATTGCAAGACACCTCCCAGATGATCCAGTCCAACCTTACCCCAGCACTGCCAGGGCACCACCAACCCATGGCCCTCAGCACCACAGCTCCACAGCTTTTAAATCCTTCTGTGGATGGTGACTCCACCAGTGCCCTGGGCAGCTTGTTCCAGGTCTTAACAACCCTCAGGGGGGAAGAAATTGTTCCTCATGTCCAACCTAAACCTCTCCTGGAGCAGCTTGAGGCCATTTCCTCTTGTCTTTGGGGCTGCCTGCAGTGTTTGGGCTTTTTTTCCCTTGGCTTTGCTGCTGATCTAGGCTTGCAGTTAATGCTGAGCTGCCATTTCCATGACAAGTCCTCTTCTTGGAGATTTACAGCTCAGCTGCTTTAATTTGCCAGGCTAATGCTTTGGAATGCAGGTTGACAGTCCAGATGTGAAACCTTTCTCCTCAGAAAGAAAGCAAAGGATTAAATGTGCTCTAAGAGGCCTTGAAAAAAATCATTTCACTTTGAGGCCCCAGGACCGAACATCTGAGAGGTTGAAATGCTGCTGAAGCCTCAAAATCCAGAGACATGAAAGGATGTCCTCTCTGCCCAGGCTGCTGGCTTTGGTAGCACCTGCTGCTGCCCATAGCAAATGCTTCATCAGATGTTACAGCATGTCAGAGAACCAAATCCATAGATCACAGAGTGGTTTGGCTTGGAAGGGACCTTCAAAGCTCATCCAGTTCCAACCCCCCTGCCATGGGCAGGGACACCTCCCACCAGCCCCCAGCTTGCTCAAGGCCTCATCCAACCTGGCCTTGAACACCTCCAGGGAGGGGACAGCCACTGCCTCCCTGGGCAACCTGTGCCAGTGTCTCACTACCCTCCCTGGAAAGGATTTCTTCCTCATCTCCAGTCTCAATCTGCCCTCCTCAAGCTTCAATCCATTCCCTCTCATCCCATCAGTACAAGCCCTTGTAAAAAGTCCCATCCTGGTTTTCTTGTAGGCCCCCTTCAGGTACTGGAAGGCTGCTCAAAGGTCTCTCTTGATCCTTCTTTTCTCATGCAGGTTGAAGAACCTTTGGGGATAAAACTCAACCCCAGTGCTACTGCTGAAGCTTGGGTGGTGATGTGGGGATGCTGTGGGGTGGCTGCAAGCAATGGTGTGTTCCCTGCAGTCACTGCTAGATAGCTCACACTTTCTACCTTGACAAACTGCTGCCCCCATTTCATCAGGGGACTGCAAATAGGATCATAGAATCAACCAGGCTGGAAAAGACCTCAGAGATCATCAAGCCCAACCTATTACCTAATACCTAACACCTCCTGACAGCTAAACCATGGCTCCAAGAGCCACATCCAAGCCTTTCCTGAACACCTTCAGGGATGGTGACTCCACCACCTCCCTGGGCAGCACATCCCAAGGGCCAATCTCTCTTGCTGGGAAGAACTTTCTCCTCACCTCCAGCCAAAACTTCCCCTGGCACAGCTTGAGACTGTGTCCTCTTGTTCTGGTGCTGGGTGCCTGGGAGAAGAGACCAACCCCCCCCTGGCTACAACCTCCCTTCAGTGAGTTGTAGAGAGAAAGAAGGTCTCCCCTGAGCCTCCTCTTCTCCAGGCTAAGCAACCCCAGCTCCCTCAGCCTCTCCTCACAGGGCCTCATCCTTGGGTTTGGGGTGCATGGAAGCAGGCCCAGGTGGTGCAGCTGTTCTGCAATGGTCATTTACCACCATCCCTGTTGCAGAGAGTGGGGCCTGACCAGAGCAGAGGGATTGTCTGATGCACCACTGAATTGGAGGAGGGTGTGAGAGTGGGGGGTGATGTCCAAACCAAGGGGTTTAGAGAGTAATAAAACTGCCTTGGCCAAGCTGTAGAATTTGATCCTATGTGTTGGTGCAGATTTGTACAGTGCCTCTGTCAGAGAACCACAGAATTGTGTTGGTTAGAAGAGACCTTCCAGATCCTGCAGTCCAACCATTAACCTAACACTGCCAGGGCACCACCAACCCATGGCCCTCAGCACCACAGCTACACAGCTCTGAAACCCTTCCAGGAATGAAGACTCCACCACTGCCCTGGGCAGCCTGGGCAACCCTCTACTCAGCTCTGGTGAGACCCCACCTGGAGTACTGCCTCCAGTTCTTGAGCCCCTATGACAAGAGGGATCTGGAGGTGCTGGAAGGTGTCCAGAGCAGGGCCACGAGGATGAGCAGAGGGCTGGAGCACCTCTCCTGTGAGGACAGACTGAGGGAGTTGGGGCTGTTCAGGCTGGAGAAGAGAAGGCTCCCAGGTGGCCTCATTGTGGCCTTCCAGGATCTGAAGGGGGCTACAGGAAGGCTGGGGAGGGACTTCTCAGGCTCTCAGGTAGTGATGGGACTAGGGGGAATGGAATGAAGCTGGAGGTGGGGAGATTCAGGCTGGAGGCGAGGAGGAAGTTCTTCACCGTGAGAGTGGTGAAGCCCTGGAATGGGTTGTCCAGGGAGGTGGTTGAGGCCCTGTCCTGGAGGTGTTTAAGCCCAGGCTGGATGAGGCTGTGGCCAGCCTGATCTAGTGTGGGGTGTCCCTGCCCATGGCAGGGGGGTTGGAACTAGCTGCTCCTTGTGGACCCTTCCAACTCTGACTGAAACTATGAAACTATGAAACCCTTGACAACCCTCAAGGGGAAGAAATTGTTCCTCATGTCCAACCTAACCCTCCCTGGGGCAACTTGGGGCCATTTCCTCTTGTGCCACTTCTGCCTTGGGCGAAGAGACCAAGCCCCACCTGGCTTCAACCTCACCTCAGAGAGTTGGAGAGAGCAAGAAGGTCTTCTGTTTGGGTTTGTTATGCTGCAGCAAGAGCTCACCATTGTCCTTTCAAAGTCAAGCTGATGACACCTCTGTCTCCCATCCCACAGGGGGAGAGCAGATGTTAGGAGCCTGTCCCACCAGCTGGCTTAAAATCTGACTCAGGAGTTACAAAGGGCAGATCTCACAGGGCAGGTCCTTCCACAGGTTGTTTGGAGAAAGAGAATGGGGCAGAGCTGGCAGAGCTTCTGGGTGGGACTGCAATTAAAAAGCTTGTGGCTGTTTGTTTGGGGTTGCTCACCCCCCTGGGGTTCCCCTCTGATCATCTTCAGGAAGCCGCTGGAGACTTTGCAGGGGAGGAGGCACATTCTGTGTACTCAGCTGATGTTTGCTCTTGTCAGGATCATCTCTGCCTTTCTGCCATGGGGTGGAGCAACAGCTTAGTGCAAAGAAGCTGGGAACTGCTTTTAGCAATTGGCAAAAAGTGGTTCTTAGTTTTCCTAGCTAAAATTCAGGAAACAAAATAGAACACACACACACACACACCCGACTCAAAGTGCTCTTTGTAGCATCCTTGTGGGATGTTGGAAAGTGAGGAAGGAGAGATAATGACTGTGAGGATGCACACAGAGTGAGGGGTTAAGGGGTTTCCTGTATGTATTGAGATTCACAGAGTGCATTGGGTTGGAAGGGACCCTCCAAGGGCATCTTATCCAACCCCCTGCA
Source organism: Colaptes auratus (assembly GCA_015227895.2). Taxonomy (NCBI): domain Eukaryota; kingdom Metazoa; phylum Chordata; class Aves; order Piciformes; family Picidae; genus Colaptes; species Colaptes auratus. The sequence goes on from CM026895.1 coordinate 19,693,711, forward strand.
GTCAGCAGGGACACCTCCAGCTAGAGCAGGCTGCCCAGGGCCACAGCAAGGCTGATCCTGAATGTCTCCAGGGATGGGGCCTCAACCACCTCCCTGAGCAAGCTGTTTTCCCCACCCTCACTGTGCAGAGCTTCCTCCTGATGTCCAACCTAAATCTGCCCTGCTCCAGTTTCAAACCACTGCCTCTCATCCTATCCCCACAGCCCCTTCTGACCAGTCCCTCCCCAGCCTGCCTGCAGGTCCCTTTCAGATATTGAAATGCAGCTCTAAGGTCTCCCTGGAACCTTCTCTTCTCTAGGCTTCTCTCAACCTGTCCCTATAGCAGGTGTTCTCCAGCCCTCTGCTCATCTTTGTGGCCTCCTCTGGACTTGCTTCAGCAGGTCCATGTCTCTCGTTCTGAGGGCCCTAGAGCTGGACACAGAGGTGAGGTCATAGCAAATTCTTTCCTTTGGTTTTGTGTGTGTGGTTGGTTCTTCGGGAAACAAACACAAATGTTTGCTGAGTGCTCCTCACCATCCTCCTGCATCTCCTGGTGCTGCTGCAGTGAGGTGGTGTTCTGCCTTGTTCCTGCACAGCAGAGAGCCACCCACACCCCAAGAGCTGCAGGAGAAGCAGAGTGAGCAGCAGTTATCTCTTCAGTTTGATAAAGTGGCTATTTGTGCAGCTTGATAAAATGGAGGCTGAAAGGTTTCCTTCCTGCCCTGGAGTTTGTCATGCTGGAACTCAGGGCTCCTGTGTGGAGACCAAGCCAGCATTCAGCCATAGTGTCCATATGTGTCCAGAGAAGGGCAAGGAGGCTGGGGAGAGGCCTTGAGCACAGCCCTGTGAGGTGAGGCTGAGGGAGCTGGGCTTGCTTAGCCTGGAGAAGAGGAGGCTCAGGGGAGACCTCATTGCTCTCTACAACTCCCTGAAGGGAGGTTGTAGCCAGGAAGAGTCTCTTCTCTCTAGCAACCAGCAACAGAACAAGAGGACACAGTCTCAAGCTGTGCCAGGAGAGGTTTAGGCTGGAGGTGAGGAGAAAGTTCTTCACTGAGAGAGTCATTAGCCATTGGGATGTGCTGCCCAGGGAGGTGGTGGAGTCCCCATCCCTGGAGGTGTTCAAGAGGGGATTGGATGTGGCACTTGGTGCCATGGTCTAGTCATGAGGCCTATGGTGCCAGGTTGGACTCGATGAGCTTTGAGGTCTCTTCCAGCCTTGGTGATTCTGTGATACTGTGATAGTGTGATAGTCTTCTGAACCACTGAATGTTAGGGGTTGGAAGGGACCTCGAAAGAGCATCCAGTCCAAGCCCCCTGCCTGAGCAGGATCACCCAGAGCAGGTCACACAGGAATGCATCCAGGTGCGTTTTGGATGTCTCCAGACAAGGAGACTCCACAACCCCTCTGGGCAGCCTGCTCCAGGGCTCTGGCACCCTCACAGTGAAAAGTTTCTCCTTCTGTTCCCATGGAACCTCCTCTGCCCCAGCTTGCACCCATTGCCCCTTGTCCTATCATTGGACATCCCTGAGCAGAGCCTGGCTCTGTCCTCCCAACACTGCCCTGCTCATCTTTATCACCATGAATGAGGCCACCCTCTAGGCTGCTCTGCTCCAAGCTCAAGACCCCCAGCTCCCTCAGCCTGGCCTCAGCAGGGAGATGTTCCTCTGCCTTCAGCATCTTTGTGGCTCTGCTCTGGACTTTCTCTGGGGTCCTTCTTGAGCTGAGGGTCCCAGAACTGGACACAACATTCCAGATGCCCCTGAAGTGCCTCACAGAGGCGTTGAGCAGTGGCATTAACCCCTCAGCTTTCTGCAGCTCTTGCCAGGTAATCACTCTTGGTCCTTCCAATGAATGGACTGCGGCAAGGAGACGGTGACCGAGGAGCAGAGCAGCTGTGGACAGGCTGCCTCTCCGTAACAGCCTCTCCTTGCTCTGCAAAAATCCACGGGCACAGAGCCACCCCAAACAGAGAGTGTTCAGCCACATCTGCAGAAAATCCATGGGAGGGCATGTGGAAAGTTGGCACCCCTCTTGGTGGAAGGAAGTGGGAAGAAAGAAAACCATTAGCTAAGGCTGAGCAGGATTCGATGACTTGAGGTCTCTTATCTGTGGAAGTTCTTCTTCCCCCACTCCCTGTTGTTTTAACCACTTCTGAGTGCTGGCAGCTTTTGCCATGGCTGCAGACTTGCAGTGGAATCTTTTGTTGAGCCACCAAGGGATGTTTTGCTCTGGTTTGGGGCTGCTTCAGGCTTCTGGGCAGGTAGGGCACACTTGATTCTGGGGCTATCAGAGGAGTGCTTTGTCTGCAGCGCTGCTGATTCCTGCCCAGCTCTGAACATGTCCTCAGATGATGTTTTGCTCTTGCTAATTGAGTCAATTTCCCACTGATTCCAGTGGAGCTTGATGAAGTATGGCAGCTGGAGATTAGTCCCAGGTGCCTGGGCTGACCTTCGCTTTATCAGCTGCTTTCAATACCGTAGCCGTGAAGCACTTGCAAGTTATCTGGTTCCTCCTGTGATTGATAGAGCAGTTCTAAAGTGGCTTTCCTCCTCCTCCTCTGTGATCCAAGAGGATAATGCCCTGCAGCTGTCCACAGCAGGATGCTCTTGTGGTGAATATTGTGATGCTGTGTTGGCTTATGACCAACCAGAGTGTTTATTAAAATGGCAGTTACGTTTTGCAGGCTTGACAACTCTCTGGTACATGGTCCTGTCCTTCTCTCTCCCCCTCCCCTCCTCCTCTCCCCTTCCTTCCCTTCCCTTCCCTTCCCTTCCCTTCCCTTCCCTTCCCTTCCCTTCCCTTCCCTTCCCTTCCGTTCCCTCCCCCTCCCTTCTCCCTCTCCTCTCCTTCTCCCTCTCCTCTCCTTCTCCCTCTCCTCTCCTTCTCCCTCTCCTCTTCCCTCGTCATTTTGCGGAGGGACTGTTGACAAGGGCTTGTAGTGACAGCACAAGGGACAATAGCCTTGAGCTGGAAGAGGGCAGATTGAGACTGGAGAAGTGGTAGTGAGGGTGGTGGGACTCTGGCACAGGCTGCCCAGAGAGGCTGTGGATGTCCCCTCCCTGGAGGTGTTCAAGGCCAGGTCGGATGAGGCCTTGAGCAAGCTGTGCTGGTGGGAGGTGTCCCTGCCTATGGCAGGAGGGTTGGAACTGAATGATCTCTGATGTCCCTTCCAACCCAACCCATTCTGTGATTCTATCATTCTGTATTTTTTCCCCAGTCTCCCTTTCTCTGCTTTGAGTCCTGGGGTGCTCCATCCCCCGTGGCTGCGGCAGCTGTGGCAGCCCGGAGCTCTCCCCTCCTTACCGTGAAAACCGTGGGATGCTCTCGTGGCTCAGGGGTGGGGATGGTTCCATCCTGCTTTTGGGATTGAGGGCTTTGTGGTTTTTTTAATTGGAGTGGGAATGAGTGGGGCTGCAGGCTGCTAGACAGCTCAGGAATTCCAGCCTGCTTTCCTGGGAGGCGTGGAGCAGGGAGCAGGAGCGGGGAGCAGGGCGGTTCCGCGCTCCCAGTGCAGCCGAACAATCCTCTGATTTTCCTCCCGGGGGGCACAATGGCAGTGACCATTTATAACCACCCCCTGCCAGCCAGGGCTGTCTCCTAGGCAGGTTGTGAGAAATGAGGCTTTTTATTTTGCCAAGGTGCTTGGGAAACTGCTGCCAGGACTCCCGAGTGACGGAGCCTTTGTCCGGGAGGCCCGAGCCGGCCCGGGAGGGTGATCCATCAGCAGATCCATCAGCAGGTCCAGGGAGCTTCTCCTCCCCCTCTACTCTGCCCTGGGGAGACCTCATCTTGAGTGCGGCGTTCAGTTCTGGGCTCCCCAGTTCAGGAGGGACAGTTTGCTGCTGGAGAGGGTCCAGCAGAGGGCTATGAGGATGCTTAGGGGATTGGAGACTGCCTGGGGAGGAGAGGCTGAGGGACCTGGGGCTGTTTGGTCTGGAGGAGAGGGGAGGTTCGGAGAGGGAGAGGAGAGGTCGGAGAGGAGAGGTTCGGAGAGGGAGAGGGGAGGTTCGGGGAGGGGAGAGGAGAGGAGAGGAGAGGAGAGGAGAGGAGAGGAGAGGAGAGGAGAGGAGAGGAGAGGAG
>CM026895.1:19698270-19740364 GCA_015227895.2 Colaptes auratus
GCTGGGACTGGATGAGCTCTGAAGTTCCCTTCCTACCCATTCTATGATCAACAAGGGGAAACCTACACCCTGACTCCCTCATCATGCCACCAGGTAGAGCTGTGCATGAGCAACTCCAACCTTAAGAGAACTCTTTTTCCCTTCAGGTGTCATCAAACCCTGCCTCAATCACTCCAACGGCTTCAGAGTGCCCTCACAGCATTACAGCACAAGCAAGGTCGTCTGCAAGTGGCTGATGTGATGCACACTAGGTGCAAACCACTGGGCCTGCAGCAGGATGCTTGGCAGTGCTGGATCACAAGCAAGCCACAGAGCATGGCAGTAATTTAAATACCACCCCCCCTAGGGTTTATCCAGAGCTTCCCAGCCCTTGCTCCCAACAGCCTCTTCTTCTCTCTCTCTTCTGTGTGCAAGGTACCACAAGCCATGGAACCTCTCTCAAAGCAGGAACTTCACTCATAGGATCCCAGAAACCCAGCATGGTGGAGCTGAAATGGACTTCTGGACATCATCCAGCCCAATCCCCCCTGCTCCAGCAGGGCACCCACAGCAGCTTGCCCAGCAGCACACTGCCCAGCTGGGCTTGGAAGCTCTCCACACCAGGAGACTCCACAACCTCTCTGGGCAGCCTGCTCCAGGCCTCCAGCACCCTCACCACAAACAACTTTCTCCTCCTGCTCACATGGAGACTCCTGGGTGCCAGTCTGTGCCCACTGCCCCTTGTGCTGACCCTGGGCACCACTGAGCAGAGCCTGGCTCCAGCCTCTTGCTCCCCACAGCTCCTTTAGCCTTGCTGAGCATTGCTCAGCTCATCCCTGGGGCTGCCCTTCTGCAGGCTCAACAGCCCCAGGGCTCTCAGCCTTTGCTCCTCACAGAGCTGCTCCAGTCCCAAAGGTGTGGCTCTGTGAGGAGGTAAAGGAAGAGGAGAGGTGAAGGCAGCCTTCCCCTTTTCCTTTTAGCACAACGGTGGTTTGGTGTGAGGGCATCCAAACGAGATTTAAGAGTCAACACTTCAGCTGGAGCGTCCTTGAGTGGCTTTTACAACCCAGATGGGGAGCCAGGGATTCCTTTGTCCCTGCTAGCAACTTTGGGGGGCTTAGTTATTTAAGCATTGTCCACCGTGGTTTTCATGGCTTTGAGGGGAGATTTTGAGTGTGATCAGCTGCCAAGAACCATCTCCAGCCAGGAGCTGCTTTGGTCATCAGTCAGTAGCTGCCACTAGCACAGCAGTTTCTATCTGCAAATCCAATAAGCCTCCGACTACCCAACATCATTTTCCCCGGGGATTATTTTTAGTGGAGGAAAACATCCTCTGGAAGGCAAACCACCGCTTCTTTTAGCATCTGAGCTACGAAAACACATGGTGCAGCCTAGAATAGCAGGCCCCATAAAAACCATACCCCGGGCCCCATAAAAACCATAGCCCTGCTCCAGCTCCTCAGCCAGCCCGCCGGCGAGCAGGGGGAAACCATCAGCCCCGAGCTGCTGCAATTAACTGCCAGCATCTTCTTCAAAGCCTCAGACAATCCCCAGCTACTTGTCATGCAAACAACCTGTGAGATCCTTTCTCCTGGGGAGGCAGGAGGAGGGGGTAAATGGCTGCGGTAAGTAGATTAGAGGGGAAGGAGTCACACTCGGCAGCCTTATGAGATGATTAGAGCCTGGGAAATGCAGAGCCAAATCCCCAGGCCCTGATACCACACATTCATTGCCACTTCCAGGATCAACCACCGTCAAGGACCTTCTCTGGTAGCATGAAATATTCTTTTCCCAAGGATCTTTCATTTAGCTCTGCCCCAAACGAGGGAAGATTAATATTTGGGCGGGTGGGTGGGGGGGAGAAGGAGGGGGGAGGTTGTGGCAGCATTTAGCAACTCAGCAGTTCAGCAGGAAGATGACTCTTGGCTTTCAGAACATCATCAGCACTTTGGAAGCAACGATGCCACCAGCATCATCAGCAGCTTTAGCCTTAAAAGCCATAATGCCATTGCTCTGTGGGTGGAGGTGCCACTGCCAGCAGCACCCAGGGGCTGTGCAGGGGGGGGAGAGAGCAGCAGCTGCCTGTCATGTGTGCTCGACAAAACCAGCTAACAGAGCAGAAGGATGGCATGTTGGGATTTTGCAGGCCACAGGAGGGAAAAATAACAATCAGGTTCGTGGCAGCAGAGCCAGCTGCTGTCACAGCCATGGGGAATGGCCCAGGGATGCTGCAGGAAGCTGAGGAGCTTCCCCAGCAGGGTCTCACTGCCCCTGTGTAAGATGAATGATGCCTATCGACATACCTCACAGCATCCCAGCATGGGGTGGGTTGGAAAGGAGCTCTGGAGATCAGCCAGTCCAACCCTCCCTGCCATAGCAGGGCACCCACAGCAGCTTGCCCAGCAGCACACTGCCCAGCTGGGCTTGGAAGCTCTCCACACCAGGAGACTCCACAACCTCTCTGGGCAGCCTGCTCCAGGCCTCCAGCACCCTCACAACAAACAACTTTCTCCTCCTGCTCAGATGGAACCTCCTGGGTGCCAGTCTGTGCCCACTGCCCCTTGTGCTGTCCCTGGGCACCACTGAGCAGAGCCTGGCCCCAGCCTCTTGCCCCCCACAGCTCCTTTAGCTCTTGCTGAGCATTGCTCAGCTGCCCTCTGGGGCTGCTCTCCTGCAGGCTCTCAGCCCCAGGGCTCTCAGCCTTTGCTGCTCCCAGAGCTGCTCCAGGCCCCTCAGCAGCTTTGCAGCTTCTGGTTGGATTCTCTCCAGCAGTTCCCTTTCTTGAACTGGGGAGCCCAGAAGTGGCTCCAGCACTCCAGATGAGGCTCACTAAGGCAAAGTAGAGGGGCAGGAGAACCTGCTGCCCACACTCCTCTCCATGCACCCCAGGACACCCTTGGCCTTTGTGGCCACAAGGGGCACACTGCTGGCTCACGGGGAACTTGCTGACCCCCAGCACTCCCAGGTCCTTTCTTTGTGGAGCTGCTCCCCATCAGGCCCCCCCTCAGCTGTGCTGCTGCAGGAGGTTGTTCCTCCCCAGGTGCAGGACCCTACCCTTGGGGCGCTTCATGAGGTTCCCTCTGCCAGCTCTCAGCCTGGCCAGGTCTCACTCAATGGCAGCACAGCCTGAGGGGTGTCAGCCACTCCTCCCAGCTGGGTACCATCGGCAATGTGGCTGGGGGGACGCTCTGTCCCTTCACCCAGGCCTTTGATGAAGCTGTTGAACCGCAGTCCTCTCCCTGATCTGCCGGGGGGGGTGAGTGAGGCCCCGCTCCGTGCTGCTCGCAAGGGCAGCATCACTACGGAGCTCCACTAAGGGCACTTGCTGAGGAGCGCAGCCGCCAGCGGCAGGCTCTGGGAGAGGCTGCTCCACCGAGGTTTCAGGCCCGGCTTGAGAACAGTTTCTTGTCAAAAGACTGCCAGTTGAACAGGACCCTACCCAGCAACCCTTACATTATCTACAGAATTACAAAGCCCTTCTTTCCTGCAGCTCTATAAAGCCAAGGGCCCAACCTCACCCCCAGCACACCCCTGGAGCAGGTGAGCGTGCTCAGAGCTCTGCCTCCTGCCTGAGGTATTTTTATCCAGCAGATGTCTCTCAAAATATCTCTCTCAGAGAAAGTCTCTCAGGCAAGAAGTTAGACAGTTGAGGACCACTGAAGTCTGGACTGATCGAAGGAAACTCCACCACAGGAGCTGGTTTCACACCCCGGGATCACGCAGGCTCGCAGGGGTGGGAAGGGACCCAAAGAGGTCATCGAGTCCAAGCCCCCTGCCACAGCAGGACCATGCAATCTAGCTCAGGTCACACAGGAACACATCCAGGAGAGTTCTGAACATCTCCAGAGAAGGAGACTCCACAACCTCTCTGGGCAGCCTGCTTCAGTGCTCTGGGACCCTCACAGTAAAGAAGTTCCCCCATGTGTTGAGGTGGAACCACCTGTGCTGCAGCTTACACCCATTGCTCCTTGTCCCATCCCAGGGAGCAAGTGAGCAGAGCCTGGACCTGCCTCTTGACCCCCAGCCCTCAGATATTTATCAACATTATTAAATCCCCTCTCACTCTTCTCCTCTCCAGACTAAACAGCCCCAGATCCCTCAGCCTCTCCTCCCAGGCAGTGCTCCAGTCCCTTATCATCCTTGTAGCCCTCCTTTGGACTCTCTCCAGCAGATCCCTGTCCCTCCTGAACTGGGGAGCCCAGCACTGGATGCAATATTGCAGGTGAGGTCTCACCAGGGCAGAGGAGAGGGGGAAGAGAACCTCCCTGGATCTGCTGGACACACTCTTCTTAATGCCCCCCAGGATCCCATTGGCCTTCTTGGCCCCCAGGGCACATTGCTGTCCCATGGGATCTCCAGGGAGGCCATGAGAAAGTGCAGCAAGGCAGAGGCTCAACCTGAGGAGGAGGTTGATCTTCTCAGGAAGCTGTGGGAGAAATGATAGCTATGAAGAAGAGAAGTGTAAGGATCTAACAGGGGTGATGGGGACTTGGGAACCACCTTGAAAAACACTGTGCTTACCAAGGCACCAAGAGAGCACAGAAGTGCTCAGACCTTTAAGATCATCCAGTCCAAGCAGTCCAGCTTTGCAACCCCCCCAGGGATGGAGACTCCAGCACTGGCCTGGGCAGCCTGGGCCAGGCCTTGACAACCCTTTGGGGGAAAAATTCTCTCTAATATCCAACCTAAAGCTCCCCTTGGGCAATTTGAGGCTGTTTCCTCTTGTCTTGTATCTTGTAACCTAGGAGAAGAGACCAGCTCCCACCTCACTGTGACCTCCTGTCAGGCAGCTGTAGAGAGCAATGAGGTCTCCCCTCAGCCTCCTCTTCTCCAGGCTGAACACCCCCAGCTCCCTCAGCTGCTCCTCACCAAACCTGTTCTGCACCACTTCTCTGGACATGCTCCAACAGCAAAATGTCCTTCTTGGAGTGAGGGCCCCAAAACTGAACCCAGTTTTTGTACAGGGGCATGATCCCTGTCCTGGTCCTGCTCTAGATGAAGTGACAGAGATGAATTGCACCAGTGCACAGGGCAGTTCAAGTCACCTTGGCAAAGCAACAGGGCAAGGAGTGCAGCAGAAGGCTCTGCTAAGCAGAGCCCAAATCCCCTGAGCATCAGCCATGAGCACACACCTAGACCTCAGGGAACCTGCTTTTTGGAATGGAATGAATGAATGGAATGGAATGGAATGGAATTAACCAGGTTGGAAAAGACCTCAGAGATCATCAAGTCCAACCTATCACCCAGCACCATCTAATCAACTAAACCGTGGCACCAAGTGCCTCATCCAGGCTCTTCCTAAACACCTCCAGGGATGGGGACTCCACCACCTCCCTGGGCAGCACATCCAAAGGCCAATTCCTCTTTCTGGGAAGAACTTCTTCCTACCATCCAGCCTAAACCTCCCCTGGCACAGCTTGAGACTGTGTCCTCTTGTTCTGGTGCTGGGTGCCTGGCAGAAGAGACCAACCCCCACCTGGCTACAGCCTCCCTTCAGGGAGTTGGAGAGAGCAAGAAGGTCTCCCCTGAGCCTCCTCTTCTCCAGGCTAAGCAACCCCAGCTCCCTCAGCCTCTCCTCACAGGGCTGTGCTCCAGACCCCTCCCCAGCTTTGTTGCCCTTCCCTGGACACCTTCCAGCAGCTCAACATCTTTCCTGAACTGAGGGGCCCAGAAGTGGAGACAGGACTCAAGGTGTGGCCTAACCAGTGCTGAGGACAGGGCAGAATGACTTCCCTGCTCCTGCTATCAGTGAACCAAGATGAAACACCCAAGCACTGACCTCTGCAGAAGAGTCTGGGCAGGACAGAGAGGTTACCTCACAGGGTGCTGGGAGACAATTCACAGCTTGGCTGAGCAAAGCTTGACAAATTCTGCATCACATCCCCCAAGGCCTACAGCTTCATTCCCAGTGAAGCTCCAGCACCTCCCAGTCAGAGGTGCACGGAGATGGTTCAAGTGCCTGCTGCCCGTGATGACATCCAGGCAGGCATGGAGGACCTGGCCACAGCCTGGCCACAGGCACTCAGGTGGGGACGACAGCACTGTCCTGCTCCACAAAGGACGATTTGACTGTTAAGGAGCTCCTGAGACAGGCCAACCATGGCAGGGTAGAGCCAGCACTCCAGGCAGCAAAGCAGAGCAATTCCTCATGGCTTCACTCTTCCTCCCAGTTCCTCCATTCATCCCTTCTGGCCACAAGGTCTCTTTTAGCACTCACCTTCCAGGAGCCTTGGCAGAAGAGCACAAGCCCTTCAGGGGAGAGGCAGACCCAGCCCCATGAGTGCAGGAAGATGGGAAGGCTGCCCAGAAAGAACACATTTCCTGCCCTCCTGACAGCCCAGTTCATAGAATCAGAGAATTGCCAGGGCTGGAAGGGACCTCAAGGCTCAGCCAGTCCCAACCCCCCTGCCATGGGCAGGGACACCTCACACTGCAGCAGGCTGCTCACAGCCACATCCAGCCTGGCTGCAAACACCTCCAGGCAGGAGGCTTCCACCACCTCCCTGGGCAACCTCTGCCAGGCTCTCACCACCCTCATGGAGAACAACTTCTTCCTTACATCCAATCTCAATCTCCCCACTTCTAGTTTTGCTCCATCCCCCCAGTCCCATCACTCCCTGAGACCCTCAAGAGTCCCTCCCCAGCTTTCTTGTAGCCCCCTTCAGATAGTGGAAGGCCACAAGAAGCTCTCCTTGGAGCCTTCTCTTCTCCAGACTGAAGAGAATGAAGGCTTGAGAGGGGCTCCTTCCTCCCCACCATCTGGGAGCTGTGGTGCCAAGGTGGTGTCTCAGGTGAGCTGGACCACCACCAAACCCAGCCACTGAGCAGAAGGGAGCCAAAACTCCCCCTGACCTCATGCTCAGCTCTCCTGTGAGCCTTGCCAAATCAAGCAAGGAAGCAGAGGAGCTTGGAGGCTGTAAAACTTGTTCAGTCAGAACCCATAAAAATACCTCAGTGCCCACCTACGGTCAGCAGGGCACAGCACCTCCCTGTGGGCCCTGCTGCACCGCTCAGGGTGCAACCACCTCACCTTAGGAAGCCATTTAAGGCCTAAACTTACTCCCAAGGTCCAAGCCCTCTGATGTCTTAACCATCTACTTGCTGCCAGAATTAGCAGGACAAAAGCTGACCAGAAAAGCCATCAGCACCCCTTGGCATTTGCATAGAGGCAAAGGAAAATCAGCTCTACTCTTCCCTCCTGGGAAGCTGATCTGCTGCTTGGCTCCTCTGGCTGCCCATGAACCATGGCAATGAAACACAGACGTCTGGACATGCCAGGAGAAAGTTAGCCATGCAGAGAAGGATTTGAGGGTGCCAGGGGGTGAAGGGCTGGACCTGAGCTGGCACCCTGCTCATCCCTCCAAGCAGCATGGGCAGCAGGGGCAGGGAGGGGGTTCTGCCACTCTCCTGTGCTCTGCTCAGACCCCCCCTGCAGGGCTGGGGCAGCTCTGGAGCCCTCAGCACAGACATGGACCTGTTGGAGCAGGGCCAGAGGAGGCCACAGCCATGCTGGCAGGGCTGGAAGCCCTCTGCTGGGAGGCCAGGCTGAGAGAGTTGGCCTTGGGCAGCCTGGAGAGGAGAAGGCTCCAGGGAGACCTTCTGGTGGCCTTGCAGTGCTTCAAGGGCCGACCAGAAGGCTGGGGACAGAGTTTTGAGCAGGGCCTCTTGTGACAGGACAAGGGAGGATGGCTTGGAACTCCAAGAGGGAGATTCAGAGTGGAGAGAAGGAAGAAATGTTTGACCCTGAGGGTGGTGAGAGCCTGTCCCAGGCTGCCCAGGGAGGTGTGAGCTGCCCCCTGGCTGGAAGCATTGCAGGTCAGGTTGGTTGGGGCTGTGAGCAACCTGCTGTGGTTGGGGATGTCCCTGCTGGCTGCAGGGGTTGGATTGCAATTACCAAGTACCTGAATCCACACCTTCCTTATCTTGCTTTGTTCAAGTGGAATTCAAAGGCCTACAGCAGAAGCCTCCCCCTGCATGGCCTACAAGAGCCTTTGGAGGAGCTTTCTCCTGCTCTATGGCAGCTCAGTGGCTGCAGCGCAGGCTGAGCAGATCCAGCCACGGAGAAGTCCCAGTGGAGATCCCAGCACAGGAACAGCTTTTCATCAGTGGGCAAGGCTGCCTGATGGAAACTCAAGATATCCCTCCTCAGCAACATTTCTCTCATAGACCATTAACCACCAGCATGCCTGCACAAGTATGACAGGAATGCTTCGACCCCAAGGACACAGGAGACCAGAACTCAGTCTGCACTCATCTGACACTGGAACAGGCTCTCCAGGGAGGTGGTTGAATCCCCATCCCTGGAGGTGTTTCAAAGAGGCAGAGAAGTGGTGCTGAGGGCCATGGTTTAGGACTGGATGATCTGCAAAGGGCTTTTCCAACCAAAACCCCTCTGTGATTCCATCTTCAGCTACCAAAGCAGGGAGCACCACTGCTGTACTGAAGGAGATGGTAAACAAGCAAAGCCCACATCATTGTCTAGGTAGTAGTGAGGAGGAAATGGCAAAGCAGCCACACAACCAATGGAAATCCATAGAATCATAGAATGGGAGGGCTTGAAAGGGACCTCTTAGAGATCATCAAGTTGGGAGCAGATGCTGATCTGGTAGAGGGTAGGAGAGCTCTGCAGGGGGACCTTGCCAGGCTGGACAGATGGGCAGAGGCCAACAGGATGGCATTCAAAAAGTCCAAGTGCCAGGGGCTGCACTTTGGCCACAACAACCCCAGGCAGTGCCACAGGGTGGGGTCAGAGTGGCTGAGAGCTGCCAGGCAGAAAGGGACCTGGGGGTGCTGGTGGACAGCAGCTGAACAGGAGCCTGCAGTGTGCCCAGGGGGGCAAGGCGGCCAATGGCATCCTGGCATGCAACAGGAATAGTGTGGCCAGCAGGAGCAGGGAGGTCATTGTGCCCTGTGCTCAGCACTGCTTAGGCCACACCTTGAGTCCTGTGTCCAGTTCTGGGCTCCTCAGGTTAAGAAGGACATTGAGACTTTTGAAGGTGTCCAGAGAAGGGCAAGGAGGCTGGGGAGAGGCCTTGAGCACAGCCCTGTGAGGAGAGGCTGAGGGAGCTGGGGTTGCTTAGCCTGGAGAAGAGGAGGTTCAGGGGAGACCTCATTGCTCTCTCCAACTCCCTGAAGGGAGGTTGTAGCCAGGTGGGGGTTGGTCTCTTCTCCCAGACAGCCAGCACCAGAACAAGAGGACACAGTCTCAAGCTGTGCCAGGGGAAGTTTAGGCTGGAGGTGAGGAGAAAGTTCTTCCCAGAAAGAGTAATTGGCCATTGGAATGTGCTGCCCAGGGAGGTGGTGAAGTCACCCTCCCTGGAGGTGTTCAAGAGGGGATTGGATGTGGCACTTGGTGCCATGGTTTAGTCATGGGGTCTGTGGTGACAGGTTGGACTTGATGGTCTTTGAGGTCTCTTCCAACCTTGGTGATTCTGTGATTCTGTGAACTCCTCTGCCAAAGCAGGATCACCCAGGGCAGGTCACACAGGAACACATCCAGCTGGCTTTGGAAGCTGTCCACAGAAGGAGACTCTACAACCTCCCTGGGCAGCCTGCTCCAGGCCTCCAGTACCTTCACATCAATGAAGTGTCTCCTCATGTTGAGGCAGAACCTCCTATGCTCCAGCTTGTACCCCTTGCTCCTTGTCCTATCACGGGGCACCACTGACAAGAGCCTGGCCCCTTCATCTTGACACCCACCCCTCAGATATTTATAGACATTGATAAGATCCCCTGTCAGTCTTCTCAAGATTAAAGAGCCCCAGGGCTCTCAGTTCTCTCTCATAATGTGGTTATGACTGAAGCCACCAGTAAAGCACTGGGAACAGCAGAGGAGACTTGAGAAATCACAGACACAGAGCTCCAGCAAAGGGCTGAGCTGCGAGATGAAGTCCGAAAATCCACTTCTCCACCTCACTTCTCACCCTAACCTGAAGGTCTAACACGAAGTGGAGCTCAGCTTTCACAGAACCACAGAATTGTCAGGGTTGGAAGGGACCTCAAGGGTCAGCCAGTTCCAAGCCCCCTGCCATGGGCAGGGACACCTCACACTGCAGCAGGTTGCTCACAGCCACATCCAGCCTGGCTGCAAACACCTCCAGGCAGGAGGTACCTCCCTGGGCAACCTGTGCCAGTCTCTCACCACCCTCCTGGGGAACAACTTCTTCCTAACATCTAATCTAAACCTCCCTTCCTCCAGCTTGGATCCATTCCCCTTAGCCCTATCACTGACAGCCTCAAAAGTCCCTCCCCAGCTTTCCTGTAGGCTCCCTTCAGATACTGGGAGGCCACAACAAGGTCTCCTCGGAACCTTCATTTCTCCAACCTTTAACCAAACACTTGCCCAGCTCCCCAGACATTTGAGTACCATCAAAACACCTCCTCCTCCAATAAAGTGTTTCTGAATCAGAATGCAAAATCCACCAGAGGAAACCAGATCCTCAGCTGGGAGGGAACTGGATCTGCCGCTGTTTGTCCCCTAAGGCAGGCTGTGAAACACTCAGCATGAATCACTTGGCACCAGAGGTGTTTTTGTAGAAGGCCCTAAACATTGGGACTTCTTTTTCCCCTCACTTTGGAGTCTTTAATCCAGTATCAAGGTGGGAAATTAATATTTCTGCATTTTATTTAAAGGCCAGAAAAACATCTGTGGCGTCTCCAGCAGGAGTGAGTCACTTTGGCTCCCGGGAGCTGCTTTTCCAATGCTCTTGCAGCAGACTTGTCACCTTGCTGATGCTCCAGAGCTCAAACCCCTGCCTGCTGGGATCCCCACAGACTTCAGAAGCACCAAGAGACCCCAGGGGAGATGGAAACCTGGCAGTGAGAAATAAAACCACCAAGTGCAGGGAGAGGTAATAAAGTCGGGAATCTCCTCACTTCTGTAGAGTTTATGCTTTCCAAATTCCTTCGAGCTCTGGGCCCCTCGCTCCAAGAAGGACATTGAGGGGCTGGAGTGTGTCCAGAGAAGGGCAATGAAGCTGGGGAAAGGTCTGGAGAACAGGGCTGGGAGGAGCAGCTGAGGGAGCTGGGGGTGTTCAGCCTGGAGAAAATGAGGCTGAGGGGAGACCTCATTGCACTCTACAGCTCCCTGAGAGGAGGCTGGAGCCAGGTGGGGGTTGGCCTCTTCTCCCTAGTCTCAGGTGATAGAAAGAGAGGAAATGGCCCTGAAATTGTGTCAGGGGAGGTTTACAGAATCATTAAGGTCGGTGAAGACCTTCAAGATCATCGAGTTTGTATTGGATATAGGAACATTTTCTTGCCTAAAAGATTGGTAGGGATTGGCAGAGGCTGCCCAGGGAGGTGCTGGAGTCCCCATCCCTGGAGGTGCTCAAGAAATGTGTGGACACAGCTCTTGGGGACACAGTTCAGTGGCTTTAGCAGGGGGTTGGACTGGGTGATCTCCAGAGGTCCCTTTCAACTCCCACCCTGCTGTGATGCTGTAAACACACCCAGGCAGCAGCTGCTTAAGAAACAGTGCTTGTCCTTTTTGGGTGTCCCCTCTGACCTCCCGCTAGCACGGCTGAAGGTTCTGTGTGTGGGACACGTACAAAACCCCTCCTGCCCTCCAGGAATCATTTTCATTCCCCCATAGAAGCAGTGCAGGGAGGCTGGTGGGGCTCTGGGTCCCTCAGAAAGGCTTTCTGCAGTGGGAAGGAGGTTCAGCAGCACACAGAAGGGACGGTGACCCCCGGCAGTGCCCGGCTCGCACTCGCTACTGTCTTCAGTTTGGCAACACGGCACAAAAGCGGCGCGGAGCCCCTCTCCTCTTCACGGGGGGCCGGAGCTTCACACGTTCACCGGCCCCCTCCAGACAAAGCCTGGGAGTTTCCTAATTAAGTCGAAGTGAAAGGCAGCCTAAAAGCATCCCACTTACAGCCTCCCGGTACCTCCAGGCTGGACTTCAAACGCGGGCAGGGCACTGCCCGTCAAACCCCGGCCTGAATGGTGGCTGGCTGTGAATGGGGAGTGCCCCCGGCCTCTTCAGCCTCCTCTCATCTTCCCCCCGGTTTTAGACGTGTCTTTGGGTTACAGAGGAGGGAACAAAGGGGCTGCTTGTGTGTCAGAAGCTCTCCAGAGGGTCTGCGTTTCAGTCCACCCTTCTCCAAAAGCAGGGCAGCGTCTGGAGGGCTCTTTAGCAGTTTTCGGCTCATTAACGTTTCCAGGAGGGATCAAAGAATATATTGCACACACACAAGAAAAGAAATATCCAAGTACAAGTCCTGCTATGGAAGGAGAGCATCGAAAACGCCAGCTCAGACACCTTTCCCTGATCCCCTGTGTCCTTAGCAGATAATTCCGGCACGAAACCTCCCAGCCGCACGCCGCGGAGGGCTCCGCGGATCCGTCCCATCAGGGGCCGGGGGTGGCTCTCCGTTTCCTCCCCAACAGGACCCAATTCTTCCCCGGCAGTAAGTCACCAGGAGCAGGAACTGCTTGAATTCTGTGCCTTGGAGCAGCTGCTGGGGGTGGGCTGGAGATGGCTGCGGGATGGGCTGAATACTAAAGAAGCGCCGGGCGGTGGCGGCGGGGGACGGGGAGGACGGGCTGGGGGATCCGCGCAGCTCGGCCGGCTTTGCCTAGCCAAACCGAGCCTCCTCCTTCCCCTTCGCTGGGATATCTGCGTGCCCAAGCCCTGCCAGGCTGAGCCACGAGGCACCTGAGCACCCGGCAGGGGCTGGCAGCCTGGGTGCTGGCAGTGCCAAGCCCACCGCCCCAGCCCCCCCCCCCCGCCCCCCGCCGCCATTCTTCCCCTTCTCATTAGCAATGCCCAGCAACACCCCGCGGACAAAGCCCCTGCAAACAAAGTGTGGGGAGAAGGGAGGGGGGGGGGGGGGGGAGGGGGAGAGAAGAGGATTTTTTTTTTCCACCTCCTTCTTCTTCTCCTTCTTCTTTTTTTTTTTTTTTCTGAAAGAAAGGAGTGCAGAGGAATTCCTCATTCACTGATCTGTAGAATACATTAATATCCCCAAGTGTTGGCACAGCCTCCCGTGCTCAGGGGACCAACAATGGCTCCGAGTCTGGGATCTTCAAATAAACCACCCCTGCTGTCATGGCCACCAGGAAAGAGAATACCAGCAATATTAGCTGACCTTCACGGGCTTGTTTCTCCAGACCTGACTGCTAGACCTCTGTTTGCCTGTTACTAGGATTTCTAGCTGAAAAATGTGAGCATTTCCTAGAGGCGACCAGAGGCAGTTTATTAGGTAAATAAACCAGGCCCTCAGCAGCCCCTTCTGCCTGATAATGAGGAGGGAAGGGATGGAAAGGGCCTCCCTACACCACCTGAAATAACCCCAATCAAGGCTCTCCGACTAGCACCACACAGATCCTTTTTTTATCCCAACAGACAGTTAATGACCAAGAGAAGGTCGTCTGAGCCCAACCTGGGAGCAAAACCATTTGCTCAGAAAACTGGGGGCCATAAAAATCCCAGCAGGCTGCATCTGTGCCATACAAAGCCCTGCACCTAGGGAAGCAGAGAGAGGTTCAAAATGAGGGTCTGCTTCTAACAAAAGAAAGTATTGAGGGGAAAGTGTTTATAGAGGGCTCTTGCAAGGGTGAGCGATGGGACAGCATGAGCCAGGAATGTGCCCTTGTGCTCAAGAAGGCCAACGGTGTCCTGGGGTGCAGGAAGCAGAGTCATGGGAGGTTGTCCTCCCACTCTATTATGCCCTAGTGAGTCCTGGGTCCACTTCTGGGCTCCCCAGTTCAGGAGAGACAGGGAACTGCTGGAGAGAGTCCAGAGGAAGCTACAAAGATGCTGAGGAACGTGGAGAAGCTCTGTGAGGAGCAAAGGCTGAGAGCCCTGGGGCTGAGAGCCTGCAGAAGAGCAGCCCCAGAGGGCAGCTGAGCAATGCTCAGCAAGAGCTAAAGGAGCTGTGGGGGGCAAGAGGCTGGGGCCAGACTCTGCTCAGTGGTGCCCAGGCACAGGACAAGGAGCAATGGGCACAAACTGGAACCCAGGAGGTTCCATGTGAGCAGGAGGAGAAAGTTGTTTGTTGTGAGGGTGCTGGAGGCCTGGAGCAGGCTGCCCAGAGAGGTTGTGGAGTCTCCTGGTGTGGAGAGCTTCCAAGCCCAGCTGGGCAGTGTGCTCTGGGGAAGCTGCTGTGGGTGCCCTGTGTTGGGACTGGTGTGGCCAGAAGGATCAGGGAAGTCACTCTGCCCTGTGCTCAGCACTGGTCAGGCCACACCTTGAGTCCTGTGTCCAGTTCTGGGCCCCTCAGTTTAAGAAGAACATTGAGAGACTTGAAGGTGTCCAGAGAAGGGCAACAAGGCTGGGGAGAGGCCTTGAGCACAGCCCTGTGAGGAGAGGCTGAGGGAGCTGGGGTTGCTTAGCCTGGAGAAGAGGAGGCTCAGGGGAGACCTCATTGCTCTCTCCAACTCCCTGCAGGGAGGTTGTAGCCAGGTGGGGGTTGGTCTCTTCTCCCTGGCAAGCTACAGTTTTAGCTACATTGGGGGGTGGATGGTTGGACTGGATGATCTTAGAGGTCTTTTCTGACCAGAACAGTTTTATGATAAGCAGCACCAGAACAAGAGGACACAGTCTCAAGCTGTGCCAGGGGAAGTTTAGGCTGGAGGGGAGGAGAAAGTTCTTCACTGAGAGAGTTGTTAGGCATTGGGATGTGCTGCCCAGGGAGGTGGTGGAGTCCCCATCCCTGGAGGTGTTCAAGAGGGGATTGGATATGGCACTTGGTGCCATGGTCTAGTCATGAGGTCTGTGGTGCCAGGTTGGACTTGATGATCTTTCAGGTCTCTTCCAACCTTGGTGACACTGTGATAATGACCCATGGAAAATGACCCAGGGACAACACCTATGGGGGATTTGCAAGCCCCAGGCCCCTTGTGGAAAAGGCTCCTGCAGCAAACAAGGGTTGGGCTTTACAACATCCCCCAGATAAATGGGACAAGAAGATGGCTGGAGAAAGCATGGCTTGGAAAATGGATCTTCCACTGAAGCAGAGCTGGTGGCACAGATTCCTTGCCACAAAGGCACAGTCCTGGTGCATTCAGCTATAGAAGATGGTGTCAGGTAATGATAGGACTGTGATGAATGGAAAAGAAATAGAAATGGGTAGATTCAGAATGGATGTTAGGAAGAAGTTGTTCCCCTTGAGGGTGGTGAGAGACTGGCACAGGCTGCCCAGGGAGGTGGTGGCAGCCTCCTGCCTGGAGGTGTTTGCAGCCAGGCTGGCTGTGGCTGTGAGCAGCCTGCTGCAGTGTGAGGTGTCCCTGCCCATGGCAGGGGGGTTGGAACTGGCAGAGCCTTGAGGTTCCCTTCCAACCCTGTCAATTCTCTGATTCTGTAAGTGTTCCACAGTAGCTGCTGGATGTTATGATCCAGGTGGTAGAAGACAGTGACAATGCATCAACAGCCACAACCTCACCCCCACAGCTCATCTGCACATCCCACCAGAATTTCACAGTGAAGTCACAAAACCTTTCCCTCCCTCCACCCCAGTGTCAGAAACTCCTCCTGCAGC
Organism: Colaptes auratus; assembly: GCA_015227895.2. Lineage (NCBI taxonomy): Eukaryota > Metazoa > Chordata > Aves > Piciformes > Picidae > Colaptes > Colaptes auratus. Next base: position 19,713,729 of record CM026895.1, read on the forward strand.
AGACAGGTTGTGCATTGAAACAGGAACCTTCACTTGGCTGCTCTTGGAAAGTGCTCCTGCCACCACCTAGCAGCTGGGTTTGCAGACAGGTGAGATGCTCTAGTGATCCATCTCTGCTTTCATTGTAAAGGTTTAGAATCACAGACTTGGTTGGGTTGGCAGAGCCCTTTAACATCATCCAGTCCAAGCATTAAGCCATCACTGCCAGGGCACCACTAAACCATGGCCCTCAGCACCACATCTGCACAGCTCCCCTCTGGGGATAGAGGCTCCACCACTGCCCTGGGCAGCCTGGGCCAGGCCTTCACAGCCCTTATGGGGGTAAGAAATTGTTCCACATGTCCAACCTAAACCTCCCCTGGTGCAACCTGAGGCTGTTTCCTCCTGTCCTATCACTACAGTCACTGCAAACCCTAGATCCAGCACTGGCTGCACAGCACCAGTGTGAGTGTGAGTCAGCTCTGTGTGATGCTGAGCAAAGGCTGCAAAACCCACCCAAAGCCTTGGGCAAGCAGCCAGCCAGCCCATGACAAACCTGCACCACAGTGCAGGTATCCAAGGGGATGATCTCACTGAACCCATCCTTCTCCTCTGCAGTAGGCCTGGTGATCCTGCAGCAACAGCAGAAGCTGTTCCTGCTGACTGATGCAGTAGGAACCTCTGCAGCTCACCCTGGGGACATGAGCGTGAGGTTCCACGTGGGGCAGGCAGCAGCAAATGCAGCTGCACCTCACTACATGAAACAGAACCTTCCAGGACCCACATACCAGCCACCAGCTCCTTGCTGGTGTTTCTGAGCTCTTCCATGAGGCTTGTCCCACCCAAGCCCCACAGCCTCAGCAAGACAAAGCTGAGCTGCCCTCAGCAGCACCAAACACGGAGCTGGAGCACAACCACTGCCCAGCTCCAGCTGCTCCTGCAGCCTCTTGGCACAACCCAACACATGGCTCCCATATGCTTTCCCAATGTGAAGCCACCAGTCCCAGGTTGATAGATTCATAGGTTTGGGTTGGAAGGGACCTTAAAGCCCACCTGGCTCCAGCCCCTGATGTGCAGCGAGGTTCCATTAACACTGCTGCTCTAAGGGCAGCTCCTGCTGTCTGAAGGCTTCAAGAAGAACACTGCAGGGACATGCCTGATTTTCACCCTGAGCAGGCACTTCTCTTTTGGCCATCCCTCCATCAGACCTGGCAAGTCACCTCCTCAAGGACAGAGGTTTCTTATCCCTCTTGCCATCTGCCTGAGGACAGCTCTCCTCCAGGCAGAACTAGCACGACTGCAGGAATCCCGCTGGATGCTTGCAAAGCAAGGAGGACTGGAGCTCACAGCTCCTTGCTGATTTATATCCCCAGTTTCTGGTGGGATCAGCATCCCCTGTGCTGCTCAGAAAGCCCTGAAGACACAGCAAAACCACTTGGTCCCCAGCAAACTGGTTTCTCCATTGACCACATCCTCTGTGTATTGTGTCCCTGCAGTGCCTGGGGCTGTGTAGCAGGATTCCAGATGCTGGATCCTCTCTCTGCCCAGGCGTTGTGCTCAGGGCAGCAGCTTGGCTTGGGGTTGATTTAGGGCAATGAGACCAAGAGAGGCTAGAAATGGCCTCTCTGGGTATTTAGGAACCCAAGATTAAGGCAGAATTTCAAAGTTTTAAGAATGAGCCAGGTAATTTCCTCCCTAATTCAGCTCTGGGGAGCACCAAGAAGAGCAGTGTGGCCAGCAGGTCTAGGCAGCTTCTCCTCCCCTTCTACACCACCCTGGTGAGACCACACCTGGAATACTGTGTCCAGTTTTGGGCTCACCAGTTCAAGAGGGACAGGGATTGCTGGAGAGAGTCCACTGGAGGCTACAAGGATTACTGGGGGACTTGAACATGTCTGCTGTGAAGAGAGACTGAGAGCTCTGGGGCTGTTTAGTCTGGAGAGAGAAGGCTGAGAGGGGATCAAGGTCTATCAATATCTGAGGGGTGGGTGTCAGGATGAAAGTGCCAGGCTCTTTGTGGTGGTGCCCAGGGACAGGACAAGGACCAATAGGTACAAGATGGAACACAGGAGGTTCCACCTCAACATGAAGAGACATTTCATTGGTGTGAGGGTGCTGGAGCCCTGGAGCAGGCTACCCAGAGAGGTTGTGGAGTCTCCTTGTGTGGAGAGCTTCCAAGCCCACCTGGATGCACTGCTGTGTGGCCCACTCTAAGTGGCCCTGCTCTGGCAGGGAGCTTGGACTGGATGATCCCCATAGGGCTCTTCCAACCTCCACCGTGCAGTGATTCTGAGGCTCTGGTGTTGTGCAGTCTGGCCAGATGTGGATGGATAAGAGAGATTCCAAACTCACCTGGGCACTGTGATCCTGCTGGGGCAGGGGGCTTGGACTGGATGATCCCCATAGGGCTCTTCCAACCTCCACCATGCAGTGATTCTGAGGCTCTGGTGTGGTGCAGTCTGGCCAGATGTGGATGGATAAGAGATTCCAAAGCCACCTGGGCACTGTGATCCTGCTGGGGCAGGGGGCTTGGTCTGGATGATGTCTGGAGGTCCCTCCCAACCCCTATCGCTCTACGGTCCTACCGTGGCACGGAGTGCCCATGCCAGAGCCCCGCTGGCTTTCAGCTCCAGAGAGGGCAGAGCAATCCCTTTGTCACTGAGCATGCTGGGGAAGGAAAGGCAGAAGGGAGAGGCGAGTTTGGGCCTCTCTGGTGATGCACAAATGAGCAGATTTCAGCAGCCCTCTCAGTAATATCAATTAATGATTTGATTCTGCAAGGTGTAGCCTTGGAAACCGAGCCCTAAGCAGTCGCCCTGGGATAGTTCAGACAGTTCCTGGGTTTTCCCAGCACTCAAACACAACTAATTGCTTGCCCTTTCAGAGTGATGGACAGTGTGGGTGAGTGGAATGGTGCTGGGGGCTTCTTTTAACACCCCCCCCCCCCCAGGTTTGTCCAGCCCCACCACATGGGTTGACAACAGCGGCTCTAAATCTCCTCATAGGTATGAGCAAGCACTGGCGGAGTTCAGTCTGTTTGAACAGCTGCATATGCAAATGTAATTAAGGAGACGTCTCTTGGCTTTTGCTCTCCAATCCATGCCCCCCCCCCCTTCTCCCTCTCCCCTTCCTCTGTCTCCTGAAGGGGAGGGATGACATTTCAGAGCTCCAGACTTGAGCCTGTGCCTGAGCTCACAGCCAAGCCCCAGCAACGGCGCTCCGCAGCCTCCTCTGCCATCGCTTGGGGTGTCCTTGAATGCAGCGTTCGGCACCTGGACACGAGCTGGCTCCCAGCCTCTGTGAGCAGCAAAGGCTGAGAGCCCTGGGGCTGTTGAGCCTGTGGAAGGGCAGCCCCAGAGGGGAGCTGAGCAATTCTCAACAAGAGCTAAAGGACCTGTGGGGGTCCAGACTCTGCTCAGTGGTGCCCAAGGCAGGGGCACAAAGTGGAAGCCAGGAGGTTCCATCTGAACAGGAGGAGAAACTTCTTTGTGAGGGTGCTGGAGGCCTGGAGCAGGCTGCCCAGAGAGGTTGTGGAGTCTCCTTGTGTGGAGGATGCAATGCTCAGCAAGAGCTAAAGGAGCTGGGGAGGGCAAGAGGCTGGGGCCAGACTCTGCTCAGTGGTGCCCAGGGACAGAACAAGGGGCAATGGGCACAGACTGGAACCCAGGAGTTCCACCTGAACAGGAGGAGAAAGCTCTTTGGTGTGAGGGTTCTGGAGGCCTGGAGCAGGCTGCCCAGCGAGGTTGTGGAGTCTCCTGGTGTGGAGAGCTTCCAAGCCCAGCTGGGCATTGTGCTGCTGGGCAAGCTGCTGTGGGTGCCCTGCTTTAGAAGGTAGGGTTAGACTGGATGATCTCCAGAGGTCTCTTCCAACCCCCTCCATGCTGGCATTCTGGGATGGCCACAGGTCAATACTGCCACTGGAAAAGCAACCCCCCTGTCAGTGCATCACAGCAAAGCAATTCTTCCTCATCTCATCAGATGCTGACCAGTTTGTGACCCCTCTCATCCCTGATTTATACTTGAGCCACTTGCTGTTCAGCCTTAAGGCAACCATTTCCCTCGAATCTATCTCCAAAAATTACCCAAGAAGATACTGTGGAGTCATGCAGCCAGAAAAAGGAACGTGGGAAGAGGTGGCAGAGGCACAGAAGACCCAGGCAAGGGATCAGGGGCTGAACCTGCCAGCTCAGGGCTTGGTGGGAGGATGGAGAATCATCAAATGAATTGGAAAAGGCCTTAAAAACCATCCAGTTCCAATCCCCCTGCCATGTGCAGGCACATCTGCCACTAGCCCAGGTTGCTCAAACTCCATCCAACCTGGCCTTGAACACCTCCAGTGGTTCTGGAAGGTCTCAGTGCCACAGGGCCATCAGGTTGATGAAGCCAGCAGGACTGAGGCACACGGAGCTCTGGGTCTTTCCCTTCCCTTCTGGAATACACATCCCAAAAGTAGCTGGGCTGAGCTGTCTGTCCAGCACCTCAGAGGAACCACAGCATAGAATCACAGAATTGTTTGGGTTGGAAAAGCCCTCCAAGATCACCCAGTCCAACCATCAACCCAGCACCACCATGGCCACTAAACCATGGCCCCAAGTGCCATGGCCACACACTTCTTGAACACCTCCAGGGATGGAGACTCCACCACCTCCCTGGGCAGCCTCTGCCAATCCCTGACCACTCTTGCAGCAAAGACATTTTTCCTCCTCTCCAACCTAACCCTCCCCTGGCACAATTTCAGGCCATTTGCTCTCCTTCTACCACCTGAGACTAGGGAGAAAAGCCAACCCCCACCTCACTGCAACCTCCTTTTGGGGAGTTGTAGAGAGCAATGAGGTCTCCTCTTGGCCTCCTTTTCTCCAGCTAAACAACCCCAGCTGCCCTCAGCTGCTCCTTACAAGCCCTGTTCTCTAACAAGCACCCCCACAACCACTCCATAGAAGGGACACAGTGCCATGGGCAGCCACATGCCTGTCCAACAACCCTCAGCAGGCTCTAGAGCAAACTGAAGACTAGCTGGAACAGACTCCCCAGAGAGGTTGTGGAGTCTCCTTCTCTGGAGACTTCCAAGGCCTGTCTGGATGTGTTCCTGTGTGACCTGAGCTAAAGGTATGGTCCTGCTCTGGCAGGGGGCGTTGGACTCCGTGATCTCTTTGGGCCCCTTTCAACCCCATGACATCCTGTGATCCTGTAATGAGAACAAGCAACTGGCTGGCAAACAGGGTGGAAAACAATGGGGCTGCACTGGAGGGAGCATCAGATCAAACAGAGCTAATCAGGTTAGCCTGGTGAGATAACGAACTTCCTAGACAAAGGAAGAGCGATAGATCCCATCCAGGGCTGACTTCAGCAAAGCACATGAGCCAGGGCCAGGGGGAAAAATGATTCCATGAAAAAAAGGGGGGGGGGGGGGGGGGGAAGGGGAAGGGGATTAGCAGACCTGTAAAGGCAGGGAACTGGTGAAAGGTGAAGCAGTGTTGAAAGAAGGATCTGAATGGCTGGAGGTCACCGGCAGAGCGCCTCAAGGAACGGTCGGGAGGCTGAGCTTAGGAAATGTTTCTTTTCTTATTAATGACCTTGGCATGGAAAAGGAAGTGTGCTAATGAAATGTGCTGATGACACAAAGTTGGAAAGCAGCAGCAGCAGCACAGAGGAAAGCTGGGACAGCAGAGAGGAACAAACTGGGTAAGCCTGGAGATGAATGGAGGAAGGTTGGAACTCGGCGGGCCGCGAGCGGAAGGCTCCCGCTTGGGACGAACGATTGGGTCGGCTACAGGCTGGAAAGAAAATGAACTCAGGTGGAAAATGTTCAGCAGTGAGAAAGGCCCAAGCAAAGAGCTCAGAAACGACACTGACTGAGGCACCAACGTGCTGCAGCTGAAGTGCTGCCAGCAGGCAGAGGAGAGCTGGTGGAGAAGGCATGGGGAGAAGGCTCCGGGGGTTTCACAGCACATTAACGACAGCACCAAGCAGAAGGAGAGAAGTGTTTCAGCTGGGAAAGACCTCTGAGATCACATCCAACCATTATCTAACTACCAAGGCTGCTGCTAAACCATGGCCCTCACCACCACATCTCTGCCTCTTTGAAACCCTCCAGGGATGGGCATTCAACCCTGGGCAGCCTGTGCCAGGCTTTGAGAACCCTTTCAGGGAAGAAGTTTCTTCTAATCTCCAACCTAAACCTCCCCTGGGGCAACTTGAGGCCATTTCCTCTTGTCCTATCACTTGTTCCTTGGGGGAAGAGATCAACCCCCACCTGGTTCCAACCTCCTTTCAGGGAGCTGTAGAGAGCAATGAGGTCTCCCCTGAGCCTCCTCTTCCCCAGACTATACACCCCCCAGCTCCCTCAGCTGCTCCTCACCAGCCCTCTCCTCCAACAGGATGCTGCAGTTGGTTCTTGTGGGTTAAACCCCCCAGAAGTCTTAAGCAGGAAGAAGTGTAAAACAAGGGCTCCTCAGCAAGCAGAGAGATTCATTTAGGAGATTAAAATGTAAAGCTGCTCGTTGAGCCCCACAAAACAAAAGCTGGGAGGGAGCAGCCCTGAGTGGTCTGAGAGACAGACGCTGGGGGCAGTAAATGACAACAGGGGAAAGAGCTATTCAAGGCAGCAGGACAAGGGCTGCACGTGGGCAACATGAACTATCCCTGACAAGTCCAAGCTGGAAATAAGTTTATGACCACTGCAGCCTTGCAATGGGAGTAATGGGGGGGAAAAAACAGGCTTGTTCTCCCAGAGCTATCTTAAAGGGATCCTCTGACCCAGAAGGCTCTTCCCGTCCTTCCCTGCTAAACACACACAGTGCTGACACCACCAGCAAACACCCTGCTCCCCACCTGGGGTCACATTCATAAAGCCACCCCAGAGCATCTTACTTTAGAAACAAAAAAAACACCCTGTTTGTGATGGCTGAGGTCCATCCTCTTTCATCAGCTGAGTCCATTTCACCCTCTCAGCACAAGCAATTTAAAGCCAAATCCTTGTGCTGTGAATCTCAAGGGAGACTTAAAAACCCACCTGGATGTGTTTCTGTGTGCCCTGCCCTAGGTGACCCTGCCTTGGCAGGGGTGGGGTTGGACTGGATGATGTCCAGAGGTCCCTTTCAACCCCTCACATCCTGATTCTGTGTGATTTTGTGAGGACGAGGCATGGTGAGGCCAAGAGCTGGCTGCAAGGGACAGAGGCACTGCGGGAGCGAGGACCAGGCTGCCGGGGACATGCCACCAGCAAAAGCATCATCTCAGCACCCAGACTCACCTTGGTTTGGTGTATTTGCTGACTGGGAAAGCCCCTTTGGGATGTTTCTTGATGCTGGGAGTCATCCCATGAGCTCCTCCCCTGCACCTTGAGGGCTCAGAGCTAACCAAGCCAAGGGGAAGCGTTTTGTAGAGTGGGACACAAGGCAACAAAGCAGCCAGAAGCTGCCAGGTGCCGAAACTGCTGGAGCAGTGCTTGCAAAGTTGTGCCATTAGCATAAGTGAGGAGGCCACAGTGCCTGCTATGTGCCTGAGCTGAGCTGCTCTGAGGCTTCTCTGGTGTCTAATGAGCCCTGAGCTCCCCCTGCCTTCCTGCCTCAGTGGGACTCCTACTCGGGTCCCTCTGATGAAGACAGATGCCCAAGGAATCTTGTAGTAACCACTTCACTTTGTGACCTCCACCAGCAGCTAATTCCAGCTTCCATCAGCCAAGGGGTTCAAAACTCAGTGGGGCAAGGTGGGAGGAAGAGCATGGCCACACACACCAGGGCTGCAAACTCATCAGCTCCTCCTGAAATCGGTTTCCCTCCTGGAACTAAAACCTCTGGTGGAGCTTTGCTTCTCTGGGCACAGCTAACCTGAGCCAGCAATGTGCCCTCATGCCCAGGAAGGCCAATGCTCTCCTGGGGTGCAGGAAGAAGTGTCTGTCAAGCAGGCAAGGGAGGTTTTCCCCCTCTACTCTGACCTAGTCAGGCCTGGGTCCAGTTCTAGGCTCCCCAGCTCAAGACAGTTCAAGACAGAGAACTACTGGAGAGAATCCAACCAGAAGCTGCAAAGCTGCTGAGGGGCCTGGAGCAGCTCTGGGAGCAGCAAAGGCTGAGAGCCCTGGGGCTGAGAGCCTGCAGAAGAGCAGCCCCAGAGGGCAGCTGAGCAATGCTCAGCAAGAGCTAAAGGAGCTGTGGGGGGCAAGAGGCTGGGGCCAGACTCTGCTCAGTGGTGCCCAGGGACAGCACAAGGGGCAGTGGGCACAGACTGGAGCCCAGGAGGTTCCATCTGAGCAGGAGGAGAAAGTTGTTTGTTGTGAGGGTGCTGGAGGCCTGGGGCAGGCTGCCCAGAGAGGTTGTGGAGTCTCCTGGTGTGGAGAGCTTCCAGCACCAGCTGGGCACTGTGCTGCTGGGCAAGCTGCTGTGGGTGCCCTGCTGGAGCAGGGGAGTTGGACTGGTTGAGCTCCAGAGGTCCCTTCCAACCCTCCCCATGCTGGGATTCTGTGAACCTGTGCTCTCAATGTGAAGGAAAATGATCTGCATGGGAGGAAGGAAACACCCCAGGGAGCTCTGATGAGAGCTACAGCACAAGGGGAGGAGGATGAACAAGGCAGCAAGACAAGAGCAGAGCTAAACCTTGCAGTCCAGTGTGTTTGGACTCCTGGTACTCCCACCAGGCTGGCTGGCAGCAAGCTTGGGTTGCAAGAGAAGGGAATGAAGAGACACAGAAGCCCAGATGAAACTCCACTGGGTCTGCCAGTGACAGCTGTCCCTTGGCCACCTCCCTGGGCTGCTCTGCTCCTGAGAGGATGGAAGTGTTGCTTCATTTAAGAAGTGAAGACACCTTTGGCAACGAGACAAAGTTAACCAGAGGATCCCTCCTTCTGCTGAAGCTTCTTTTCAAGGCTTTCTTGCAGGGCTGACAGCTCAGTCCCAACTTTTCACCACCTAATGGCTTTAAAATGGAAGGAACCAGAGGAAGGAAAAAAAGAATAAATGAAACAATTGGGAAAATGCAGAACTTGCCAGGTGGAGAAAACTCATCCCTCAAAGCATGGGCAGGTGACTCAGAGCCAGTGTGGGAGCAGGAAGATCAGTGTAACCTCCTCAAGAGCTGGATTGCAGGAAAGCCTGATTCCATGGCACTCTCCAGCAGCTTCTCCACTCCTCTGAGAACAAACTCCATGGCCAGGGACTTGGAATCACAGAATTGTCAGGGTTAAAAGGGACCTCAAGGCTCAGCCAGATCCAACCCCCCTGCCATGGGCAGGGACACCTCACACTGCAGCAGGTTGCTCACAGCCACCTCCAGCCTGGCTGCAAACACCTCCAGGCAGGAGGCTGCCACCACCTCCCTGGGCAACCTGTGCCAGGCTCTCACCACCCTCCTGGGCAACAACTTCTTCCTCACATCCAATCTCAATCTCCCCACTTCTAGTTTTGCTTCCCCCAGCCCTATCCCTCCCTGACACCCTCAAAAGTCCCTCCCCAGCTTTCTTGTAGCCCTCTTCAGATACTGGAAGGCCACAAGAAGGTCTCCTTGGGAGACTTGCTCAGCTAAACACCCAGAGAACATCAGGGGAACAGCTCTGAGGAGCTGCCATCCACAACTGACAAAACAAATGAACTCCCTGGCAAAAAATAACCAGAACTTAGAGCAGAGTGACCACAGAATCTGGCAGGAAAGGCTCCAGCCTGCATGAATCATGGTCTGCTAGAGGAAACCTTGATACCACCCAGGCTCCACTGGTTTGAAAGCAATTAAACCTTCTGAAAGCTTCCAACTGATAGGTTTGGCAAAGCTCTGTCTTTAATTTGGGTGTTTTGGTGATTTGCTGAGATAAGAAGCCCCAGCTTGGTAGCAGCCAACTTTATGGTAGCCTACACTGCTTTCAGCATCTCCACAAAGCTCCCTGAGGAGGCAAAGGGGAGAGGAGAGCATCCACCTGGGGCTGGAGGAAGGTGATTAGATTGCAATGCCATCTTGTGGAACAGGAGAAAACGGAAGGCAAGGGAAAAAAATATCCCTCAGCCACCACTTTGCAGCTGTGGATTATCTTACAGGACATGGAGACTGGCCCAGCACGGTCTGGGCAGGGCTTGCTTCTCATTTCCCTCTTGAGGGAGGCTGGGGGTGTTTAGCCTGGAGCAGAGGAGGCTCAGGAGAGGCCTTATTGCTCTCTACATTATCTGAAGGGAGGCTGTAGCCAGGTGGGGGTTGGTCTCTTCTCCCAGGCACCCAGCACCACAACAAGAGGACACAGGCTCAAGCTGTGCCAGGGGAGGTTTAGGCTGGAGGTGAGGAGAAAGTTCTTCCCAGAAAAAGAGACTGGCCATTGGGATGTGCTGCCCAGGGAGGTGGTGGAGTCCCTGCCCCTGGAGGTGTTCAGGAAAGGCTTGGATGTGGCCCTTGGAGCCATGGGTTAGTTGTCAGGAGGTGTTAGGTGTTAGGTAATAGGTTGGCCTTGATGATCCTTGAGGTCTTTTCCATGGTTCTGTGATTCTTATGTGAAAGGTGAGAGGGATGCACACAGTGGTAACTGCACAGACACTGTCTGCTTCCCTGGTGCTGCTTGGAAGGGGATGGGCAAGGCTGTTAGGAAGGAGAGTTTGCTGTTGTTGCTTGCACTGGGACAGAGTCCTGATCTCCCACGGTGATTCCTCAGGAAAAGGCTCTTCTCCTTGGCTATGAGAGAGCCATGGACAAGAATGATGTGGGTAGGACCAGGAGCAGGATCCCACAGACCCTCTCCTGAGTTTGTGGTCTAGTTCCACACCACCTGAATCAGAAAAATCACAGAATTACAGGAATTTTTAGGTTGGGAAAGCCCTCCAAGATCATCAACCCAACCCCACCATGGCCACTAAACCATGGCCCCAAGTGCCAGGGCCATACACTTTCTTGAACACCTTCAGGGATGGAGACTCCACCACCTCCCTGGGCAGCCTCTTCAATCCCTGACCACTCTTGCAGCAAAGACATTTTCCTCATCTCCAACCTAACCCTCCCCTGGCACAATTCAGGCCATTTCCTCTCCTCCTATCACCTGAGACTAGGGAGAAGAGGCCAACCCCCAGCTCACTGCAGCCTCCTTTCAGGGAGCTGAAGAGAGCAATGAGGTCTCCCCTCAGCCTCCTCTTCTGGAAGAACAACTCTGGCACCATGGCACAGGGAGGCTCCAATCACCTCCATGCACACCACATCTGATCACCAGGCTCCCAGCTGTGCCCTGTGTAGCAAAACCCCCTGGACCTTGCTCAGCAGCAAACACTTCACTCTTTAGAAGGGGCTGAACAAGGGGCAAAGGCTGAGCTGGAAGAGGGCAGGTTTAGGTTGGACATCAGGAGGAAGTTCTGCACAATGAGGGTGGGGAGACCCTGGAACTGGTTGCCCAGGGAGGAGGTTGAGGCCCTGTCCCTGGAGACATTCAAGATCAGACTGGATGTACCCCTGGGCAGCCTGCTCTAGCTGGAGGTGTCCCTGCTGCCTGCAGGGGGGTGGACAAGATGCCCTCTGAGGGTCCCTTCCAATCTGTGAGTCTGTCTGTGTTACTCTGCACTAAATCCCCCCAAAACTGGGCAAACTGGGATAGAGTGGGGACAAAAGTCCCCAGAGAACCAGTGGTAAAGCTGGAGAGTGAGGAGTGAGCAGAGAGCCACTGCTGTAGTGAGTTTGGGAGAGCAGCTGAAGGTTTGATTGACGACTTGAGTGTACGTTGTGGTGAGAGCTCTGAAATCTAAGCAATACATAGGGCCAGGCACCCTCTGCAGTGCCCAGCCCACGCTGCCCAGGCAATGCCAAGCAGCCTGCAAACACTGGCCTGCAGATGACTGATGACTTTCAACAATCATTTCATAAAGGCAGCACCCCAGCCCAGGATCATTCTTCTGCTGCACTCCCTGGGAGTTCTCACTGCCACCACTACGGAGCTGCCCCAGGGCCACCGAGGGAGACGGGCTCCAACCAGGGCAGCCTTCCCTGGGCAGAAGCAAGGGGTGGGATTGTCAACAGCTCTTGAGTCAGCAAGAGAAATGGCACTGAAAATAAGCTGCAAATGAACCAACCCACCCCAAAACAACCTGGAGGCTGGTGCCAGGGCTGAGCGCGGCCAGAGGTGCCGCAGCCTGTGCCGAGGGGGTGGCGCCCCGGGGCCAGCTGGCCACGGGATAAATCAAGCTGGACACAACCTCCCAAGCTTGAAACGCTGCTTGTGTGTGTGAGGGAGATGTTGAAATATTGATTAAAGTTGGAATTCATCAGCAATACTTTGATTTTTATTATTGGAGTGGCTGCTAACAAAGACCCACCCACTGCTGCCTTACATTCTTGCTCATAAAAAGGGTGATTATTCCACTGCTCCTGCCAGGCTGCTCTGCTTGTAAGCCACAGCTCCAGAATGGGCACTCCTCAGGAAAAGAAAAAGATGCTCTGCTTTGAAAAAACCAGGCCAAAAAAAAAAACAACACCAAAAAGCCCCAAACAACCCACAGAAACAAGCAGATGCTGGAATGATGCAGAGTCTGGACCCAGCACACCTTGGGCGTCCCGGGGCAGGAAGGAGTTGGCACGGGGGAAGGCTGAGCACTTCACCCAGGATTAAACCCCAAGTGAGGTGCCACAGCTAAAGAGTTGCTCCACATTTTAGCAACTTAAATGAAATGTTGGAAGGGGTTGGTGTGTGTGTGTGTGTGTGTGTGTGAGAAAACCCCCACCAAACCCAACACTTGGATAAAGTTACCTAGCAGGTGCCAGTTCTCCTGCTCCTTGGTTTTTGTCCAAGGAATAATTGCACCTACACGGAGGGCTGCTCTGAGCTGAAGGCAGCACTTCGCTTCCAGAGCCAAGGAGAAGGGTGGAAAAGGGATGGGATGAATGCCTTCAGAGCCTGTGTCTTCCAGCACCGTGGCTCTGAAGGTGAGGCCGGGCAGAGTAAAGCTGCGATGCGAGGCAGCGATGTGAGGCTGCGATGCGAGGGCTGCGATGCGATGCGAGGCTGTGATGCGAAGCGAGGCAATGCCCGGCGATTGCACAGCCCCGGATTGTTATGCAAACACGGGGAGCCCGATTGGAGCAGAGGGAAGAGGCGCCCAGGAGCCCTTCTCACCAGCCCCGCCAGAGAAATGTTTTTCAATGTGCAAAGGGTGAGAGAGGTCACCCCCAAGGAATCCAAGCCCAGGATCCTCCCAGCCTTTGCCTCTCCCATCCTCCTCCTCCTCCTCCTCTCTCGAATTCCAGCATGGGCTCTGGAATTAAAGAGACAGGCTCATAATCCAGCAACTGCAGTTGCCTGAGGAGCCAAAAAGCGGGAGAAACACCCAGGGAGGGAGAAGCTGTCCGGGGTGAAATGGGATTCACTGTCCTCTGTGCAGGCATGTCACCTTGGGCTCCCCTGAAGCCATGCAGACAGTGAAAGCACAGAAACGAAGGGGAGACTCCAAAGGCTCCCAGGGGTACTCAGCAGCATCCAAGTGCAGTTCATTTCTGATTCAGTCCATCCTGAGTCAACATGAAATTAAAAACCAGAATCAAAAAGGCAGCCATGAACCTTCATTTCTGCCTGCAGCTGGCATGAGGGAAACCACAGACGAATGCCTCTGAGAAGTCAACTTTAACCTGCAGAAGAAGCCACAGCTTTTCATCAGCCTCCATCAACTGAGCTTTCAAAACCTTAACTGCTGATGGAAAACCAGAGCAAGCCTTGAGCTACACCCTCAGGGCCTGAAAAATGTCTCACTGCCACACCAGCTTGGTTGCTTCCCCTGCTAGATCCTCCCTGGCTGGAATAAAAGCTCCTCACCAGCCAGAAGCAGCGATGGGACCAAGTCAGCTCTCAGCTTCCTCCTCACTAAGCCATTTCATTAACTGCTGACTGTAACTCAAACCTCACAGGGCATAAATTATCCCTCTCAGCATTCTGAGGCTTGCAGGACAGCAAATATGAGCCATGGACATCAGAACTGGACACGCTGCTTCCAGGAGCGTCTCACTGCCATCACCTCCACAGAGAGCTCATCCTCCAGTTACAGAGTCACAGAACTGGTTTGGTTGGAAGAGACCTTTCAGATCATCAGCTCCAACCACTAACCCAGCACTGCCAGGGCACCACTAAGCCATGGCCCTCAGCACCACAGCTACACAGCTGTGCAACCCCTCCAGGGATGGGGACTCCACCACTGCCCTGGGCAGCCTGGGCCAGGCCCTGACAACCCTCAAGGGGAAGAAATTGTTCCCCATGTCCAACCTAAACCTCCCCTGGTGCAACTTAAGGACATTTCTCTTGTCCTATCACTTGATACTTGGGAGAAGTCAATGACCCCCCACCTGGCTCTAACCTCCTTGCAGGGAGCTGTACAGAGCCAAAAGGTCTCCCTTCAGCCTCATTTCCTCCAGGCTGAACAACCCCAGTTCCCTCAGCTGCTCCACACAGCACTTTGTGCTCATCCTCCCAAGATAAAGACATTTGCTGCCATCACCCACAGCATCCCCCCCCACACTGCTACCAAACCCTCAGCCCTTCATCCTAGAGAGGAACCTGCATTCTCTCCTTTGAAAGAACCTCTCTTGAGAGAACCTTCCTTGAGTGAACTTCCCTTGAGAGAATCTCTCTTGAGAGAAACCTCCTTGAGTGGAACTCCTTGAGAGAACCTCCCTTGAGAGAAGAGAGCTGTCTTGACAGAACCTCCCTTGAGTGAACCTCCCTGGAGAGAGCAGAGAGTCCTTATGCATGGAAAGGACTCCAGTTCAGCTCTGCCAGTTCACACACTGCTCAAAGAGTCCCCAGCAAGGATTTCATGCCTGGCAGGCTGTGAACAGCATGTGGTTGAGAACATATTCCTGCAGAACAGCACCAGAGACATCCCCCCAGCATCACTCCCTGCTGGGACTGCTTTGTAAGAGCTGGTAGCTCACAAGTTTTTTTCACTCTAATTAACACAAACCACTCTAATTACACACAGCTCCACAATTTCCAATCACAACATTGTGCAAGCCTGGAGACAAATGGCTTGAGGAAGCCAACTGCAACAGCACAGCTCAGGGAGGAACCTCATGAGGTTCACCAAGGGCAAGGGTAGGGTCCTGCCCCTGGGGAGGAACAACCTCCTGCAGCAGCACAGCTGAGGGGGGACCTGCTGGGAAGCAGCTCCACAGAGCAGGAGCTAGGAGTGCTGGGGGACAGCAAGTTCCCCTGGGCCAGCAATGTGCCCTCAAGGCCAGTGGTCTCCTGGGGTGCATGAAGAAGAGGGTGGACAGCAAGTCAAGGGAGGTTCTCCTCCTGCTCTGCTGTGCCCTAGTGAGACTCTGGGCGCTGGAACAGATGATGCCCACAGGTTCCTGCCAACTCCCACCATGCCAGGTTAGATGGGGTCTTGAGCAACCTGCTCTAGTGGGAGGTGTCCCTGCCCACAGCAAAGGGCTTGGAGCTTGGTGATCTATGAAGTCCCTTCCAACCCAAACCATTCCACGGATCCAGCAACCTGCAACACCAGCCGAAGGCGTTGCAGAGATCATGGTATCAGAGTATCATAGTTTCAGTCAGGGTTGGAAGGGACCACAAGGATCACCTAGCTCCAACCCCCCTGCCATGGGCAGGGACACCCCACACTAGATCAGGCTGCCCAGAGCCTCATCCAGCCTGGGCTTAAACACTTCCAGGGATGGGGCCTCAACCACCTCCCTGCACAACCCATTCCAGGGCTTCACCACTCTCATGGGGAAGAACTTCCTCCTCACATCCAGCCTGAATCTCCCCACCTCCAACTTCATTCCATTCCCCCAGTCCTATCCCTCCCTAATAGCCTGAGAAGTCCCTCCCCAGCCTTTTTGTAGCCCCCTTCAGATACTGGAAGGCCACAATGAGGTCACCTGGGAGCCTTCTCTTCTCCAGACTGAACAGCCCCAACTCCTTCAGTCTGTCCTCACAGGAGAGGTGCTCCAGCCCTCTGATCATCCTCGTGGCCCTGCTCTGGACACCTTCCAGCACCTCCAGATCCCTCTTGTCATAGGGGCTCCAGAACTGGAGGCAGTACTCCAGGTGGGGTCTCACCAGAGCTGAGCAGAGGGGGAGAATCCCCTCCCTGGCCCTGCTGGCCACACTTCTCCTGCTGCAGCCCAGGCTCTGATTGGCTTTCCGGGCTGCAAGTGCACCCTGAGAGCTCCTGGGGAGCTTCTCCTCCCCCAGCACCCCCAAGTCTCTCTCCTCAGGGCTGCTCTCCAGCCAGTCCCTGCCCAGCCGGTATTGGATTTCCTAACTCCTGAGAGAAGCTGTCCTTGAGGGCAGCTCACTCTGCACAGCCTCCCAGGGCTAAGCTACTTGCTCCTCACTTAGGAAGAGGGCAGGATGGGTGCCCAAGCCGTTCCCTACCGCAGGAGGTTGACTTCTTCTCCACCAGCTTGACGTGCCGCGTCTGGCTGCGGACCTTGTCGTCGGTGTTCTCCACCAGGTTGGTCAGGTCGTCGATGATCTCTAGGGGAAACAAGAAACAGGAGCATTAAGCCCTGAGGCCTGCAGCAGCACTGCTCAACCAGCACCATCCTGCTGGAGGCTCCCAAATATAAAGCAGCTGCAGCCTTTGATTTGGCTGCGGGACAGACCGGTGAGCTCCCTCTGCTGAAAGGTCCAAACCCAGGGGAACACCAAGCAGGAGACTCCGACCCGGGATTCACACAGGATCACAGCATCACCAAGGTTGGAAGAGACCTCAAAGATCATCCAGTCCAACCTGGCACCACAGACCTCATGACTAGACCATGGCTCCAAGTGCCACATCCAATCCCCTCTTGAACACCTCCAGGGACAGTGACTCCACCACCTCTCTGGGGAGCACAATCCAGTGGCCAACAACTCTCAGTGAGGAACTTTCTCCTCACCTCCAGCCTAAATTTCCCCTGGTGCAGCTTGAGACTGTGTCCTCTTGTTCTGCTGCTGGTTGCTAGAGAGAAGAGACCAACCCCCACCTGGCTACAACCTCCCTTCAGGTAGCTGTAGAGAGTAATGAAGGTCTCCCCTGAGCCTTCTCTTCTCCAGGCTAAGCAACCCCAGCTCCCTCAGCCTCTCCTCACAGGGCTGTGCTCAAGGCCTCTCCCCAGCCTTGTTGCCCTTCTCTGGACACCTTCAAGTCTCTCAATGTCCTTCTTAAACTGAGGAGCCCAGAACTGGACACAGGACTCAAGGTGTGGCCTAAGCAGTGCTGAGCACAGGGCACAATGACCTCCCTGCTCCTGCTGGCCACACTATCTCTAATGCAGGCCAGGATGCCCTTGGCCTTCTTGGCCACCTGGGCACACTGCTGGCTCATGTTCAGGCGGCTGTCAACCAGCACCCCCAGGTCCCTCTCTGTTTGGCAGCTCTCAGCCACTCTGACCCCAGCCTGTAGCTCTGCCTGGGGTTGCTGTGGCCAAAGTGCAGCACCTGGCACTGTTGGCCTCTGCCCATCTGTCCAGCCTGGCAAGGTCCCTCTGCAGAGCCCTTCTGCCCTCTAACTGACCAACATCTGCTCCCAGCTTGGTGTCAGCTGCAAACTTGCTGATGACTGTCTCAATCCCCTCATCCAGATCATCAGTGAAGACACTGAAGAGCATGGGGCCCAGCACTGATCCCTGGGGCACACCACTGGTGCCTGGCTGCCAGCTGGCTGTGGCACCATTCACCACCACTCTCTGGGCTCAGCCCCCAGCCAGTTCCTAACCCAGCTCAGAGTGCTCCTGTCCAAGCCATGGGCTGACAGCTTGGCCAGGAGTTTGCTGTGGGGGACGGTGTCAAAGGCCTTGCTGAGGTCCAGGCAGACCACATCCACAGCCTGCCCCACATCCACCAGGCAGTCACCTGGGCATAGAAGGGAGATCAGGTTGGAATGGAGAAGGAGATCAGGTTGGAATGGAGAAAGAGATCAGGTTGGAAAGCACACTCCTGCTGGGGTGAGTGGAGGGAGGAAAGAGCCTGAAACAGCAGGGTCAGCCTAGCTAGCCATGCAGATGATGGCAGCCACAGGACACTAGCCAGAGTAGGAGAATTAGTGTACATGAGACAGGAAGCCTGAAACTGCAGTCCCTGGAACATAGCATCTCAAGACTTGGCCACTGCAGAGTCACAGAATGGCTCAGGCTAGAAGGGGCCTCAGAGATCATCTACCCCAATCCCCCTGCCATGGGCAGGGGTGCCTCTCAGCTAGACCAGGTTGCTCAAGGCCTCATCCAGCCTGGCCTTGAACACCTCCAGGGAAGAGGCATCCACAACCTCCCTGGGCAGCCTGTTCCAGAGTCTCCCCACCCTCATGGGGAACAACTTCTTCCCAAGATCCAGTCCAAACCTACTGTCCTTCAGGTTAAAACCATTCTCCCCTGTCCTGTCTCTAGACACCCTTGTGAGAAGTCCTTCTCCAGCCTTCCTGTAGGATCCCTTCAGGTACTGCAAGGCAGCTCTGAGGTCTCTCTGGAGCCTTCTCTTCTCCAGGCTCAAGCCCCAACTCTCTCAGCTTGGCCCCACAGGGGAGGTGCACCAGCCCTCTGATCATCTTCATGGCTTTGAGCTGGAAGAGGGCAGATTTACACTGGAGATGAGGAAGAAATTCATTAGAGTGAGGGTGGTGAGACACTGCAACAGGTTGCCTAAGGGGGCTGTGGATGTCCCCTCCCTGGAGGTGTTGAAGGCCAGGCTGGATGAGGCCTGGAGCAGCCTGGGCTGGTGGGAGGTGTCCCTGCCCGTGGCAGGGGCTTGGAGCTGGATGATCTTGAAGGCCCCCTCCAGCCCCAACCATTCTACAAATACCTCAACCTCTGCTTTTCTACCAGGGCTTCAAAGGGAATGGTCTCCTCCCAAAATCCAGAGCTGGTGATTCAGATGCTCAAATCCCACCAAGCAACAAGCCTCGTGTCTAGACACAGACAAGTGCAGTTTGATTGCACACATGGGCAACAGGAAACAACTGAAAATCAATCAAGGCTCTGAAGACACTAAGGAAAGTTTCCAAGGCTTTCAGAGCATGGAGGTTTTGCTCCCTGGAGTCAGGAGATGGATGCACTTTAAGTCCACCCCACAGACACCCCCTCAGCTTCAGTGGATCCTTGTGTAAAATGACATCAGCAGATAAACACTCCTGCACTTTGCAAACGTGTCTGCCTTAAAATAGCAGCTCCTGAGTCGTGTCCTGCGGCCCAAACCATCTCCATGTCCAGATGGAAGCAAGGCAGAGGCCAGGTATCAACAGCTTCCCTCTGTGAGCAGCCTCCCCTTTATCCTACAGATTGAAACCATTCCCTGCTCCTGTGCTTAAGCAGCTCCTCACCAGCACTGCCCTGACCCAGACACAAACTCACAGATTCACAGAGCCCCAGCATGGGGGAGGTTGGAAGGGACCTCTGGAAGATCAGCCAGTCCAGCCCCCTGCTCCAGCAGGGCACCCACAGCAGCTTGCCCAGCAGCACACTGCCCAGCTGGGCTTGGAAGCTCTCCACACCAGGAGACTCCACAACCTCTCTGGGCAGCCTGCTCCAGGCCTCCAGCACCCTCACAACAAACAACTTTCTCCCTCTGCTCAGATGGAATCTCCTGGGTTCCAGTCTGTGCCCACTGCCCCTTGTGCTGTCCCTGGGCACCACTGAGCAGAGCCTGGCCCCAGCCTCTTGCCCCCCACAGCTCCTTTAGCTCTTGCTGAGCATTGCTCAGCTGCCCTCTGGGGCTGCTCTTCTGCAGGCTCTCAGCCCCAGGGCTCTCAGCCTTTGCTGCTCCCAGAGCTGCTCCAGGCCCCTCAGCAGCTTTGCAGCTTCTGGCTGGACTCTCTCCAGCAGTTCCCTGGCTCTCCTGAACTGGGGAGCCCAGAACTGGCTCCAGCACTCCAGATGTGACCTCACTAGGGCAGAGTAGAAGGGGAGAAGAACCTCTTTAGACCTGCTGCCCACACTCTTCTTCATGCACCCCAGGACACCATTGGCCTTCTTGACCACGAGGGGCACATTGCTGGCTCATGCTTCTTGTCCCCCAGCACTCCCAGGCCCTTTGTGTGTGGATCTGCCTCCCATCAGGTCCCCCCTCAGCTGTGCTGCTGCAGGAGGTTGTTCCTCCCCAGGTGCAGGACCCTACACTTGCCCTTGTGGCCTTCATGAGGTTCCTCTCCCCCTACTCTCCAGCCTTCTAGTGAAGCTGCTTCTAAGGCTCAAGATGCTCTTGCTCCCCCTGCACCAGCACCCCCTGTCCTCAGCCATGCCAGGTATCTGAGCTCCAGGGTTTGTTCACACCACAGTGCAGATAGCAGTTCTCTTCCTCCTCCCACCCAACTTTCCCAGGTCCAACATCAGCAAAGCCAACAACATTTTGGGGGAAACTTTATCTGTCTGGTGTGACTCAGCACACAGGAAAAGCAGCAGAGAGCTGGCTGCAGGGGCAGCTGTTCTCCTCTTCCCCTCTGAAGGACAAAACCTGCCACAAGTTCCCAGCACTCCCTAGGCCAAGTTGATAAGAGCCTGCTTGGGAAACTGGAGACTTCCCTCTGCCAACACTGACCAGAGCCTCCTTCAAAAACATCCTGCTGAACAAGCTGCAGCTAACTGGGAACAAATGTGAGCAGGAAAACCTGCAGGCATCCCTGGGGAGGGACTGGTCAGAAGGGGCTGTGGGGACAGGACGAGAGGCAGTGGTTTGAAACTGGAGCAGGGCAGATCTAGGTTGGACATCAGGAGGAAGCTCTGCACAGTGAGGGTGGGGAAATACTGGAACAGGTTGCCCAGGGAGGTGGTTGAGGTCCCAGCCCTGGAGACATTCAGATCAGCCTTGCTGTGGCCCTGGGCAGCTTGCTCTAGTTGGAGATGACCCTGCTGCCTGCAGGGGGGTTGGACAAGTCCCTTGGAGGGTCCCTTCCCACCCAATGCACTCTGAACTGTTCATTTCAAAGCCCCAGGCACAGCAGTGGGGATCCCATCTACAGCCTCTCCTTCCCAGCCCCTTGGCCAAGGCATTCTCCTATCAGACCAACCCACAGCAGCCATTTCTGAACCAGAGACCTGGGCTGTACAGCTTGGGAGCAGCATGGCTCCAGATCTGGATGTCCCTTGATTCAGGCAGGTTTGAGGGCAGCAGGTCCCTCCCCCAAGCACACAGCCCAAAGCTCAACAAGCAGGGAGTACTTGGATGCAGCACACAGGTGAGAGCAGATGAAGTGCTGGGGACACCACGGCACAGAGTCTTCTCCACTGCAAATTGCTGTGTTGATGGGTGCTGGTTGATGGGAGGCTGAACATGAGCCTGCAGTGTGCCCAGGCAGCCAAGAGGGCCAATGGCATCCTGGCCTGCAGCAGGAAGAGTGTGGCCAGCAGGAGCAGGGAGGTCATTCTGCCCCTGTACACTGCACTGGTTAGGCCACACCTTGAGTCCTGTGTCCAGTTCTGGGCCCCTCAGATTAGGAAGGAGGTTGACTTGCTGGAAGGTGTCCAGAGAAGGGCAACAAAGCTGGGGAGGGGTCTGGAGCACAGCCCTGTGAGGAGAGGCTGAGGGAGCTGGGGTTGCTTAGCCTGGAGAAGAGGAGGCTCAGGGGTGACCTTATTGCTCTCTAGAACTCCCTGAAGGGAGGTTGTAGCCAGGCAGAGGTTGGTCTCTTCTCCCAGGCAGGCAGCGCCAGAACAAGAGGACACAGTCTCAGGCTGCGCCAGGGCAGGTTTAGGCTGGATGTTAGGAGGAAGTTCTACACAGAGAGAGTGATTGCCCATTGGAATGTGCTGCCCAGGGGGGTGGTGGAGTCACCTTCATTGGAGGTGTTCAGGGGGAGACTTGCTGGGGTGCTTGGTGTCATGGGTTAGTTGTTTGGGTGGGTTGGATTGGTTGATGGGTTGGATGTGATGATCTTGAAGGTCTCTTCCAACCTGGATTTATTGTATTGTATTGTATTGTAAATGTGCTGGGACTGGCATGGGGAGAAAGTACAGAGAGGTTCTTACCACATCATTAATTCAAAGAGGAAAAGCCTTCTGAGATCAGCCAGTCCAGCCAGCAACCCAAGCCCACCATGGCCATCAAACCCTGGCCCCAAGTGCCATGGCCACAGGTTCTGAACACCTCCAGGGGATGGCAACCCACCACCTCCCTGGGCAGCCTCTGCCATTCCCCTGACCACTCCTTGCAGCAAAGAGATTTTAACTAATCTCCAACCAATTCCAGGCCATTTCCTCTCCTTCATCACCTGATACTAGGGAGAAGAGCCCAACCCCCACCTCACTGCAACCTCCTTTCAGGTTAGCTGTGGTGAGGTCTCCCCTCAGCCTCCTCTTCTCCAGACTAAACACCCCCAGGTCCTTCAGCTGCTCCTCCCCAGCCCTGTTCTCCAGACCCTTCCCCAACTTTGTTGCCCTTCTCTGGACCTGTTCCACACCCTCAATATCCTTCTTGGAGTGAGGGACCCACCTGTGAGCCCTTTGCCCTTCAAGCTGACAGTGCCATTGGGGATGAAGAATTTCCTATCAGCTCCCTTTTTCCTGACCATGCAAGGAGTAAGGGAACTAAAATAGAGAGAAACCTGGAAAAGGAGAAGGATGGAGGTGCCCCTATCAGGAGGAGCAGAAGGGAGAGGCAGGCTGACTGCTGAAGGGCTGCCAGTGACCTCATGAAGGACGTTTCTGTAACACTGCACTGCACACCACATCTAAGCCACCAGCTGTACTGGGGCCAAGGTCTCCTCTCAGGGAAGCAGGATCTTGAAACAGAAGATCAGGATTTTCTGCACAACCCTGGTATTAGACCTGAGTAATTTCAGACCAGCTGAGCGGGAGAAGGTTGAAGGTTGCTCATCTGTTCTACATGAGCTCTGCCCTGTGCTGAGCCCCAGCAGTGTGGGCAGCAGGGGCAGGGAGGGGATTCTGCCCCTCTCCTGTGCTCTGCTCAGACCCACCCTGCAGTGCTGGGGCAGCTCTGGAGCCCTCAGCACAGCACAGACAGGACCAGAGGAGGCCACAGCAGTGCTGGCAGGGCTGGAAGCCCTCTGCTGGGAGGCCAGGCTGAGAGAGTTGGGCTTGGGCAGCCTGGAGAGGAGAAGGCTCCAGGGAGACCTTCTGGTGGCCTTCAAGGGCTGAGCTGCAAGCTGGGGAGAGCAGGGCCTGTTGGGACAAGACAAAGGGGGATGGCTTGAAACTCCAAGAGGGAGATTCAGAGTGGAGAGAAGGAAGAAATGTTTGACCCTGAGGGTGGTGAGAGCCTGGCCCAGGTTGCCCAGAGAGGTGTGAGCTGCCCCCTGGCTGGAACCACTGCAGGTCAACATGAGCACACCCTAAACAAAGCCAAAAGCTATGGAAGGGCCACATTTGTTGTCCCAAGCCCATCTACTGTCCTGCCCTTTGCTCCTCCAGCTATGGAACCTGTGATGGAGAGGGCATGGGCTGCCCTTCTGGGGCCAGGATGAATTCCATGCAGGAGATTCACAAGCACATGGGGAAAAGCAAAGCAAGC
The DNA here is from genome assembly GCA_015227895.2 of Colaptes auratus. Classification (NCBI taxonomy): domain Eukaryota; kingdom Metazoa; phylum Chordata; class Aves; order Piciformes; family Picidae; genus Colaptes; species Colaptes auratus. The sequence continues at coordinate 19,737,088 of CM026895.1, forward strand.
AGATGACAGCAAAAAATGCAGGTTGATCTATTCTGAACTAGTGGAGGGTTTTTTCCCTTTGCTGAAATCCTCACTGCAGAGGTTTTGATTTCTGGCAACATGTGGTTTGGAGCAATGCAGGGCAGCCAGGCTGAGCATGGGCGCAGGCTGGGAGAGATGGGAGAAGCATCCCTGTGGAACAGGCAGGAGCCAGCCCTCTGCAGACCCAAGCTTGACTTCACCTTAACTCCATCTGGAGCTCTGTGTCCAGTTCTGGAGCCTCTATTACAGGAAGGATCTGGAGGTGCTGGAAGGTGCCCAGAGAAGGGCCACGAGGGTGAGCAGAGGGCTGGAGCTGCTCTGCTGTGAGGACAGACTGAGGGACTTGGGGTTGTGCAGTCTGGAGAAGAGAAGGCTCCAAGGAGACCTAATTGTGGTCTTCCAGGATCTGAAGGGGGCTCCAAGCAAGTTGGGGAGGGACTTTTGAGGGTGTCAGGGAGTGATAGGAGCGGGGGGAATGGATCCAAGCTAGAGGAGGGGAGATTTAGATTAGACATAAGATTCAGAATGGATGTGAGGAAGAAGTTGTTCCCCAGGAGGGGTGAGAGCCTGGCCAGGCTGCCCAGGAGGTGGTGGCAGCCTCCTGCCTGGAGGTGTTTGCAGCCAGGCTGGATGTGGCTGTGAGCAGCCTGCTGCAGTGTGAGGGTCCCTGGCCATGGCAGGGGGTTGGAACTGGCTGAGCCTTGAGGTCCCTTCCAACCCTGACAATTCTACAATTCTATGACTCACCTCGGTCAAGAGAGGTGATTCTGCCCCTTTGCTCTGCTCTGCTGAGACCACACCTCAAATACTGTGCCCAGTTGTGGTGTCCCCCAACATCAGAAGGCCACACGCTGTTGGAGTGAGTCTAGAGGAGGGCCACAAGGCTGCACTTCAAGTCATATCACATCCCACTTTGCTGTGGCCCATTTCTGGGGTCCCTCCATGTGCACATCTGTGTCTCTGTGTGTGTGTGTGTGTCTGTGTGTCTGTGTGTCTGTGTCTGTGTGTGTTCAGAGGGACCAGGCTCAAAAGCCATCTCTCAAAACATAAAAACCTCTCCTGAAACTGCAGGGGAACACCAGCCTGGAAGCAGTGCTAAGAGCCCAGCTCCACACTTCTTTAAAACACATCTGCTGATAGCTAGCAACTCAAGATTTATGCACAGAACACCAATGGAAACAGATGATAGAGATGGAGCAGAAGCAGCTCTGTGTCAGCCTCGGAATTCTCAGGAAAAGCTCATTCTTCATCTCCTTTCCCTTCCAGGCTTTGCCGCTGCCATGCAGATCAGAAACGTGCTGTTTGAGCTCCTGCAGCCAGCCATGCCTCCTGTGAAGAGCTGCTTCTGCCTCTCTCCACCACGGTGGGGAGAATTCCAGCGCCTGCCGTGGGATGGGAACGCCACCCGGGAGCCACCTCCGCGGGCCAGGGCCGGACATCACTGCCCAGCTGCCTCCTGTGCCAGCTGGGAGAGCAGAGCCAAGCTGAAGCCCAGCCACAGCAGGCTGCTGTGCCCATGGATCCTTTCCCTTTCCTCCTCTGCTCCTCCTCCTTGCAAAGGCTGCAGGCTCAGGCACCGGCTTTGCCCATGGTCCCGTCAAGCGGCGCAGCACAGAGCGCAGCTCCTCCGCCCCGGCCACCATCTGCCTTTCCCATACTGCCCAAGCTGACATTCCTAACAACCCTTCCTATGGGCCTGAAGTCAGCCTCCTCTGGCAGCCCCATCTCGTGTCAACTCAGCCATCAGTCTTTCTGCAGCTGCTCAGAAGCTTTCAGGGGAACAGTTTCCACTGGCCAACCCTTTGACAGATGATAAAAACAGCACATCCCAGAGCGCTGCCTGTGCGGCAGCTTGACCTCCTCCAGCTGCCCTTCGTGCTGGAACCCCCCTCCATGCTCAGCCTGAGTGATAACCAGCCTTCAGCCTGCCTCAAAATCCCCTTCTGACAACAAATGAGAAGCCCAAATGTTTTCAGGGGAAAAAGCTCCTTTCCCAGCCCGTTCAGCCACTCTACCTGCCCTCCATTTCTCACCCCAGAGCCAAGACTCAGCCGGTGTCCAGCCAGCCCCACTCGGATCCATGACTGACCCCAGGAGCTGAGGTGTGGCCTCACCAGTGCCCACCACGGGGCATGACCACTGCCCCTACTCCTGCTGGCCACATCCAGACCAGCATGCTGAAGACAGAGGAGCAAGCCCACTGCTAGGCCATGAGAACAGAGCAGAATTAACCAGGTTGGAAAAGACCTTTGAGGTGATCAAGTCCAACGTGAGCTCAGATGAAAGACAAAAACTCGATACCACATCGTTCTCAGCAGGGACTGAACAGCAGCAAGACAGAGAGAGACATCAAGAGAATCTGGTTGGAAAGGACTTTTAAGATAAGAGTCCAACCACTAACCCAGCACTGCCAGGGCTCCACCAAACCATGGCCCTCAGCACCACAGCTACACAGCTTTGAAACCCCTCCAGGGATGGGGACTCCACCACTGCCCTGGGCACCTGAGCCGTCCTTGACAAACCTTTCCACACGGTAATTGTCTCTAATGCCCTCCTAAACCTCTCTTGTGCAACTTGAGGGCCATCTTCTCTTGTTTGTGTTGCTTCTTCCTTTTTGAATAGACTGACACCCACCTGGCTGCAGCCTCCTTTTCAGGGAGCTGTGGAGAGCAATGAGGTCTCCCCTCAGCCTCATTTTCTCCAGACTGAATACCCCCAGCCCTCCGTTGTTTCCCACCTGTTCTCCAGACCCTTCCCCACTTGTTGCCCTTCTCTGGACCTGCTCCAGCTCCTCATGATGTCCTTCTTGGGTTGAGAGACCCAAAACTGAACCCAGGATTTGAGGTGTGGCCTCACCAGTGGCCAGTACAGGGCAGACTGAGGCTGGACATCAGAGGAAGTTCTCCACAATGAGGAGGGAAATAATGGAAAAGGTTGCCCAGGGATGATAGTATCATAGTATCACAGTATCACCAAGGTTGGAAGAGACCTGAAAGATCACCAAGTCCAACCTATCACCCAAGACCTCATGACTAAACATGGCACCAGTGCAGTTGACTCCCCATCCGTGGAGACATTCAAGATCAGCCTTGCTGTGGCCCTGGGCAGTCTGCTCCAGCTGGAGGTGTCCCTGCTGCCTGCAGGGGAGTTGGACAGGATGCCCTTTGAGGGTCCCTTCCAACCCATGCAATCTGTCAGTGTGAATCCTTGAGCTGCATCATTCTGTCCATGGAGCAAGCAACTCAAAAGTCAGACG
>CM026895.1:19740864-19899340 GCA_015227895.2 Colaptes auratus
GGAAGGGAAGGGAAGGGAAGGGAAGGGAAGGGAAGGGAAGGGAAGGGAAGGGAAGGGAAGGGAAGGGAAGGGAAGGGAGGAGGGGGGGGGGGAGAGAGAAGGACAGGACCATGTACCAGAGAGTTGTCAAGCCTGCAAAACATAACTGCCATTTTAATAAACACTCTGGTTGGTCATAAGCCAACACAGCATCACAATATTCACCACAAGAGCATCCTGCTGTGGACAGCTGCAGGGCATTATCCTCTTGGATCACAGAGGAGGAGGAGGAAAGCCACTTTAGAACTGCTCTATCAATCACAGGAGGAACCAGATAACTTGCAAGTGCTTCACGGCTACGGTATTGAAAGCAGCTGATAAAGCGAAGGTCAGCCCAGGCACCTGGGACTAATCTCCAGCTGCCATACTTCATCAAGCTCCACTGGAATCAGTGGGAAATTGACTCAATTAGCAAGAGCAAAACATCATCTGAGGACATGTTCAGAGCTGGGCAGGAATCAGCAGCGCTGCAGACAAAGCACTCCTCTGATAGCCCCGGAATCACGTGTGCCCTACCTGCCCAGAAGCCTGAAGCAGCCCCAAACCAGAGCAAAACATCCCTTGGTGGCTCAACAAAAGATTCCACTGCAAGTCTGCAGCCATGGCAAAAGCTGCCAGCACTCAGAAGTGGGTTAAAACAACAGGGAGTGGGGGAGAAGAACTTCCACAGATAAGAGACCCAAGTCATCGAATCCTGCTCAGCCTTAGCTAATGGTTTTCTTTCTTCCCACTTCCTTCCACCAAGAGGGGTGCCAACTTTCCACATGCCCTCCCATGGATTTTCTGCAGATGTGGCTGAACACTCTCTGTTTGGGGTGGCTCTGTGCCCGTGGATTTTTGCAGAGCAAGGAGAGGCTGTTATGGAGAGGCAGCCTGTCCACAGCTGCTCTGCTCCTCGGCCATCGTCTCCTTGCCGCAGTCCATTCATTGGAAGGACCAAGAGTGATTACCTGGCAAGAGCTGCAGAAAGCTGAGGGGTTAATGCCACTGCTCAACGCCTCTGTGAGACACTTCAGGGGCATCTGGAATATTGTGTCCAGTTCTGGGACCCTCAGCTCAAGAAGGACCCCAGACAAAGTCCAGAGCAGAGCCACAAAGGTGCTGAAGGGAGAGGAACATCTCCCTGCTGAGGCCAGGCTGAGGGAGCTGGGGGTCTTGAGCTTGGAGCAGAGCAGCCTAGAGGGTGACCTCATTCATGGTGATAAAGATGAGCAGGGCAGTGTTGGGAGGACAGAGCCAGGCTCTACTCAGGCATGTCCAATGATAGGACAAGGGGCAATGGGTGCAAGCTGGGGCAGAGGAGGTTCCATGGGAACAGAAGGGTGAGGGTGCCAGAGCCCTGGAGCAGGCTGCCCAGAGGGGTTGTGGAGTCCCCTTGTCTGGAGACATCCGAAACCCACCTGGATGCATTCCTGTGTGACCTGCTCTGGGTGATCCTGCTCAGGCAGGGGGCTTGGACTGGATGCTCTTTCGAGGTCCCTTCCAACCCCTAACATTCAGTGGTTCAGAAGACTATCACACTATCACAGTATCACAGAATCACCAAGGCTGGAAGAGACCTCAAAGCTCATCCAGTCCCAACCTGGCACCACAGACCTCATGACTAGACCATGGCACCAAGTGCCACATCCAATCCCCTCTTGAACACCTCCAGGGATGGGGACTCCACCACCTCCCTGGGCAGCACATCCCAATGGCTAACAACTCTCTCAGTGAAGAACTTTCTCCTCACCTCCAGCCTAAACTTCCCCTCGTGCAGCTTGAGACTGTGTCCTCTTGTTCTGCTGCTGCTTGCTAGAGAGAAGAGACTCTTCCTGGCTACAACCTCCCTTCAGGGAGTTGTAGAGAGCAATGAGGTCTCCCCTGAGCCTCCTCTTCTCCAGGCTAAGCAACCCCAGCTCCCTCAGCCTCACCTCACAGGGCTGTGCTCAAGGCCTCTCCCCAGCCTCCTTGCCCTTCTCTGGAGACATATGGACACTATGGCTAAATGCTGGCTTGGTCTCCACACAGGAGCCCTGAGTTCCAGCATGACAAACTGCAGGGCAGGAAGGAAACCTTTCAGCCTCCATTTTATCAAGCTGCACAAATAGCCACTTTATCAAACTGAAGAGATAACTGCTGCTCACTCTGCTTCTCCTGCAGCTCTTGGGGTGTGGGTGGCTCTCTGCTGTGCAGGAACAAGGCAGAACACCACCTCACGGCAGCAGCACCAGGAGGTGCAGGAGGATGGTGAGGAGCACTCAGCAAACATTTGTGTTTGTTTCCTGAAGAAACCAACCACACACACAAAACCAAAGGAAAGAATTTGCTAAGACCTCACCTCTGTGTCCAGCTCTGGGGCCCCCAGAACAAGAGACATGGACCTGCTGAAGCAAGTCCAGAGGAGGCCACAAAGATGAGCAGAGGGCTGGAGAACCCCTGCTATAGGGACAGGCTGAGAGAAGCCTGGAGAAGAGAAGGTTCCAGGGAGACCTTAGAGCTGCATTTCAATATCTGAAGGGGACCTGCAGGCAGGCTGGGGAGGGACTGGTCAGAAGGGGCTGTGGGGATAGGATGAGAGGCAGTGGTTTGAAACTGGAGCAGGGCAGATTTAGGTTGGACATCAGGAGGAAGCTCTGCACAGTGAGGGTGGGGGGAAAACAGCTTGCTCAGGGAGGGGTTGAGGCCCCATCCCTGGAGACATTCAGGATCAGCCTTGCTGTGGCCCTGGGCAGCCTGCTCTAGCTGGAGGTGTCCCTGCTGCCTGCAGGGGGGTTGGACAAGATGGCCTTTGAGGGTCCCTTCCAACCCAGTGCACTCTGTGAATCTCAGTACATACAGGAAACCCCTAACCCTCACTCTGTGTGCATCCTCACAGTCATTATCTCTCCTTCCTCACTTTCCAACATCCCACAAGGATGCTACAAAGAGCACTTTGAGTCGGGGGTGTGTGTGTGTGTGTTCTATTTTGTTTCCTGAATTTTAGCTAGGAAAACTAAGAACCACTTTTTGCCAATTGCTAAAAGCAGTTCCCAGCTTCTTTGCACTAAGCTGTTGCTCCACCCCATGGCAGAAAGGCAGAGATGATCCTGACAAGAGCAAACATCAGCTGAGTACACAGAATGTGCCTCCCCCTCTGCAAAGTCTCCAGAGGCTTCCTGAAGCTGATCAGAGGGGAACCCCAGGGGGGTTAGCAACCCCAAACAAACAGCCACAAGCTTTTTACTTGCAGTCCCACCCAGAAGCTCTGCCAGCTCTACCCCATTCTCTTTCTCCAAGCCACCTGTGGAAGGACCTGCCCTGTGAGATCTGCCCTTTGTAACTCCTGAGTCAGATTTTAAGCCAGCTGGTGGGACAGGCTCCTAACATCTGCTCTCCCCCTGTGGGATGGGAGACAGAGGTGTCACCAGCTTGACTTTGAAAAGACAATGGTGAGCTCTTGCTGCAGCATTCCAAACCCAAACAGAAGACCTTCTTGCTCTCTCCACCTCCCTGAGGCGAGGTTGGAGCCAGGTGGGGCTTGGTCTCTTCACCCAAGGCAGAAGTGGCACAAGAGGAAATGGCCTCAAGTTGCCCCAGGGGAGGGTTAGGTTGGACATGAGGAACAATTTCTTCCCCCTTGAGGGTTGTCAAGGGTTTCATAGTTTCATAGTTTCAGTCAGGGTTGGAAGGGACCACAAGGATCAGCTAGTTCCAACCCCCCTGCCATGGGCAGGGACACCCCACACTAGATCAGGCTGCCCAGAGCCTCATCCAGCCTGGCCCTAAACACCTCCAGGGACAGGGCCTCAACCACCTCCCTGGATAACCCATTCCAGGGCTTCACCACTCTCATGGGGAAGAATTTCCTCCTCACCTCCAGCCTGAATCTCCCCACCTCCAGCTTCATTCCATTCCCCCTAGTCCTATCACTCCCTGATAGCCTGAGAAGTCCCTCCCCAGCCTTCTTGTAGCCCCCTTCAGATCCTGGAAGGCCACAATGAGGTCACCTGGGAGCCTTCTCTTCTCCAGACTGAACAGCCCCAACTCCTTCAGTCTGTGCTCACAGCAGAGGTGCTCCAGCCCTCTGCTCCTCCTCGTGGCCCTTCTCTGGACACCTTCCAGCCCCTCCAGATCCCTCTTGTCATAGGGGCTCCAGAACTGGAGGCAGTACTCCAGGTGGGGTCTCACCAGGGCTGAGTAGAGGGTTGCCCAGGCTGCCCAGGGCAGTGGTGGAGTCTTCATTCCTGGAAGGATTTCAGAGCTGTGGAGCTGTGGTGCTGAGGGCCATGGGTTGGTGGGTGCCCTGGCAGTGTTAGGTTAATGGTTGGACTGCAGGATGTGGAAGGTCTCTTCTAACCAACACAATTCTGTGGTTCTCTGACAGAGGCACTGTACAAATCTGCACCAACACATAGGATCAAATTCTACAGCTTGGCCAAGGCAGTTTTATTACTCTCTAAACCCCCCTTGGTTTGGACATTACCCCCCCACTCTCACACCCTCCTCCAATTCAGTGGTGCATCAGACAACCTCTCTGCTCTGGTCAGGCCCCACTCTCTGCAACAGGGATGGTGGTAAATGACCATTGCAGAACAGCTGCACCACCTGGGCCTGCTTCCATGCACCCCAAACCCAAGGATGAGGCCCTATGAGGAGAGGCTGAGGGAGCTGGGGTTGCTTAGCCTGGAGAAGAGGAGGCTCAGGGGAGACCTTCTTGCTCTCTACAACTACCTGAAGGGAGGTTGTAGCCAGCTGGGGGTTGGTCTCTTCTCCCAGGCAACCAGCACCAGAACAAGAGGACACAGTCTCAAGCTGTGCCAGGGGAAGTTTTGGCTGGAGGTGAGGAGAAAGTTCTTCCCAGCAAGAGAGATTGGCCCTTGGGATGTCCTGCCCAGGGAGGTGGTGGAGTCACCATCCCTGGAGATGTTCAGGAAAGGCTTGGATGTGGCTCTTGGAGCCATGGTTTAGTTGTCAGGAGGTGTTAGGTATTAGGTAATAGGTTGGGCTTGATGATCTCTGAGGCCTTTTCCAGCCTGGTTGATCCTATTTGCAGTCCCCTGATGAAATGGAGGCAGCAGTTTTGTCAAGGTAGAAAGTGTGAGCTATCTATCAGTGACTGCAGGGAACACACCATTGCTTGCAGCCACCCCACAGCATCCCCACATCACCACCCAAGCTTCAGCAGTAGCACTGGGGTTGAGTTTTACCCCCAAAGGGTCTTCAACCTGCATGAGAAAAGAAGGATCCAGAGAGACCTTTGAGCAGCCTTCCAGTACCTGAAGGGGGCCTACAGGAAAACCAGGATGGGACTTTTTACAAGGGCTTGTACTGATAGGATGAGAGGGAATGGATTGAAGCTTGAGGAGGGCAGATTGAGACTGGAGATGAGGAAGAAATCCTTTCCAGGGAGGGTAATGAGACACTGGCACAGGTTGCCCAGGGAGGCAGTGGCTGTCCCCTCCCTGGAGGTGTTCAAGGCCAGGTTGGATGATGCCTTGAGCAAGCTGGGGGCTGCTGGGAGGTGTCCCTGCCCATGGCAGGGGGGTTGGAACTGGATGAGCTTTGAAGGTCCCTTCCAAGCCAAACCACTCTGTGATCTATGGATTTGGTTCTCTGACATGCTGTAACATCTGATGAAGCATTTGCTATGGGCAGCAGCAGGTGCTACCAAAGCCAGCAGCCTGGGCAGAGAGGACATCCTTTCATGTCTCTGGATTTTGAGGCTTCAGCAGCATTTCAACATCTCAGATGTTCGGTCCTGGGCCTCAAAGTGAAATGATTTTTTCAAGGCCTCTTAGAGCACATTTAATCCTTTGCTTTCTTTCTGAGGAGAAAGGTTTCACATCTGGACTGTCAACCTGCATTCCAAAGCATTAGCCTGGCAAATTAAAGCAGCTGAGCTGTAAATCTCCAAGAAGAGGACTTGTCATGGAAATGGCAGCTCAGCATTAACTGCAAGCCTAGTTCAGCAGCAAAGCCAAGGGAAAAAAAGCCCAAACACTGCAGGCAGCCCCAAAGACAAGAGGAAATGGCCTCAAGCTGCTCCAGGACAGGTTTAGGTTGGACATGAGGAACAATCTCTTCCCCCCTGAGGGTTGTTAAGACCTGGAACAAGCTGCCCAGGGCACTGGTGGAGTCACCATCCACAGAAGGATTTAAAAGCTGTGGAGCTGTGGTGCTGAGGGCCATGGGTTGGTGGTGCCCTGGCAGTGCTGGGGTAAGGTTGGACTGGATCATCTGGGAGGTGTCTTGCAATCCAAACAGCTTTGTGATTCTATGGCAACTTTGAATCCTCCTCTCTGCAGAGTGCAAGGTAACCTAAGACAACCCAACCTAACCAAATCCAACCCAGCCTAACCTGATCTAACCTAACCTAGTCCAATTTAACTTAATCTAACCTAACCTATAACCTAACCTAGCCCAACCTAACCCAGCCTAACCCAACCTAAACTAACCCAACCCAAGCTAACATAAACTAATCCAGCCTAACCAAATCCAACCCAACCTAACCTGATCTAACCTAACCTAGCCCAACCTAACTTAATCTAACCTAACCTGATCTAACCTAACCTAATCTAACCTAGCCCAACCTAACCCAACCTAAACTAACCCAACCCAAGCTAACATAAACTAATCCAGCCTAACCAAATCCAACCCAACCTAACCTGATCTAACCTAACCTAGCCCAACCTAACTTAATCTAACCTAACCTGATCTAACCTAACCTAATCTAACCTAGCCCAACCTAACCCAACCCAAACTAACCTAAATTAGTCCAACCCAACGTAATCCAACCCAACCTAACTTAATGTAACACAACCCAACCTAATCCAACCCAACCTAGCCTGACATAACCTAATCTGACCTAACCTAACCTCACCCAACCTAACCTAACCCAACCCAACCTAATCCAACCCAATCTAACCTAACCCAACTTAATCCAATCTAACCCAACCTAATCCCACCCAATCTAACCTAACCCAACTTAATCCAATCTAACCCAACCTAATCCAACCCAATCTAACCTAACCCAACTCAATCCAATCTAACCCAACCTAATCTAATCCAACCCAACCTAATCCAACCCAATCTAACCTAACCCAACTTAATCCAATCTAACCCAACCTAATCTAATCCAACCCAATCTAACCTAACCCAACTTAATCCAATCTAACCCAACCTAATCCAACCCAATCTAACCTAACCCAACTTAATCCAATCTAACCCAACCTAATCCAACCCAATCTAACCTAACCCAACTTAATCCAATCTAACCCAACCTAATCCAACCCAATCTAACCTAACCCAACTCAATCCAATCTAACCCAACCTAATCTAATCCAACCCAACCTAATCCAACCCAATCTAACCTAACCCAACTTAATCCAATCTAACCCAACCTAATCTAATCCAACCCAATCTAACCTAACCCAACTTAATCCAATCTAACCCAACCTAATCTAATCCAACCCAACCTAACCAACCCAATCTAACCTAACCCAACCCAATCTAACCTAACCCAATTTAATCCAATCTAACCCAACCTAATCTAATCCAACCTAACCTAATCCAACCCAATCTAACCTAACCCAACTTAATCCAATCTAACCCAACCTAACCTAATCCAACCCAATCTAACCTAACCCAAACTCCAATCTAACCCAACCTAATCTAATCCAACCCAATCTAACCTAACCCAACTTAATCCAATCTAACCCAACCTAATCTAATCCAACCAACCTAATCCAACCCAATCTAACCTAACCCAACTTAATCCAATCTAATCCAACCGAACCTAATCCAACCCAACCTAAGACAACCCAACCTAGCCTAATCCAATCCAACCTATCCTAATCCAATCCAACCTAACCTAACCCAACCCAGCCTTGTAGCAGCATCTCCATACCCAGCTTTAATATGAAACATTCACTTAAGAGCTTCACAGGATCACAGGGTCACAGATCCCAGGATGTCAGGGGTTGGAAGGGACCTCTAGAGGTCTTCAAGTCCAACCCCCCTGCCAGAGCAGGACCATAGAATCCAGCACAGGCCACACAGGAACACATTCAGATGGGTCTTGAAGGTGTCCAGGGAGGGAGACTCCACAACCTCAGCAGCTCACAGGAAGCAGAACATTTTCCATGTCTAGCACCCCAATTTGGAGGGAAGATTGGGGTTTCCAAGCATGCCTTGGGAGCTGAGTGCTCAATCCCCATGAACTCCATGAGGGCCAAGGTCCTCCTTCCCTTGCCCTACCACCTCTAACAGCTCTCTTCTGGCTATGAATGACACCACCAGTAAGAGAAAAAGCAACAAGATCAGCTCCAAAGACTTAAATTCTTCCAGCCAGGCTCCAATAGCATCCTGGGGTGCATCAAGAAGAGTGTGGCCAGCAGGTCAAGGGAGGTTCTCCTCCCTTGCTACTATGCCCTGCTGAGGCCACATCTGGAGTACTGGGTCCAGTTCTGGGCTCCCTGGCTCCAGAAGGAGAGGGACTTGCTGGAGTGGTTACAGCAAAGGGCTACCAAGATGCTGAGGGGACTGGAATGTCTCTGATAAGGAAAGGCTGAGAGGATTGGGACTGTTTAGTCTGAAGAACAGCAGACTGAGGGGAGATCTCATCAGTGCTGATCAATAATGTAAGGGTGGGTGTCATAAAATCATAGAACAAGAGCCAGCAGTGTGCCCAGGCAGCAAGAAGGCCAATGGCATCCTGACCTGTATCAAGAATAGTGTGGCCAGCAGGAGCAGGGAGGTCATTGTGCCCTGTGCTCAGCACTGCTTAGGCCACACCTTGAGTCCTGTGTCCAGTTCTGGGCCCCTCAGTGTAGGAAAGATGTTGAGATGCTGGAAGGTGTCCAGAGAAGGGCAACAAAGCTGGGGAGGGGTCTGGAGCACAGCCCTGTGAGGAGAGGCTGAGGGAGCTGGGCTTGCTTAGCCTGGAGAAGAGGAGGCTCAGGGGAGACCTTCTTGCTGTCTACAACTCCCTGAAGGGAGGTTGTAGCCAGGTGGGGGTTGGTCTCTTCTCCTAGGCAGCCAGCACCAGAACAAGAGGACACAGTCTCAAGCTGTGCCAGGGGAGGTTTAGGCTGGAGGTGAGGAGAAAGTTCTTCCCAGCAAGAGAGATTGGCCCTTGGGATGTGCTGCCCAGGGAGGTGGTGGAGTCCCCATCCCTGGAGGTGTTCCAGAAAGGCTTGGATGTGGCACTTGGAGCCATGGCTTAGTTGTCAGGAGGTGTTAGGTATTAATTAATAGGTTGGACTTGATGATCTCTGAGGCCTTTTCCAACCTGGCTGATTCTATGATCTTCAGAGGTCCCTTCCAACCCCTCCCATTCTGTGACTCCATGGCAACCCAGCCAAGCAACCAAGCAAGACTGATGCACCGTGGAACCAGCAGCCCCAGGGGGTGGCAGGCGCCAAGTGATCCCAGCAGCAATCCCACCACTTCCCCAGCCCCACAGGATCCTGGCAGGCTCCTGCAGCCCCCAGCCAAGGCCATCAGCAAGTGCTAGGCTCACATTTTTTTTTGACCACTGCTCCATTTATTCACTCCGATTCTCAGCTCTGTAAGGCCACTGCTAAGAAGAAGGCGAAGGGGTTGCTCCTTCCTGTTGATTTTGTTGGGTGATGGGCTTTAGGTGGGTGGGTTTTGTTCTCTTGCTTTACAAGGACAAAGCAGTTTTGGAAGCAACCAACTTTCAGGCTCAAGTCAGCTCTGGAGTTCAGGCAGGCTGGACTGGCTGATGTACAGAAGATAGCTAAGCAACAATGGCCTGGTTGGTTAACTCCTCTGTCAGCACTCACTTCACAGAGCACTCCATGGGCTCACTCAATTGCTGCTCATACTTCACACTGAAGGACTTTATTAACCTCTCTTCCCCCCCAAACCACACAATGCAGAGCTTTGTGTGGTGGCCTCTGAAGATTGTTTCATCCTTTCAGCTCTGGTTCCCTGCCTGCCTCCCTGCTGATCTGAGCCACAGCAAGCAGGAGCTCACCTCACCACTGCTGAACACCGTGCCCCCAAGGGCCTTCCACCAGCTGGACAGACACTCCTCAGAGAATCACTTGGGCTGGAAGAGACCTTTGAGATGATTGAGTCCAGCCATGAACCCAGCACTGCCAGGGCACCACTAAATGATGCCACTCAGCACCACACTTAGGCAGCCTTAGTTTCATAGTTTCATAGTTTCAGTTAGGGTTGGAAGGGACCACAAGGATCAGCTAGTTCCAACCCCCTGCCTGGCAGGGACACCCCACACTAGAGCAGGCTGGCCAGAGCCTCATCCAGCCTGGGCTGAAACACCTCCAGGGACAGGGCCTCAACCACCTCCCTGGACAACCCATTCCAGGGCTTCACCACTCTCATGGGGAAGAACTTCCTCCTCATGTCCAGCCTGAATCTCCCCACCTCCAGCTTCATTCCATTCCCCCTAGTCCTATCACTCCCTAATAGCCTGAGAAGTCCCTCCCCAGCCTTCCTGTAGCCCCCTTCAGATACTGGAAGGCCACAATGAGGTCACCTGGGAGCCTTCTCTTCTCCAGACTGAACAGCCCCAACTCCCTCAGTCTGTCCTCACAGCAGAGGTGCTCCAGCCCTCTGCTCCTCCTCGTGGCCCTTCTCTGGACACCTTCCAGCACCTCCAGATCCCTCTTGTCATAGGGGCTCCAGATCTGGAGGCAGTACTCCAGGTGGGGTCTCAGCAGGGCTGAGCAGAGGGGGAGAATCCCCTCCCTTGCCCTGCTGGCCACACTTCTCCTGCTGCAGCCCAGGCTCTGCTTGGCTTTCCGGCTGCAAGTGCACCCTGAGAGCTCCTGGGAGCTTCTCCTCACCCAGCACCCCCAAGTCTCTCTCCTCTGGGCTGCTCCAGCCAGTCCTGCCCAGCCTGGATTTGTGCTAGGATTGCCTCGACCCAGCTGCAGGACCCTCCAGGGATGGGGACTCCACCACTGCCCCGGGCAGCCGGGGCCAGGCTGTGACAACCCTATTGGGAAGAGAAATTGCTGCTCATGGCCAGCCTAAGCCTCCCTGGTGCAGCTTGAGGCCATTTCCTCTTGTCCTATCACTTGTTGCATGTGAGAAGAGACCAACTGCCCCCTAGCTCTAACCTCTTGACAACCCTCCTGGGGAAAAAACAATGTTCCAAGTCATAAAATCACAGACTGGTTTGGGCTGGAAGAGACCTGAGAGATCATCTAGTTCCAATCCCCTGCCATGGGCAGGGACACCTCATGGCTAACCTAAACCTCACCTGGGGCAACTAGAGGCCATTTTCCTCTGGTTGTGTTGCTTCTGTCTTGGTTGAACAGACCAACCCCCACCTCACTCCGGCCTCCTTTCAGGCAGCTGTAGAGAGCAGTGAGGTCTCCCCTCAGCTTCCTCTTCTCCAGGCTAAACACCCCCAGCTCCCTCAGCTGCTCCTCCCCAGCCTTGTTCTCCAGACCCTTCCCCAGCTTTGTTGCCCTTCTGTGGACCTGCTCCAGCCCCTCAGTGTCCTTCCTGGAGTGGGTGGGCCCAAAACTGAACCCAGGATCTGAGGAGTGGCCTCACCAGTGCTGAGTGTCCATCTCCAAGCAGTCCTATTGAATTAACAGCATCACCACAAAGCTCTGCTGCCAGATGACACCTGCCCAGCCTACCCTTGTGCTGTAAGGGCCATGCCTGCACTGCAGCCAGGCTGCCAATGTGTAGAGTGACTGCAAACACACCAAGGCAGTCCTGGCTGGCTCCTAAACCAACAACACACCACGCTGAGGCTTTGCTCCAAACTAGCACAGGTATGATACAAGTACTATGGTCTGCTGGAGAGGGTCCAGAGGAGGCCATGAGGATGATCAGGGGGCTGGAAACCTCCCCTGTGGGGACAGCCTGAGGGAGGTGGGGCTCTTCAGCCTGGAGAAAAGAAAGGGGCTCCAGGAGGGCTGGGCAGGGACTGCTGACAAGGGTTGGGAGTGACAGGACAAGGGGAGCTGGATTGAAGCTTGAGGAGAGCAGATTGAGACTGGAGATGAGGAAGAAAATGCGGGAGACCCTGGCACAGGCTGCCCAGGGAGGCTGTGGATGCCCCCTCCCTGGAGGTGTTCAAGACCAAGATGGACAGGGCCTTGAGCAAGCTGGGCTGGTAGGAAGTGTCCCTGCCCATGGCTGGTGGATTGGAACTGGATGATTTTTAAGGTCCCTTCCCACCCAAACCATTCTGAGTCTCTGATCTCTGCTTCTTAATCACAAAGGAAAACCATTGTGTAGGAGCAGTTTGTCACCAGCCCAGATCACTGCAGGCCCCACCCTGGGCTATCAGAACAGCTTCCTCTACTGTTTTGTGCCATCAGCTACCAACCTTCCTCACTCCCCCCTCCATCCCATGCTCTGCACCTCCCATGCAGTGCCTCAGGAGGCTTCAGGCTACACCTACACACGTATCCACGTCCCATTGCTCCTGAAGACACCAAAGCAAGAGAGCTGGAGACCACACACTGCCCCTGCTTCCTACATCCCTGAGGATGATCCTGCTGGGATAACACTGTGTGCATCCCTTCTCTGGCAAGTGCTGGGAGAGGACCTGGTGCCTTCTACCTGCAGACCTCCCAGCAAAAGCCCCCATGAGAAGATTAAAACCTAGCTGGCAGTAACTGAGAGTGGAAACTCCTCTTACTGGGCTTGTGGATGGAGTTTTATCAGGTTGCAGGGCTTAGGGACCAGGGTTTGGCAGCCAGGAGGGTCTGGCAATGGCTACTCCAGCTGTGGCCCCCTGCTTCTGCTCAGCTGCTTTTTGTCAGGCTGAGGGCCATGCTCTGTCAGAGGCCACAACTTGCTCCTCATCACTTCACAGCAAGGGCTCAGCAGAGTGAAACTGGGTACCACAACAGCTCTGCCAGCCAGCACAGGCTCAGGCTCATAGAATGGGTTGGGAGGGACCTTTAGAGCTCATCCAGTCCAACCCCTGTAGCCAGCAGAGACATCTGCAACCAGAGCAGGTTGCTCACAGCCCCAAACAACCTGACCTGCAATGCTTCCAGCCAGGGGGCAGCTCACACCTCTCTGGGCAGCCTGGGACAGGCTTTCGCCAGGGTCAAACATTTCTTCCTTCTCTGCAGTCTGAATCTCCCTGAGAGTTTCAAACCAGCCCCCCTGTCCTCTCACAAGAGGCCTTGAGCAAAAGTCTGTCCCCAGCTCTCTGCTCAGCCCTTGGAGCACTGCAAGGCCACCAGAAGGTCTCCCTGGAGCCTTCTCCTCTCCAGGCTGCCCAAGGCCAACTCTCTCAGCCTGGCCTCCCAGCAGAGGGCTTCCAGCCCTGCCAGCACTGCTGTGGCCTCCTCTGGCCCTGCTCCAGCAGGTCCCTGTCTGTGCTAAGGACTCTAGAGCTGGCCACAGTCACAGTCAGAGTATCACCAAGGTTGGAAGAGACCTCAAAGATCATCAAGTCCAACCTGGCACCACAGACCTCATGACTAGACCACGGCACCAAGTGTCACATCCAGACCCCTCTTGAACACCTCCAGGGATGGGGACTCCACCACCTCCCTGGGCAGCACATCCCAAAGGCTAATGACTCTCTCAGTGAAGAACATTCTCCTCACCTCCAGCCTAAACCTCTCCTGGCACAGCTTGAGACTGTGTCCTCTTGTTCTGGTGCTGGTTGCCTGGGAAAAGAGATCAACTCCCACCTGGCTACAACCTCCCTTCAGCAACCCCAGCTCCCTCAGCCTCTCCTCACAGGGCTGTGCTCCAGACCCCTCCCCAGCCTTGTTGCCCTTCTCTGGACACCTTCAAGTCTCTCAATGTCCTTCTTAACCTGAGGGGCCCAGAACTGGACACAGGACTCAAGTTGTGGCCTAACCAGTGCAGAGCACAGCAGAGGGGCAGAATCCCCTCCCTGCCCTTGCTGCCCACACTTGCTGGGGACCAGACTAGCAGGTTGTCCACTCCAGCCTGCAGTCTGGAAGCAGCTCCCCAACAGTTCAAGACAACTGAAACAGGACACAACCTGCTGCAGCAGGCACAGGAAAACAAACCCCAGGCCAGAACCTGACCAGCAAGTTGAAATGTCATTATGGGCTGATGCTTTTGTATCTGCTATGCAGCACTGCACCACTGCAACCAAGAGCCAAAGCAGCTTCCAGCAAGCCCTCCAGGTCAAGTGCAGGTCAGGATGTTTACACAAGCAATGACCATCTTTGTGGTGCTGTCCAGTGCCCAGCTTGAAGGCCACTCATTGCCAAGGCCCAACACTTGCTGTACTATCAGCTCAGCCTGGTTGGGCAGTGAGCAACCTGCTCTGGGTGCAGATGTCCTGCTGGCTGCAGGAGGTTGGATTGGATGAGCTTTAAAGGTCCTTCCCAACCCAACCCAGTCTGTGCTGCTGTGATGCAGGTGAGCCCCCAGGCCCCAGCTGGTAGGTGTAGATACCATGGCACAAGGCAGGACAGCAAAGGGAGAGGAAACAGCCACAGAAACGTGGAGAAGAGAGAGTGGAGGAGAGTGAAGATGCTGCCAGAAAGAAAAGGGATGGCCTGGCAAGCTGGCCTGTTCCCTGGCCTCCAACTGGACTGTCCAGATTGGTTCAAGCTGTTTGATTTTCCAGCTCAAGCTGTGATCACCAGGCATCACTTCCTTCTCAAGGAGCTTTAAACAGAGCACTGAAAACCCACCTGTCAAATCCTTCTCCTGCCTGAAACCCTTTTCTCCCTGGTGCTACCCAAGGCCTTTGGAAATCTCAGCTGAACAAACCCTTCAGCTGCCACCTGCCCTTTACTCTCCTACTCTCACCTGTTTTCCAAACTCTGAATGTCCTGGGGGTGCTCCCTACAAGAGAGGACACACAGAAAGCAGAACCTACAGGAAAGCTGGGGAGGGACTTTTAACAAGGGCTTGGAGTGCCAGGATGAGAGGCAATGGGGAGAAGCTGGGAGAGGGCAGATTGAGAGTGGAGATGAGGAAGAAATTCTCTCCAGTGAGGCTGGTGAGACACTGGCACAGGCTGCCCAGGGAGGCTGTGGATGTCCCTTCCCTGGAGGTGTCCAAGGCCAGGCTGGATGAGGCCTTGAGCAAGCTGGGCTGCTGGGAGGTGTCCCTGCCCATGGCAGGGGGGTTGGAACTGGATAATCTTTAAAGGTCCTTTCCAACCCAAACCATTCTAAGATGCTGCTTTTCTCAGGGTGCTTCAGCAGTCTCCCAGAGAAGACTTCACTGGGAATAACTTCACAGAAGCACAGGAATTTCACTCATTTCTTTTCTTGTCATCTACAAGTCCAGTCTGGCTCCTCAGATGCCACTGGCATCATCATGTATGGTGTTCAGCTGCTTTCAATGGCTCTCAAAGTTGGTTGTTCTCATTTCCAGCAAGCTCCTCACCCTCTACAGCAGCTGTACATTCAGACACTTTGCTCTGCTGAGACCTCACCTGCAGTACTGCATCCAGGTCTGGAGCCCTCAACACAGGAAGGACATGGACCTGATGGAGAGGGTCCAGAGGAGGGCCACAAAAATGATCAGGGGGTTGGAGCAGCTCTGCTATGAGGACAGGCTGAGGGAGCTGGGGGTGTTCAGCCTGGAGAAGAGAAGGCTCCAGGGAGACCTAATAGCAGCCTGCCAGTACCTGAAGGGGGCTGCAAGAAGGATGGAGAGAGACTGTTTGCAAAGGCCTGCAGGGACAGGACCAGGGGCAATGGCTTCAAACTAGAGCAGAGCAGATTGAGATTGGATGCTAGGAACAAGTTCTGCACCATGAGGGTGGTGGAACACTGGAAAAAGTTGCTTGGGGAGGGGGTTGAGGCCTCATCCCTGGAGATAAAGTAGAATTAGAATAGCGTAGAGTAGAGTAGAGTAGAATAGAATAGAATAGAATAGAATAGAATAGAATAGAATAGAATAGAATAGAATAGAATAGAAAGGAATAGGAATAGGAATAGGAATAGGAATAGGAATAGGAATAGGAATAGGACCAGGTTGGAAGAGACCTCTGAGATCATCAAGTCCAACCCATCATCCAACACCATCTAATCAACTAAACCATGGCACCCAGCACCCCAGATATTCAAGGTGAGGCTGGACAGGGCTCTGGGCAACCTGATCCAGTTGAGGGAGTTGGACTATGTGACCTTCAGAGGTCCTTTCAAGCCAGACCATTCTATGACTCTAGGAGCAGTGCACAAACCCTCATCTAACCCAGGGGGATTGGGTGCTTAACACCTCTGTAGAGGATGAATACAGCTCAAGTCCCCAGATCCACAGAATGGGTTTGGGTTGGAAGGGGCCTTAAAGATCATCCAGTTCCAACACCCTGCCATGGGCAGGGACACCTCCCACCAGCCCAGGCTGCTCAAGGCCTCATCCAACCTGGCCTTCAACACCTTCAGCACCTTCAGCCATCTCCAGCCATCACCAACCACCTCCAGCCACCTCCTCCCATCCAGACTGAGAGCACCACTCCTTCTGCTCCATCCCAACTGCAGAGTAAGTGAGCCCCAGAGGCCAGGAGGAGGCTGGTTGGCTGCTGTGTGCTCTCCCTCCCTGCTCCCAAGTCCAGGTTTTGAAGTCAGGCAAGAGTGAAAAAAACAAAGGCAAATAAAGAAGGTTTTGTTGGTTTCTGTGGGGTTTTCTTTCCCTTCACTCCCTTCTTTTTTTCCCTTCAAATGGGGTGATACAAACCAGCTTGATACACAAATTAGAGGTGATCTCATCAGCCATTAGCCCAGCTGAAGCAAGCCCATGGCTGCTGAGGGGATGTGCTGGCGAGACAACACTGCCTGGCCTGAGCTGTGACACAGGGGGACACACAAACACAGTCCTCATTACACAGGCAAGGCATGGCTGGCAGCCTCCAGACTGCTGCAGGCAGCTGGGGGGGGGCTGAAATGGGGGGTTCAGGGCACTGCCTCCCACTCAGCATTAAAGCAGAGCCCTGGACACCTCTGCTGGGAGAAGGAACCAGCCCACAGACATCGGGTGCAGCACAGAAGGCCAAGGGCAGCCTGGGCTGCATCCAAAGCAGGATGGCCAGGGATGGGGAGAGAGAGGATTGTGCCCCTCTGCTCTGCTCTGGGGAGACCTCACCTGCAGGGCTGTGTCCAGCTCTGGGGCCCCCAACACAAGAGAGACATGGAGCTGCTAGACAGGGTCCAGAGGAGGCCACAAAGATGATCAGAGGGCTGGAGAACCTCTGCTATGGGGACAGGCTAAGAGAGTTGGAATGTGCTGCTCAGGGAGGTGGTGGAGTCCCCATCCCTGGAGGTGTTCAAGAGGGGATTGGATGTGGCACTTGGTGCCATGGTCTAGTCATGAGGTCTGTGGTGCCAGGTTGGACTTGGTGATCTTTGAGGTCTCTTCCAACCTTGGTGATACTGTGGTACTGTGAGCTGGGGCTCAGCCTGGAGAAGAGAAGGCTCCAGGGAGACCTTAGAGCTGTTTCAATATCTGAAGGGTCTCTGCAGGCAGGCTGGGGAGGGACTGTTCAGAAGGGCTGTGGGGATAGGTTGAGAGGCAATGGTTTGAAACTGGAGCAGAGGAGATTTAGGTTGGACATCAGGAGGAAGCTCTGCACAGTGAGGGTGGTGAGACCCTGGCACAGGTCGCCCAGGGAGGTGGTTGAGGCCCCATCCCTGAAGGCATTCAAGCCCAGCCTTGCTGCAGCCCTGGGCAGCCTGCTCTAGCCGGAGGTGTCCCTGCTGCCTGCAGGGGGGGTTGGACAAGATGCCCTTTGAGGGTCCCTTCCAGGCCGATGGGAGCTGGGAATCTCTGTGCCTGGCTCATTCACACGCCTTGGCCACGGCCAGCCCCTGAAAGGAGTCGGGGGGCGGGGGGGGGTGGGGGGGGAAGCACTTGAACACTCAGCCCGAATAGCAAACCCTGGTTTAGAAGCTTTCTCCTTTCACTGCTCATAAACCAGAGCTCCAAAACATCCTTCCACCGACTTTTCTTTGGATCCCTTTGTTGGGGGGTGAACAATGCCTGAAAGCTACCACAGTCTCGTGGCTGAGCTGTTTCTGTTTCCAATCGAGCAGCACAACTCTTTATTTCCTCAGCCAGGGATGGAATTAAACAATTTGTCTTTGAAAACTCTATAAAAGCCTTCACCCTGACAACCCCCCACCCCCCCCACCCCCACACACACACTCCACCCCCCTCCCCCCCTCCTCCCCTAACCCCCCATCTGCTTTTCAGATTAAAGGTGCTTTGATTTTTTACCAGCTAAAGGTTTATGAACTGCTCTACAAACCCAATTACTCCCCCAGTAAATTATTTAAGGCTCACATGGTAGTTTCTAAATGTCTCCCCACAGAGTGCTCTGGAGATGCAGAAAGGGAAAGGCTTCGCTGGGGCACTTGGAAGTGAAAAAAAACCAAAAACACAACAGCCCAGAGCTTCCAGAAACTCAGAATGAACCAAAAAAGGAAACCCTAACAAAACCCCAACGTAGTTCAGTGAGGATGAGACACACCCCAGGAGAGCCTGGGGTGGGGAGGGCAGGGGAAGGGAAAAAGAGAGGGGGAAAGGGGGGGGAAAGGTTCTATCTGAGGGGAAAGAGCTGTTTAAAAACAGCTTGGGTTACATCTGGGGCAGTATTCAGTCCTCAGGCAGGCTCTGCCTCACCTCCTGATTGAAACCAGGGACTGGAGAGGTCTCCGCGCTGCTCTCGCTGTGGATTCACAGAGTGGGTTGGGTTGGAAGGGACCTTCGAGATCATCCAGTTCCAACCCCCCTGCCATCATCCAGTTCCACCTCCCACCAGCCCAGGGTGCTCAAGGCCTCATCCAACCTGGTCTTGCCCACCTCCAGGGAAAGGCACATCCACAACCTGTTCCAGTGTCTCCCCACCCTCGCTGTTCCCAATCTCCAGTCTCGATCTGCCCTCCTCAAGCTTCAATCCATTCCCTCTCACCCTAGCACTACAAGCCCTCCTCCAAAGTCCCTTCCCAGCTTTCTTGTAGGATGTTGTGTTCAAGAGGGGACTGGATGTGGCACTTGGTGCCATGGTTTAGTTAGTTAGTCAGGAGGTATTGGGTGACAGGTTGGACCTGATGATCTCTTGAGGTCTTTTCCAACCTTGTTGATTCTGTGTCAGAGGCAAGCAGTGTTTCCCTGACAGCAAAGCTGCTCTTCCTGCTCCCCATGTCCCCCACGGCACAGAGCATCCCAGGAGCACCCAGGGCAGCCTGGAGTCCTGGGCAGGATGATGGGAGAGGCCACACAGAACAAGGGACAAGAACTGCCTCAGAGTGAGGGTGGTGGTAGGACACAGGGCTAACAGGCACAAACTTAACCATCAGAAGTTCCATCTAAACATGAGGAGGAGCTTCTGTAAGGGTGATGGAGCCCTGGGGCAGGCTGCCCAGAGAGGTGGTGGAGTCTCCATCTCTGGAGACATTCCAACCCCACCTGCATGTGTTCCTGTGTGGCCTGCTTGCTCTATGTGACCCTGAATTTGCAGGGGGGGTGGACTGGGTCATCTCCAGAGGTCCCATCCAGCCTCTACCATCCTGTGACACACTGCACAGCACCTTGCTTCGCCAGGGGGGTGTCTAGAGAGTCAAACCCTAGAAGAAGAGTTTTAAAGGGATTGAGAGCACAGCAAGCCCAAGGGAGCACAACCAGAGCTCACTGCACCTTGCCTGCCCTGCACCCTGCCACCAGCCACAGCTACTGCCTATTTGAGTCCTTCTGCTGCCCCCAGGTCCCCCAAACCTCAGCTCAGCTGCCTGCAGGAACACAGCCCCAGCCCCTTCTACCACCTCACTTCTGGGCTTCATCCAAGTGAAGCTGAGGCCAGCACCCTAAAGTGATTAACCTTTTTTCCTCTCTTCCCCAATTCCTTTGTTTTTATCGTGGAAGAATGGAGGATTTGGGTACATTTGGTGCTTTTCTCCTTCATCTTACCTACACCTCCTCTACAACCCTTTGTGCTCTGCTTTTGACCCTGGACACTGTGGCTCAGCTCTCCCATCACCAGTGGGAGTAAGGCTCCATAAATGTAGGACTCCAACAGAATTTAGCACTTCTCCAGGCCAGGAGAGCAACTGATGGCACTTCACCCCATGACCCCAGCACAGATTCCCTCCAGATGAAATCAGTTTGGGGCCTGGATGACTCTCAGCCTCACGGAGGCCAAGCACATCGATGCTGCTCTGCACCACTGGCTCACAAACCTCCAGGGCTGATGTATCTGTGCCAGCTCTCAGAACCTCTGCAAGCTTATCAGACTTCAGTCCAACCCATGCTGTCATCTTTTCCCAGAGCAGTTGTGGACCTCCTGCCAGGGCGCCAGAGAGAAGCAGGGCTCTGCCTGCTCTTGTGCCATTTCAGTTCCATTGATCTGGTGTGTTTTCAGCACTGCTGAGCTCAGCAGAGCTCCCATCAGCAGGTTCCTCCCCGGTAAGATCATCACCAAAACTCTGAAAGCAATCAAAGCTCCTCTCCTGGCCTGGCTCATTTGTGGTTCTTCCCAGCAAAATGCTGACAACCTGCACAGCACAAAGGGTTGCTTGGTTTAGAGTCATTGAGGTTGGAAAAAGACCTTTAAGACCATCAAGCCCAACTGCAACCCAACAACCATGGCCTTCTGGGCTGCCAGTGCCCCTTGCTGGCTCCTGTCCAGCTTCTCCCCCACCAGCACCCCCAACTCCTTCTCTCCAGGGCTGCTCTCAATCTTGTCAACCCCCAGCCTGGACTGATAGCAGCCTGTGGACAAAGAGGTGAGGTCTCCCCAGAGCAGAGCAGAGCAGAGGGGCAGGATCCCCTCTCTCCATCCCTGGCCAGGCTGCTTTTTGCTGCAGCCCAGGCTGCCCTTGGGCCTTCTGGGCTGCAAGTGCACACTGCTGGCTCCTGTCCAAGCTAAACAGCCCTTGGGGCAAGGAAGGAAAATTAAGAGAGGAATCTCCCTCTGCTTTTCCCTCTTTGGAAAAGAGCAGGAAAACCTTCCTCTTGCTCAAGATGTTTTAATTCACATTCTCCCTCTGACACCTCCTTCTCAGGCCCACCAGAAGAGCCCAGGGAAGGGGTCAGCCTGTAACACCTCTACAGGAAGCAGCAACGAAAAGCAGGCAGCATCCCAGAGCGAGGGGCAGGCTCGTGGCCCTTTCCACTCAACACATTCCTCATGCCCTTGTTTTTCAGGCTTGAAGCTGCAAATTTTCCAGGCAGCTTTCACAGCACAAAGGGAAGCCACAAGAAAGGCACCCAAAAAGCCCCAGCTTGCCACGTCAGGATGCTTTGATGGGGAGGTCACTTCCCTCCAGCCCCTGGCAAACTGCTGCAAGGCCTCCAGGAGCCAGCACAGGGAACACTGCTGTCGAGTGGAGGGCACCAGGCACAGGGCAAAGGCTCAGGGCACAAAAGCAGTTCCTGCTGCCAGAGGAAGAAAACCACCAAATGCTGAGAAATGCCCCTGTGCTGGAATCAGAGAATCACAGCATGGAGGAGGTTGGAAGGGACCTCTGGGGATCAGCCAGTCCAACCTCCTTGCTTGAGCAGGGCACCCACAGCAGCTTGCCCAGCAGCACAGTGCCCAGCTGGGCTTGGAAGCTCTCCACACAAGGAGACTCCACAACCTCTCTGGGCAGCCTGCTCCAGGCCTCCAGCACCCTCACAACAAACAACTTTCTCCTCCTGCTCACATGGAACCTCCTGGGTTCTAGTTTGTGCCCACTGCCCCTTGTGCTGTCCCTGGGCACCACTGAGCAGAGTCTGGCCCCAGCCTCTTGCCCCCCACAGCTCCTTTAGCTCTTGCTGAGCATTGCTCAGCTCCCCTCTGGGGCTGCTCTTCTCCAGGTTCTCAGCCTTTGCTGCTCCCAGAGCTGCTCCAGGCCCCTCAGCAGCTTTGCAGCCTCCCCTGGACTCTCTCCAGCAGTTCCCTGTCTCTCCTGATCTGGGGAGCCCAGAACTGGACCCAGCACCCCAAATGTGTCTGAGTAGAGGGGCAGGAGAGCTTCCCTCCAGCACCCTCACAAGAAAGAACTTTCTCCTCCTGTTCAGATGGAACCTCCTGGGCTCCAGTCTGTGCCCAGTGCCTGCTGTCTTATCACAGGACACCATTAAAAAGAACCTGGCCCCTTCTTCTTGCCCCCCACCCTTCAGATATTTGTAAACATTAACAAGATCCCCTCTGGGGCTGCTCTTCTCCAGGCTCAACAGCCCCAGGGCTCTCAGCCTTTCTTATCAGGAGACATATTTCAGTCCTTTCATCACCCTCGTAGCCTCTATTGGACTCTCTCCAACATATCCCTGTTCCTCTTGAACTGGGGAGCCCAGAACTGGACACAATACTCCAAGTGTGGTCTCAGCAGTGCAGAGTAAAGGGGGAGAAGAACCTCCCTTGACCCGCTGGCCACCCTCGTGTGAATGCACCCCAGGACACCATTAGCCTCCTCGGCCTCAAGGGCACATCGCTGGCTCGGGAGGAATTTGTCCCCCAGCACTCCCAGGTTGTGAAGCTGCTTCCCAGCAGGTCCCCCCTCCCCTGTGCTGCTACAGGAGGTTGCTCCTCCCCAGGTGCAGGGCCCTACCCTTGCCCTGGCTGAACCTCATGAGGTTTCCCTGCGGGAAGGGCAGCTCAAAGCACCCCCAAACCCTGGAGCCTCCTTGCAGCTCTGACCTCCGCGGATTGGCTGCCAATATGATATAGGGGCAGAGGCAATCAGCCTTTTCTGCTGGCCACAGAACAATAAATGGGCTTCCTCAGATACAGTGGTTAAAGAATGCAAGTTCCTGACCCTGGCTGCTTGACTGGTGGTGTGCTGTGCTGGAGGGAACAGCCCGGACGACATCTGCTGACACGGGGGGGGGGGGGGAAGGGATTTATGGTATAATAGGTTGCACATCTGTGCCAAAAGAGAGGGAGAAATAAAAAGCCCTCTTAAATCCAAGCAAAACCCCAAGATTAATTAGCTATTGTAACAGCCAGGAGAGCACGGTGCAGTACAGGTGGTGGCACCAGAAAGCATCTCGGGCTGTGCACACAGCCGGGCCGAGGTCGCGCTGTCCCTGTCTCTTCCAGCGCACTCTCAGTGGGAAAAGCAAAACCTGCTGCTCCTCTGTCACCTCCTGCTCTTTGCAATTCCAGAGCCCTGCTCCCTCCTCAACCACGGTCAGGGAGTCCCACCAAGTGCACAGGAAAGCTCTGTGTCTCTGCCTTTGATCAGGGAGCCAGCCCCCAAGTCAGCAGGGGCGCCCGCCGGGCGGGAGCGGACGCAGCAGGCGCGGCCAGCTCCCCGCCCCGCCACAGAGGGTCCTGGGCAGCCAGCAGGTTGAGGGAGGTGCTCCCCCCCCCCTGCACGGCCCTGGTTAGACCACAGCTGGAACACTCTCCAGTTCTGGGCTCCCCATTCAAGAGGGACAGGGAACTACAGGACAGAGCCCAGCAGAGGCAATGAGGATCATAGTATCACAGTATCACCAAGGTTGGAAGAGACCTCAAAGATCACCAAGCCCAACCTGGCACCACAGACCTCATGACTAGACCATGGCACCAAGTGCCACGTCCAATCCCCTCTGGAACACCTCCAGGGACAGGGACTCCACCACCTCCCTGGGCAGCACATCCCAATGGCAAAAGACTCTCTCAGTGAAGAACTTTCTCCTCACCGCCAGCCTAAACTTCCCCTGGCACATCATAGTATCAGTCAGGGTTGGAAGGGACCACAAGGATCATCCAGTTCCAACCCCCCTGCCATGGGCAGGGACACCCACACTAGATCAGCTGGCCAGAGCCTCATCCAGCTGGGCTTAAAAACACCAGGGACAGGGCCTCAACCACCTCCCTGGACAACCCATTCCAGGGCTTCACCACTCTCATGGGGAAGAACTTCCTCCTCCCCTCCAGACAGAATAGAATAGAATAGAATAGAATAGAATAGAATAGAATAGAATAGGCCAGGTTGGAAGAGACCTTCAAGATCATCACATCCAACCTATCACCCAACACCACCTAATCAACTAAACCATGGCACCAAGCACCCCAGCAAGTCTCCTCCTGAACACCTCCTCTGATGGTGACTCCACCATCTCCCTGGGCAGCCCATTCCAATGGGCAATCACTCTCCCTGTATAGAACTTCTTCCTAACCTCCAGCTCAAACTTCCCTTAGCACAGCTTGAGACTGTGTCCTCTTGTTCTGGTACTGGCTGCCTGGGAGAAGAGACCAACAGCTGCCTGGCTACAACCTCCCTTCATGGAGTTGTAGAGAGCAAGAAGGTCTCCCCTGAGTCTCCTCTTCTCCAGGCTAAGCAACCCCAGCTCCCTCAGCCTCTCCTCACAGGGCTGTGCTCCAGACCCCTCCCCAGCTTTGTTGCCCTTTCTCTGGACACCTTCCAGCATCTCAACCTCCTTCCTAAACTGAGGGGCCCAGAACTGGACACAGGACTCCAGGTGTGGCCTAACCAGTGCAGTGTACAGGGGCAGAATGACCTCCCTGCTCCTGCTGGCCACACTCTTCCTGATGCAGGCCAGGATGCCATTGGCCCCCTTGGCTGCCTGGGCACACTGCAGGCTCATGGTCAGCCTCCCATCAACCAGCACCCCCAGGTCCCTCTCTGCCTGGCTGCTCTCAGCCACTCTGACCCCAGCCTGTAGCACTGCCTGGGGTTGCTGTGGCCAATGTGCAGCACCTGGCACTTGGATGTGCTCAATCTCCTGCCCTTGGCCTCTGCCCATCTGTGCAGCCTGGCAAGGTCCCTCTGCAGAGCCTCTCTGCCCTCCAGCAGATCAACTCCTGCCCCCAGCTTGGTGTCATCTGCAAATTTACTGCTGATGGACTCAATGCCCTCATCCAGATCATCAATGAAGATGTTAAAGCATGGGGCCCAGCACTGATCCCTGGGGCACACCACTACTGACTGGCTGCCAGCTGGATGTGGCAATCTCCCCACCTCCAGCTTCATTCCATTCCCCCTAGTCCTATCACTACCTGATGGCCTGAGCAGTCCCTCCCCAGCCTTCTTGTAGGCCCCCTCCAGATACTGGTAGGCCACAATGAGGTCACCTCAGAATGAATAAAGGGAGTGGAGGACCTGTCAGATGAGGCAAGGCTGAGAGACCTGGGGCTGCTCCAGGCCTGCAACCAAGTTGTTCATGCCCAGCAATCTGCTCAGCTTCCCTCTGAATCCTGGGCTGAAGCAGGAGCTGAGGGCACTGTGTCCCCAGCAGCCAGGCAGTGCCAATGTCATTGTCAGCCCGAGGTGGGGGACTTGGCTCCCAGCAGGAGCTCCATTCGTGGATGGAAGCAGCAAGCTCCTCTCTAGCAGAGCAACCACTTCAAACCAGCCAGACTGCCTGTGGCATCAAACACCCTTGCTGGGGACACAGTCAGCCAGCAACAGCTTGCTTCCCAAGGCTGCTGCTCCCTTCCTGCCAGGCAGGAGAACAAGGCTCCCCCATCTCCTCTGTGACCAACACACCTTCAGAGGGGCATCTTGGCTCTGAGCAGGGACCATGCTGCAGGGAAAAAAGGTCTGGCAGTCTGGCCTGTGCCCACAGGCTGCTATCAATCCAGGCTGGGGGTTGAGAAGACTGAGAGCAGCCCTGCAGAGGGGGATTTGGGGGTGCTGGTGGGGGAAAGCTGGACAGGAGCCAGCAATGGGCACTGGCAGCCCAGAAGGCCAATGGCAGCTGAGCTGCCATTGGCCTTCTGGGCTGCCAGTGCCCATTGCCAGAGATGGAGAGAGGGGATCCTGCCCCTCTGCTCTGCTCTGGGGAGACTTCACCTGCAGGGATGTGTCCAGCTCTGGGGCTCTCAACACAAAAAGGACCTGGAGCTGCTGGAGAAGGTCCAGAGGAAGATGCCCTCTCCTCCAAACACAGGCTGAGAGAGTTGGGGCTGTTCAGCCTGGAGAAGAGAAGGCTCCAGGAAGACCTTAGAGCTGCATTGCAATGTCTGAAGGGGACCTCGAGGAAGGCTGGGGAGGGACTGCTTAGAAGGGCTTGGAATGATAGGATGAAGGGCAGTGGTTTGAAACCAGAGCAGGGGAGATCCCCTCTGGGGCTGCTCCTCTCCAGGCTCAGCAGTCTCAGGGCTCTCAGCCTTTCCTCATCAGAGAGATGTTCCAGTCCCTTCAGCCTCCTCACAGCCTCCAGCCCCTTCAGCCTCCTCACAGCCTCCAGTCCCTTCAGCCTCTTCACAGCCTCCAGCCTCCTCACAGCCTGCAGTCCCTTCAGCCTCCTCACAGCCTCCAATCCCTTCACCCTCCTCACAGCCTCCAATCCCTTCACCCTCCTCACAGCCTCCAGTCCCTTCAGCCTCCTCACAGCCTCCAGCAGACTCCTCCAGCAGTTTCCTGTCCCTCTTCAATTAGGGAGCTCAGAACTGGACCCAGCACTCCAGATACAGCCTCAGCAGGGCAGATTAGAGGGGGAGAAGACCCTTCCTGATCCTGCTGGCCACACTCTCCTCCAAGCACCCAGGGACCCCCCTGGCCTTCACCGCCACGAGGGCACACCGCTGGCTCGGGGTCAGCTCGCCCAGCAGCACTTCCAGCTCCTTGGCAAGTCACTTCCAAACACACTCTCATCACTTTTTGTTTCCCACAAGGAGGACAAAAGAAGAGCTGGAGAATTCCTGCTGGCTGAGTGTGGCTCTTGGGAGAGGCTGGTGGGGCAGGGCGGCAGCAGCAGCGATAGGCTGGGATCAGGCAGCGGCTCCTGCCGGGACTGATGGACGGATTAATTGGAGACAGCTGCAAGGGAAACCATCCTGATGACATGATTCATTAGTTTGCCTAGATAATTACATCTGCTCAGGGCCTCCCAGGGAAGCAGTCATTCAGGGAGTTTGGGGGGTATTAGATTTAAATGCAGTAATCAGATTTGTTAATCTGCAGGACAAGGCAAACCAAACACAACCTGATGTGGGGAGCTGTTGAGACTTTCATCACTGCCATGGAGCCAGCAGCAGGAAAGGATTAGCAGGGTAATGGCTCCTCTGTAGGTTCAGCATTGTTCATGGGAATCCCCTCCTCTGCCCCCAGTGCCTGCACTGGGACTGCAGAGATTCACAGCTTCCCAAAGTCCCAGCGTGGTGAGGGTTGGAAGGGACCTTTGGAAATCAGCATCAGCCCCACCAGGGGCACCCACAGCAGCTTGCCCAGGAGCACAGCTGGGCTTGGAGGCTCTCCACACAAGGAGACTCCACAACCTCTCTGGGCAGCCTGCCCCAGGCCTCCAGCACCCTCACAACAAACAACTTTCTCCTCCTGCTCAGATGGAACTTCCTGGGTTCCAGCCTGTGCCCACTGCCCCTTGTGCTGTCCCTGGGCACCACTGAGCAGAGTCTGGCCCCAGCCTCTGGCCACCCACAGCTCCTTTAGCTCTTGCTGAGCATTGCTCAGCTGCCCTCTGGGGCTGCTCTTCTGCAGGCTCTCAGCCTTTGCTCCTCCCAGAGCTGCTCCAGGCCCCTCAGCAGCTTTGCAGCCTTTGCTGGACTCTCCCTCCAGCAGTTCCCTGTCTCTCTGGAACTGGACCCAGGACTCCAGCTGTGGCCTCACTAGGGCAGAGTAGAGGGGTAGGAGAACCTCCCTGGACCTTCTGGCCACACTCCATGCACTCCAGGAGACCACTGACCTTCTTGGCCATGAGGGCACATTGCTCATGAGGAACTTCTTGTCCACCATCACTCCCAGCTCCTTCTCTGTGGAGCTGCTTTCCAGCAGCTCACACCTCACCTTCAAGTGTGCCCTGAGTGCAGCTTTGCCCCAGATGCACCTTGGTGTGTCACACAAGCAAAGGGTCCTCTTCAAACATCAAAACTGTTTGATAGAATGAAAGAATTCAACTAACTGGTACCAAACTTTGCCACTCTAGGGTCAAAACTCCAGCTGAGTTTTCATTGTCCTTGCTGTACACCTCACAAAAGGAATGGTTTAAAGCACTGACTGAGCTGGTTTGGTTGCTCTGAAGCAACAGGCAGGTCCAGGCCAGTTCCCTTCCTATGGAGTCATAAACAGTGTGGCCAGCAGGAGCAGGGAAGTCCTTGTGCCCTGTGCTCAGCACTTTTTAGGCCACACCTTGAGTCCTGTGTCCAGTTCTGGGCCCCTCAGTGTAGGAAAGATGTTGAGATGCTGGAAGGTGTCCAGAGAAGGGCAACAAAGCTGGGGAGAGGCCTCAAGCACAGCCCTGTGAGGAGAGGCTGAGTGAGCTGGGGTTGCTTAGCCTGGAGAAGAGGAGGCTCAGGGGAGACCTCATTGCTCTCTCCAACTACCTGAAGGGAGGTTGTAGCCAGGTGGGGTTGGTCTCTTCTCCAGGCACCCAGCAGCAGAACAAGAGGACACAGTCTCAAGCTGCCAGGGGAGGTTTAGGCTGGAGGTGAGGAGAAAGTTATTCCCAGCAAGAAGGGATGTGCTGCCCAGGGGGGTGGTGGAGTCCCCATCCCTGGAGGTGTTTAGGAAGAGCCTGGCTGAGGCCCTTGGTGCCATGGTTTAGTTGATCAGATGGTGTTGGGTGATAGGGTGGACTTGATGATCTCTGAGGTCTTTTCCAACCTGGTTAATTCTAAACCTCTAAACTCTTTGGGGAGCTGAACCTCACCTTAAAACCACAAAATATTTTGCCCTTTTTCTTCTCCTGGAAGCTTCTCAGGAATTTCCTATCTTCCTGTTAACAAAAACTAAAGGTAATAAGGTAATGCTCTGGTTTGTACTGTTCATGGCCAATTCATTCCCACCTTTTCCTGAACCAGTGTTCAAGAGTTTGTTCCCCTCCTTGGCATTTTACCTCCAAAACATGAACAGAAAGCAAACCCTGTTCCTACCCATCCACACCTGGCCAGGCTGTACAACATCAGAGCCTCTGAATCCCATGGGGGAGGTTGGAAGAGACCTCTAGAGATGATTTAGTCCAAGCCCCCTGCCAGGGGAGGGTCACCCAAAGCAGGCCACGCAGGAATGCACCCAGGTGGGAGCCAGGAACCAGAGCTCAGCTTGTGCTGGGAGCCCTGGGAATGGCACAGTGCTACCCACAGTGGTGCTGGAGGGCAGGATGCCTCTTTCTCCTGTGTTGTGGGCAGGACCATCACCTCCATCACATGGCCATGAAGCAAGCACAGATGGAGCAGTCCCCTGGGCCTGTTGGTGCAGCAACCTCTGCCCCAGCACCTCTGAACTAAAGCAGGGCACCCACAGCAGCTTGCCCAGCAGCACAGTGCCCAGCTGGGCTGGAAGCTCTCCACAGCAGGAGACTCCACAACCTCTCTGGGCAGCCTGCTCCAGGCCTCCAGCACCCTCACAACAAACAACTTTCTCCCTCTGTTCAGATGGAACCTCCTGGCTTCCAGTCTGTGCCCACTGCCCCTTGTGCTGTCCCTGGGCACCACTGAGCAGAGGCTGGCCCCAGCCTCTTGCCCCCCACAGCTCCTTTAGCTCTTGCTGAGCATTGCTCAGCTCCCCTCTGGGGCTGCTCTTCTGCAGGCTCTCAGCCCCAGGGCTCAGCCTTTGCTGCTCCCAGAGCTGCTCCAGGCCCCACAGCAGCTGGCTGGACTCCCTGCAGTATTTCTCTGTCTCTCTTGAACTGGGGAGCCCAGAACTGGACCCAGAACTCCAGATGTGACCTCACTAGGGCAGAGTAGAGGGGCAGCCTGCTCCAGGCCTCCAGCACCCTCACAACAAAGAATTTTCTCCTCCTGCTCAGATGGAACCTCCTGGCTGCCAGTCTGTGCCCACTGCCCCTTGTCCTGTCCCTGGGGACCACTGAGCAGAGTCTGGACCCAGCCTCTTGCCCAGCAGCACAGTGCCCAGCTGGGCTTGGAAGCTCTCCACACCAGGAGACTCCACAACCTCTCTGGACAGCCTGCTCCAGGCCTCCAGCACCCTCACAACAAACAACTTTCTCCTCCTGCTCAGATGGAACCTCCTGGGTTCCACTTTGTGTCCATGCTGTGAAGTTTCCATCGCTCTCCACAACCTCCACTCCTTCTCTGGGCCTATTTTCTCCTCAAATCCAGCTTCTGCATCCTGAACCTGGAATTCCAAAGGCACCTTTCACAAAGCTGTATTCAGGGGCCATGATTCCAACTGCTGTGGTGGCCACAAGCATATCTGTCACCTGCTCCATGTTACAGTGGTCCTCCCCAATCAAACCAGAAAACATTTGGGTGGCTTTGGGACAAGCTGAGGACACAGGCAGTCCGTTGCTCCAGCTCACCCAAAGGTACACTCAGGGCTTCATCTTCAGCACAGCACAGACAGGGACCTGGTGGAGCAGGGCCAGAGGAGGCCACAGCAGTGCTGGCAGGGCTGGAAGCCCTCTGCTGGGAGGCCAGGCTGAGAGAGTTGGCCTTGGGCAGCCTGGAGAGGAGAAGGCTCCAGGGAGACCTTCTGGTGGCCTTGCAGTGCTTAACAATTACAAAGCTGGGGAGACACTTCTGAGCAGGGCCTGTGGTGACAGGACAAGGGAGGATGGCTTGAAACTCAAAGAGGGAGATTCAGAGTGGAGAGCAGGAAGAAATCTTTGACCCTGAGGGTGGTGAGAGCCTGTCCCAGGCTGCCCAGGGAGGTGTGAGCTGCCCCCTGGCTGGAAGCATTGCAGGTCAGGTTGGTTGGGGCTGTAAGCAACCTGCTCTGGGTGGGGATGTCCCTGCTGGCTGCAGGGGTTGGACTGGGTGAGCTTTGAAGGTCCTTTCCCACCCAAACCAGTCTGGGATCTTTGATCCCTACAGCCACATTCTAGGGGCTCCATGATCATCAGATGGTGAGCAGAACATGGAGAAGCAGGTAAGAGGCACCTCAGGGCACATCAAAGAAGCTCACAGGCTTTCCTCACAGTAACTCCATGCAGGGCTCAGAGAAGAGCAGCTGGAACTCACAAGCTCACAGGGAAACCACCTTTTGTGGGGACCACAAAACAAAGAGAATGGTAGAGGGCCCTGCCCACAGACTCGGAGTCCCTGGCCAGGGCCAAGTCCCAGCCAGCAGACCACAACTATTCCCCAGCAGTCAGAAGTGAGCTGTTCCAAGGTGCAGGGGAGAGATCACCTCTGCTAGCACAGCTTGGACTTCTCCAAAGCTATGTGCTGCTGCTGCTGCTGAGCATCAGACAGGGATCTGCAACCTGATACCTCCCACCCTGGCGAGGCTGCACCTACGCAGTCGTATTTTTCTCTTTGTTGGAGGACAGGAGGGAGCTCCATGGAAGCTGGAACAAATTAATGCTTCCCTAAGAACTGTTATTGTAAGAGAGAGAAGCAGCCCAAGTGGAGGGGCAAGCCAACAGCTTCTATTTTCTTTCAGTGAGAGTCTGACAACAGCCAGGATGTTTAACCAGGATCCAGGCTTGGATGCTGGATGTTGATGACCTCCTCAGCAGGCAAATGCTGGGAAGCATCCCAGCTCCAAAACAATGCCCCAGGATTTGCAGTACCCCTCCAAGCCTAATGCCCATGGCACAGCTGGGACTCCAAGAAAGACCTTTCCCAAAGACCTGCATTATCCTGCCCTTCTACTCTGCCCTAGGGAGGCCACAGCTGGAGTCCTGGGTCCAGGTCTGGGCTCCCCAGCTCAAGAGAGACAAAGAACTGCTGGAGAGAGTCCAGAGGGGGCTGCAAAGCTGCTGAGAGGCCTGGAGGTGTTCAGGAGGAGACTTGATAGGGTGCTTGGTTGCATGGTTTAGTTGATTAGGTGGTGTTGGATGATAGGTTGGATGTGATGATCTTGAAGGTCTCTTCCAACCTGGCTTATTCTAGTCTAGTCTAGTCTAGTCTATTCCTATTCTATTCTAGTCTAGTCTAGTCTAGTCTAGTCCTATTCTATTCCTATTCTATTCTATTCTATTCTATCTATTCTATTCTATTCCTATTCTATTCTATTCTGGAGCAGCTCTGTGAGGAGCAAAGGCTGAGAGCCCTGGGGCTGAGAGCCTGCAGAAGAGCAGCTCCAGAGGGGAGCTGATCAATGCTCAGCAAGAGCTAAAGGAGCTGTGGGGGACAAGAGGCTGGGGCGAGACTCTGCTCAGTGGTGCCCAGGAACAGGACAAGGGGCAATGGGCACAGACTGGAACCCAGGAGGTTCCTCCTAACCACGAAGAAACACTTTGGTGAGGGTGCTGGAGGCCTGGAGCAGGCTGCCCAGAGAGGATGTGGAGTCTCCTTCTGTGGAGAGATTCCAAGCCTA
Organism: Colaptes auratus; assembly: GCA_015227895.2. Classification (NCBI taxonomy): domain Eukaryota; kingdom Metazoa; phylum Chordata; class Aves; order Piciformes; family Picidae; genus Colaptes; species Colaptes auratus. The sequence goes on from CM026895.1 coordinate 19,772,949, forward strand.
CCTGGATGCATTCCTGTATGGCCTGCTATGGGTGATCCTGCCCTGGCAGAGGGGTTGGACTGGCTGGTCTCCAGAGGTCCCTTCCAACCCCCACCACGCTGGGATCCCGCGATCTGAGGTCTGAGCTCCCCTCTCCCCAAGCCACAGGGCTCAGCTCCAGCGAGCGCAGCACCGCTTGTTTGTGTAACTGGAGACGTGTCAAGCCCTCTCTCCCCGTGATTTAAGCTCCTCCAGTGTTAGAAGGCAAACAAAGAACAAAGCTGCTGAGATATCCATCATCCTGCCCGGCCCCCCGGGGAGCAGCTGCAGGAATGCAGCGAGCTGGGATCCGCTGGCCCAGCCTCCCCTTCCTGTGCGCGGCAGAGGACGCAGAGGAGTTCACCTCCGTGGCTCTTCCAGGCCAGCCAGGGCTTAGCAGCCCCAGGACGAGCTGCCTGACCTGAAGGCATCATAGAATCATGGAATTGTCAGGGGTGGAAGGGACCTCAAGGCTCAGCCAGTTCCAACCCCCCTGCCAGGGCCAGGGACACCTCACACTGCAGCAGGTTGCTCACAGCCACAGCCAGCCTGGCTGCAAACACCTCCAGGCAGGAGGCTGCCACCACCTCCCTGGGCAGCCTGTGCCAGGCTCTCACCACCCTCCTGGGCAACAACTTCTTCCTCACATCCAATCTCAATCTACCCATTTCTAGTTTTGCTCCATCCCCCCCAGTCCTATCACTCCCTGACACCCTCAAAAGTCCCTCCCCAGCTTGCTTGGAGGCCCCTGCAGATCCTGGAAGGCCACAATTAGGTCTCCTCAGAGCCTTCTCTTCTCCAGCCTGCACAACCCCAACTCCCTCAGTCTGTCCTCACAGCAGAGCAGCTCCAGCCCTCTGCTCCTCCTCGTGGCCCTTCTCTGGACACCTTCCAGCACCTCCAGACCCTTCCTGGCACAGAGGCTCCAGAACTGGACCCAGAGCTCCAGCTGTGGTCTCAGCAGAGTGGAGCAGGGGGGGAGACCTGCTGGCTGTGCTTCTCGCGCTGCAGCCCAGGCTCTGGATGGCTCTCTGGGCTGCAAGTGCTCACTGCTGGCTCCTGTTGAGCTTCTCATCCACCACCATCATGGTCTGCTTGCTGCTGGTATCATGCTTGGTGCCATACAACCACAGCAGGTTCCCAGAGCCTCTCCCTACAGCCCGCCTGGGCACCCCGTGCCTCTGCAGAGGGGACAGGGGCACCTCTGGCTGATTCTTGTCACAAAGCCAACAGCTTGTTCAGTGTGCTCCACAGGGGTCAGAGCCAGGTCCAGGCTTGCTCAGCATCTTCATCAGTGACCTGGATGACAGGACAGAGTGGGCCCTCAGGCAGTTTGCTGATGATCCAAACTTGGGAGCAGTGGGTGACACCCCTCAGGCTGAGCTGCCATGGAGTGACACCTGGCCAGGCTGGAGAGCTGGGCAGAGGAGACCTCACGGAGTTCAACAAAGGCAAGCGTAGGCTCCTGCACCTGGGGAGGAATAACCTCCTGCACCAGGGTATGTGAGGGGTGACCTGCTGGGAAGCAGCTCTGCAGGGAAGGACCTCCAAGCCCAGCTGGCCATTGTGAACCCAGGCAAGGAGAAACTTCTTTGGTGTGAGGGTGCTGGAGGCCTGGAGCAGGCTGCCCAGAGAGGTTGTGGAGGGATTCCAAGCCCAGCTGGGCATTGTGCTCCTGGGCAAGCTGCTGTGGGTGCCCTGCTTGAGCAAGGGGTTGGACTGGATGATCTCCAGAGGTACCTCCCAACCTCCACCATGATGGGCTTCTGGGATTTTACCCTCAGAGATCATTCCCAAGTGTTCCACCTGGCTCACCTTTCTGCACCACTGCCCTTCTGGGTTTTGCTTGACTCAGTTCTTGATGACTCACAAAAGAGGCAGGGGAGTGGGGGCAACAAGCCCACCACATCCACACCCAGAGGACCTGGGGGAAATGGCAAAGAGCAGGAGCTACAGTTCAAGGCAGAATATGAATCTGTGATACTGTGAAGTTGAGCTCAGCAAGCCAAGAGCCAGAGCTGTTTGTTAAGAGGGGTTTTGGTTACTGAACACAGAAAGCCCCACATGAAATGTTTCTAGAAGGTTACACTTGATGATCTTAGAGGTCTTTCCCAATCTTAATGATTCTAAGACTCTGTTTCTCTCATTCTCTGAACCTGGAGCTCTCTCACACAGAATTTATTAACACCACCAACCCCAACAAATGCCAAGAAGAGAACTGACTTCCAGTGATAATTAAGATACCAACTACCCTCTAGCTCACTGAGAAGAGGAAGCAGAGGCAAGGAGATAGCTCAAGGCCTCATCCAACCTGGCCTTGAACACCTCCAGGGAGGAGGCATCCACAACCTCCCTGGGCAACCTGTGCCAGTGTCTCACCACCCTCACTCTAAAGAATTCCTTCCTCATCTCCACTCTCAATCTCTCCTCTCTCCCAGCTCCAAGCCATTGTCTCTCATCCTGGCACTCCCAGCCCTTGTCCAAAGTCCCTCCCCAGCTCTCCTGCAGCCCCTTCAGGTACTGGAAGGCTGCTCTAAGGTCTCCCTGGAGCCTTCTCCAGGCTGAACAACCCCAGCTCTCTCCAGCATGTTAACATTAAAGCAAGGGAAGAGGCTCTGCCTTCATTTAACAAGGGCTAAAACCCACCTTTGGGCTTCTGACTTTTCCTCTTGAAACTGTTTCTGCTGTGCTTCTCTCCCACATGGGAAAGATGAAGAATTTCTGGGGAGGGTGGTGGCTCAGGACAGTTTAAGTGTGCATGAACCGGCTGTTGGCTCTGAGCACACCACTTGTGCTGCAGGGAGAGCACCACAAGCCCCTGACACTGCTCACTTGGCCAACAAAGCTTCATGAATTCCAGCTGGAGGCTCCTGTTTGCTTCCCCCAGGGCCAAAGGGAAATGTAACTGACATTTGTCATCTTTAGGAGATGGGGGAAAGCACAGAGGAACGTGGAGACCTATTAAATGATTTGATTTCACTTCCCCCACTCCTCCCCTTTCTTCCAGAAGGGACCCCTCCAAAAAGAGTGCACAGAAGGGACCCTTCCAATAAGAGCCCCCAGAAGGGACCCCTCCTAAAGACTCCACAGAAGGGACCCTTCCTAAAGAGCCCACAGAAGAGACCCTTCCTAAAGAGCCCCCAGAAGGGACCCTTCCTAAAGACTCCACAGAAGGGACCCTTCCAATAAGAGTGCAGAGAAGGAACCTTTCCTAAAGAGCTCACAGAAAGAACCCTTCCTAAAGAGCCCCCAGAAGGGACCCTTCCTAAAGAGCCCCCAGAAGGGACCCTTCTAAAAAGAGACCCCAGAAGGGACCCTTCTAAAAAGAGGCCCCAGAAGGGACTCTTCCTAAACACTCCACAGAAGGGACCCCTCCAATAAGAGTGCAGAGAAGGGACCCTTCTTAAAGAGCCCCCAGAAGGGACCCTTCTAAAAAGAGACCCCAGAAGGGACTCTTCCTAAAGACTCCACAGAAGGGACCCCTCCAATAAGAGTGCAGAGAAGGAACCCTTCCTAAAGAGCCCCCAGAAGGGACCCATCCTAAAGAGCCCCCAGAAGGGACCCTTCTAAAAAGAGTCCCCAGAAGGGACCCTTCCTAAAGAGCCCCCAGAAAGGACCCTTCCTAAGGAGCCCCCAGAAGGGACCCTTCTAAAAGGAGTCCCCAGAAGGGACCCTTCCTAAACACTCCACAGAAGGGACCCCTCCAATAAGAGTGCAGAGAAGGAACCCTTCCTAAAGAGCCCCCAGAAGGGACCCTTCTAAAAAGAGTCCCCAGAAGGGACCCTTCCTAAACACTCCACAGAAGGGACCCTTCCTAAAAAGCCCCCAGAAGGGACCCTTCCTAAAGAGCCCCCAGAAAGGACCCTTCCTAAGGAGCCCCCAGAAAGGACCCTTCTAAAAGGAGTCCCCAGAAGGGCCTCTTCCTAAAGACTCCACAGAAGGGACCCTTCTAAAAGGAGTCCCCAGAAGGGCCTCTTCCTAAAGAGCCCCCAGAAGGGACCCTTCTAAAAGGAGTCCCCAGAAGGGACCCTTCCTAAAGAGCCCCCAGAAGGGACCCTTCTAAAAAGAGTCCCCAGAAGGGACCCTTCCTAAACAGCCCCCAGAAGGGACCCTTCTAAAAAGAGTCCCCCGAAGGGACCCTTCCTAAACAGCCCCCAGAAGGGACCCTTCTAAAAAGAGTCCCCAGAAGGGACCCTTCCTAAAAGAGCCCCCAGAAGGGACCCTTCCTAAAGAGCCTCCAGAAGAGATGCTTCTAAAACAGATCACAAAGCAGGCTGCATATGAACAGCACCAGTGAGCACAAGACTCATTCACCCCTCTGAACCCCACTCACCAAGCAGAAGCTGCCACACACTGACAGCTGCAGCCACCAGCTCAGCTCCCACCTCCTTCAGCTGGCATTACACAAAGGTGTAGCTGGGGTATGAGAACCAGACCAGTGTCTGATGCTGGAACACAGGAGGTTCTCTCCTGAAGCTGGGGACAGACTTCTGAGCAGGGTCTGCTGTGCAGGGCAAGGGGTATGGTTTGAAACTGAGAGAGGGAGATGCAGACTGGAGAGAAGGGAGAAATGCTTGACACTGAGGGTGGTGAGACCCTGAGGGAGGCTGCCCAAAGAGGTGTGAGCTGCCCCCTGGCTGGAAGCATTGCAGGTCAGGTTGGTTGGGGCTGTGAGCAACCTGCTCTGGTTGCAGATGTCCCTGCTGGCTGCAGGGGGTTGGATTGGATGAGCTTTAAAGATCCCTTCCCACCCAAACCAGTGTGGGATTCGATGATACAGAGCTCCATCAGGACAACCACTGCTCAGATCCACTCTGTTGTTTTAAGTTCTGGTCTACACACATAAGAAACACTGCAAACAAGGTTGAGAAAGCAGGGAACAGACCTGGAGGGATGAGACAAGCCTCTGGAACAAGAATGAACTCAGGAAGAACAGGAGGTTACTAAGAGTCATTTACTGAGTCATTTTCAGCCACCACAGCAGCCAGGTGGGAAGGACCTTTCCTGTCAGTGCTTTTCTTCCCCCTCCAGGCTCAACACCACTGAATCTCTGACCTCTGTGCTCCAGCTGCTGTGGAGGAAGGCTCAGCCCTGTAAGCCAAAAGGAGGAGCACAATGATTTCACACAACCCTGCCGAGCTTCCCTCACAGGAGTCCTGTGGTCTCCAACCATGAAAGCCTTTCTCCTTCCGTTGGAAACTCACCACCCACAGCAGCCAGAAGCTGAACCATTGCTCTTCCCTCCTGCAACAAAGCATCAAGTGGGGGGGGGTGGGGTGTGGAGTTTCCCATCAGAAGTGAAGTCCCAACAGCTTCACTGGTGGGAAGAACCAGACTAAAGCTAAACCAGTTCAACCACCACTGCAATTACCTCTGGCTGGTGAAGTACCACAGAACAGTGGGAAAAACCCAGCTGGTCCACAGTGACCTCAGCTGCCACCCAGCTGCAGCAGCACCAGCAGTGCTGCATCCAGGCCCAAGCATCAATCACAGAATGGGTTGGGGTGGAAGGGACCTCAAAGATCAGCCAGTTCCAACCCCCTGCCATGGGCAGGGACACCTCCCACCAGCTCAGCTTGCTCAAGGCCTCATCCAACCTGGCCTTCAACACCTCCAGGGAGGGGACATCCACAGCCTCCCTGGGCAGCCAGGCAGTGTCTCACCACTCTCATTGGAAAGAATTTCTTCCTCATCTCCAGTCTCAATCTCCCCTCTTCCAGCTCAAAGCCATTGTCCCAAGCCCTTGTCAAAAGTCCCTCTACTGCACTCCTGCAGCCCCTTCAGGTACTGGAAGACTCTTTGATTCTTAGCAGGTAACTGTGTACCACCTTCTCTCCCTAACCACAGCCTGATGCTCTGAGGCAGCCTGGTCCCAGCAGCCATCCCCAAGTGCAATCCTTATTTCTAATGGGAACTGTTACATAAGGAGCAGTCTGTGTCCTAAGCTCCACCAGAAGGAAGCTGTCCTCCCAGCTTATCTGATGTTCTATTCATGTACATCTCCTGTTCCAGGAGGCCACTTTGCAGTTCCAATCACACTGCTCATTTTCTTTGGCAAATCCCCACCTTATCTGCAAACAGACAGCCCAGCTCCAGCCAGGTGGTGCCCACTGGAGAACACTGGGAGACAGAACATGGTGAGATGGCAACACAATAGCAGGGAACAGAGGCACTGATGGGGAGCAGAGCTACACCAGGGAGATGCTGGGTCCTGCACTTGGGGCATAACAACCCCATGAACGCTCCAGGCTTGGGGAAGAGCAGCTGCAAACCACCTGGCAGAAAAAAGACCTGGGGGGTGTTGATCAGCAGCTGACTGCGGATGAGCCAGGGGGTGCCCAGGTGGCCAAGAAGGCCACCAGCATCCTGGGCTAGATCAGCAATAGTGTGGCCAGCAGGACCAGGAGTGGGATTGTCCTCCTGTACTGGGCACTGGCTGAGGCCACATCTCAAACCCTGGGTTCAGTTTTGGGCCCCTCACTCCAAGGACATTGAAGGGCTGGAGCAGGTCCAGAGAAGGGCAACGAAGCTGGGGAAGGGTCTGGAGAACAGAGCTGGGGAGGAGCAGCTGAGGGACCTGGGGCTGTCAGGAGAAGAGGAGGCTGAGGGGAGACCTCATTGCTCTCTACAACTCCCTGAAGGGAGGTTGAAACCAGGTGGGGGGCTGGTCTCTTCTCCCAAGCAGCAAGTGACAGGATGAGAGGAAATGGCCTCAAGTTGTGTCAGGAGAGGTTTAAGTTGGACATGAGGAACAATTTATTCCCCAAAGGATTGTCAGGCCCTGGCCCAGGCTGCCCAGGGCAGTGGTGGAGGGGTTGCAACGCTGTGGAGCTGTGGTGCTGAGGGCCATGGTTTGGTGGGGTCCTGGCAGTGCTGGGTGTTAACAGTCAGACTCAGTGGTCTTGAAGGGCCTTTCCAACCAAAACAATTCACTAATTCTATGATGAGCCAGTGGGATGCAGGAGTTTAAAAGGCAAGGAGCACGAAATTGCAGAGGCTCCGCCTCAGTCCGTCGCTTGGGGCACTGTCCTGAACTGCCAGAGCCTGGAGTGATCCCTCCCTGTCACACTGCCACAAACATCACATGTGATCTTAGAACCATAAAGGTTGGAGAAGACCTTCAAGATCATCGAGTCCAGCCACAACCCAGCTACCACCACTATTAAACTGCCACCTGAAGTGCCACAGCCACACACCTCCTGAACGCCTCCAGGGCTGGGGACTCCACCACCTCCCTGGGCAGCCTCTGCCAATCCCTGACCACTCTTACTGCTCCTCACACCCAGTCTTGTTTTCACCTAGGGCCTGCTCAAAACAGACCAAAGCCAACCTTCTCAAATGTGTGGCAGTACTGGAAGCCAACGTTCCGTTCAGCATGCCTCAGTCCAAGAAGGACCTCAGGGAACTGCTTGAGAGAGTCCAGCACAGAGCCACAAAGGTGCTGAAGGGAGAGGAACATCTCCCTGCTGAGGCCAGGCTGAGGGAGCTGGGGGTCTTGAGCTTGGAGCAGAGCAGCCTGAGGGGTGAGCTTATTCGTGTTGATAAAGATGTGAAGAGCAGTGTCAGGACAGAGCCAGGCTCTGTCCAGTGTCCTGTGACAGGACAAGGGGCAATAGGGGCAAGCTGGAACAGAAGCAGATCCACCTCAACACGAGGAGACGCTTGTGAGGGTGCTGGAGCCCTGGAGCAGGCTGTCCAGAGAGGTTGTGGAGTCTGCTTCTCTGGAGACTTCCAAAACCCACCTAGATGTGTTCCTGTGTCACCTGCTGCAGGTGACCCTGCTCTGGCAGGAGGCTTGATCTCCAGAGGTCCCTTCCAACCCCTACCACTCCGTGATTCTCTGTGTGATTCATTTCTGCTAAGACTTCAGAGAGCCCAAAGCAGCAGGTTCAGCTGAGTGGCCACATGGTGCTCTGGAGTCTCTGTTTCCCAGGTCAATCCACCTACAATTCAAGGGCAGACCTGGGAACCCCATGGCCTCAGTCTCCCAGGCCAACTCCACCATATCCCACAGGCAAAGGTAGCTCCTGAACTCCTACCCTGAGCTTCGAGCGAGGCCACCCAGCCCAGATGTTTCAGACTAAAAACCCTGGACCCCAACCAGCATTTTTCAGCAAAACTTGGTTCTTCTGAGAAAATTTCCAACTAAATTTTGAGATCAAACCCCCCTGGAGTGGTTTCAGAACAATGTGATGGAGGCAGCCAAGAGACATCTCGGCGAGCGCCCCTGCGCCGCGCTGCCAGACGGTTCCCATTACGGAGCCGTTCTCCAGCGGCTGATTTACTCCCTGCATGCTCAAGCCATCCCTGCTCAGCTCTGCTGGGATCAGGAGGAATTCTGCCTGCTCCCAGAGCCAAAACTTGTACCAGTGCCCTACAAGAGGAGTCCTTCCCAATGCTGATCAACACCTACAGGCTGAGGGGAAGACGCTGGGGCCAGAAAGGGACAGGACAAGGGGCAGTGGGTACAGACTGGAAGCCAGCAGGTTCCATCTGAAGAGGAGGAGAAAGTCCTTTGGTGTGAGGGTGCTGGAGGCCTGGAGCAGGCTGCCCAGAGAGGTTGTGGAGTCTCTTTCTGTGGAGAGCTTCCAAGCCCAGCTGGGCACTGTGCTCCTGGGCAAGCTGCTGTAGGTGCCCTGCTGGAGCAGGGGGCTTGGACTGGATGATCCCCAGAGGTCCCTTCTAACATCCACCATGGATCCATCTCTCATTTGAAATGGTTGTTACTGATGAACTTTCAGGTCAGAATGCTTTGCAGACTTAGAAGTGCCTTGTACTTAGAGCCAGAGGAGTTGAGTTGGAGCAAATGTGCCCTTGGAACAGATGAGAGATGCTCCCAGCAACAGTGGAGCTGGACCGGATGATCTCCAGAGGTGCCTCCCAACCTCCACCATGATGGGCTTCTGGGATTTTACCCTCAAAGATCATTCCCAAGTGCTCCATCTGGCTCACCTTTCTGCACCACTGCCCTTCTGGGTTTTGCTTGACTCAGTTCTTGATGACTCACAAAAGAGGCAGGGACTGGGGGCAGCAAGCCCACCACATCCACACCCAGAGGACCTGGGGGAAATGGCAAAGTGCAGGAGCTACAGTTCAAGGCAGCATATGATTCACAACACATCTTGTTTGGTTTGGGATGCACAGGGATGGATCCCACTTTAATCCATCAGCAAGTAAAGAAAAAAGGTTATACTCACAGGACTTGTTCCACCCAAGCTTGCAAGGAAGTACCTGAAGGGGCTACAGGAGAGGTGGGGAGGGACATCTGCCAAGGGCCGGGGGAGGCTGAGGGACAATGGAAGAGGGGAGATTGCAAGGAATTTCTTCCTGATCTCCAATCCCAGTGAGGGTGGTGAGACAGTGGAAGAGGTTGCCCAAGGAGGTTGTGGGTGTGCCCTCCCTGGAGGTGTTCAAGGCCAGGCTGGATGAGGCTGGTGGGAGGTGTCCCTGCCCATGGCAGGGGGGTTGGAACTGCATCAGCTTTAAGGTCCCTTCCCACCCAAACCGGTCTATGATGGGCTGTGCACAGGCACCTTGCAAAGGGCCTCAACATCTGAGCACAACCAGGTGTCACCTGCCATTGCCAGGCTGGGACCCACAGCAGGTTTTACAGCAGCTGAGCAGCACTGAAAGCAGCAGAAAGCCACAGTTCCCCCTCCAACACCACGCTACAGCCACCCAGGCACACACAACCGCCTGGAGCAAGGAGCTCTGTCCTGCCTTCCTCGCTAGCCTCAGCCACAGCACTGCAGGATGCTGCATTCCCTAGTCCTGAGAGGTGCTGATTCCCAGAGTGATTCCATATGTCCCATTTATTGATTGCAGAACAGAGCAGCAGAGAACTGGAGCTGCCAGGCAAGTGATAAAGGTGATGGAGTCCATCAGTTTTCCACCAGATGCCACAAGTGCATCTCTTTTTCAGGCCTGCTCAGCAAGGGAGCAGGACTGGAGCAGCTTCAGCACCAGTCTGGGAGGGATTTTATGTCTGGAAAGAGATGGAATCTGCCTCCTGATTGCATCCCTCCAGGTTCCCACCTGCTGCTGCTCACACTTGGAATGTTCCACTACATAACAAGGGCAATCCTACCAGGTGAGAGGAAGGGTGCCCTCAAGGTTGTGCCAGGGGAGGGTTAAGTTGGACATTAGGAAGAATTTCTTTGCTGCAGGAGTGGTCAGGGATTGGCACAGGCTGCCCAGGGAGATGGTGGATTCCCCATCCCTGGAAGTGTTCAAGAAATACATGGCCATGGCACGTGGGGACATGGTTTGATGGCCATGATGGCAATAGGTTGATGGTTGGGCTTTACCTTAGAGGGTTCTTCCTACCCAAACAAGAAGAGGTTGCCCCCTCCTCACTCCAACCTCGCCTCAGGTTGGTTTCATCCTTCTCTCCAGGCTGAATCTCCCTCTTTTCATTTCAAACCATCCTCCCTTGTCCTGTCACAACTGGCCCTGCTCAATAATCGGTCCCCAGCTTTCTGATCAGCCTCTTGGAGCACTGCAAGGCCACCAGAAGGTCTCCCTGGAGCCTTCTTCTCTCTTCTATTGAGAGTCAAGGAGAAGAGCAGACTGAGGATATTTTCTGCATGCAAAGACAGGAGAAGAGCCAAGCTGGAAGCACTTGTGGAGTTAATGGGAAAACCAGGAGAATCTGCTGGAGAGCCCTCCCCCACCCTGCTGGTGATGAGCAAACCCAGTTCAAAGCACTCTTTGGATTCCAGCAATGCCTCAGGACAACAACATGCCCAGAAACACGGGTTTCTGATCCTCTCCTGTGTCGCAATCCTTCAGGTTTCCACCCTCCAAGTTTTCTGGGAAATCCATTAGGCAGCCAGCAGCCACTCTCTGAAATCACCATGATGCAAGAGCACATGCTTCCCACCAAGCATGACTCCTCTTCAGAACCTGGAGACTGCCTGCTTTCCACTCAGGCCTAGGCAAGCAACTGACCAAGGGATGTGGGACAGAGCAGGCAGCGATTCTGCCCTCCCATCACCCCTCCCCGAACGCTCTGAAGAGTGGAAGGAAGCACTGAAGTCAGAGTGTGATCAAGCAGAAACTGCAGTAGGAACTCTGGAGCTGCACAGCCACAAAGAGCAAATACTCAAAAATAAGCCCAGAATTTTTAGTCTAAGTGGTGCTCAGAGGGTCAGGAACAGAAGAGTGCCCAGAGCCACCGACACGTCACCGCCCGCGAGCGCTGCGGCGGCCACAGCCTGCTCACACCAGCAGCAGCTGAAGGGGACAAGGGGGAGAGCACTGGGGAGCCTGGCTGCAACACACAGCAAAAACCTTCCTGACTCAGGCAAAAAGCAGAGGGACCTCTGGAGATCACTAAAGCAGGGCACCCACAGCAGCACAATGCCCAGCTGGGCTTGGAAGCTCTCCACACCAGGAGACTCCACAACCTCTCTGGGCAGCCTGCTCCAGGCCTCCAGCACCTTCACAACAAACAACTTTCTCCTCCTGCTCACATGGAACCTCCTGGGTTCCAGTCTGTGCCCACTGCCCCTTGTGCTGTCCCTGGGCACCACTGAGCAGAGCCTGGCCCCAGCCTCTTGCCCCCCACAGCTCCTTTAGCGCTTGCTGAGCATTGCTCAGCTGCCCTCTGGGGCTGCTCTTCTGCAGGCTCTCAGCCCCAGGGCTCTCAGCCTTTGCTCCTCCCAGAGCTGCTCCAGGCCCCTCAGCAGCTTTGCAGCCTCCCCTGGACTCTCTCCAGCAGTTTCCTGTCTCTCCTGAACTGGGGAGCTTAGAACTAGACCCAGGACTCCAGATGTGGCAGAGTAGATGGGCAGGAGAACTTCCCTCAACCTTCTTGGCCACACTCTTCTGAGTGCACCCCAGGACACCACTGGCCTTCTTGGCCAGGAGGGCACGTTGGTGGCTCATGGGGAACTTGTTGCCCACCAGCACTCCCAGGTCCTCTGCAGAGCTGCTCCCCACCAGGTCTTCTCTCACCTGTGCTGCTGCAGGAGGTAGTTCCACCCCAGGTGCAGGACCCTACCTTGCCCTCGTTCACCTTCACTCTTTGCCCAGCTCTGCAGCCTGGCCTGGTCTCACTCACTGGCAACACAGCCTGAGGGGTGTCAGCCACTCCTCCCAGTTTGGCATCACCAGCAATCCAGCTGAGGGCCCACTCACCCAAGTCATTGATGGGGATGTTTGAAGAACCAGACCCAGTTCTGACCCCTGATGAGCACCAGGCCTCAATTAGACCCTGCACCACAGATGACACCCCTCTGAGCTGTGTCCTTCAGCCAGTTCTCAGCCCACCTCACTGCCCACAGAGCTTAAGCTTCCCTGTGAGGCTGTCCCAGGAAACAGTGTCTAAATGGATCATTACAGAGGATCTCAGCACTGGTTAGGCCACACCTTGAGTCCTGTGTCCAGCTCTGGGCCACTCAGTGTAGGAAAGATGTTGAGTTGCTGAAAGGTGTCCAGAGAAGGGCAACAAAGCTGGGGAGGGGTCTGGAGCACAGCCCTGTGAGGAGAGGCTGAGGGAGCTGGGGTTGCTTAGCCTGGAGAGGAGGAGACTCAGGGGAGACCTTCTTGCTCTCTACAACTCCCTGAAGGGAGGTTGGAGCCAGGTGGGGGTTGGTCTCTTCTCCCAGGCAAGCAGCACCAGAACAAGAGGACACAGTCTCAAGCTGTGCCAGGGGAGGTTTAGGCTAGAGGTTAGGAAGAAGTTCTTCCCAGAAAGACTAATTGGCCCTTGGGATGTGCTGCCCAGGGAGGTGGTGGAGTCACCATCACTGGAGGTGTTTAAGAGGAGCCTGGATGAGGCACTTGGTGCCATGGGTTAGTTGATCAGATGGTGCTGGGTGATAGGTTGGACTCGGTGATCTCTGAGGTGTTTTCCAACCTGGTTAATTCCATTCCATTCCATCTCCTGGACCCATTTCCTACACCTCCCAGCAAATGGTGAATCCTTTGCCTTTATTCCTTGCAAGCAGCACCTCTAAGGTCAGGCTCCACAAGTCCAGCTGCTCCCAGCCAGCTTTGTGCTTCACCAAACAGGGGCTGCAGAGCAGAACAGCCCCACTTGCTGCCTTGCTCCTTTCTTTACCATCCAGCACAGGCAGCAGCCACCCTGCAAAAGCGGGAAAGCAGGCAAGGAAAATACCTCCCCCACCCCCCCCCACCATGGTCCCAATTGGAGATTTTGTCTTTTACAACAGGGGGGCAGTAAAAAAAAAACCAGACCCTAAATTAACATGGGAAAAAAGTCATCAGAGTGCTGAAATGCCTACAATCACAGCTAGGTTTTGTTTTCTCTTTAAACAGTTTAACTTGAATGCTTCAAGCAGCAGCTGGGAAACTCTCTCCTGCTACAAGCTGAGCCTCACATCCCTGCCTGGATCTCTCCTGCTAGCAAACGAACCACGGGGATTAACCAACGAGATCTTCAAGATCATCAGTCTGATCACAAATAAATCATGAAAGGCTTCAAAAACACACACCCCCCAACCCTAAAAAGAGTTAAAACCTCTTTTTTGCCCCCCCCCCCACCTCCCCTTGGTGCTTTCTGCACTTTCTGATCAGTGTGAAGACAGATGAAGGGAGACAGCTTCCCCCCCCCCACCTCCCCACCGTGGTGAGGGTGAGGTAGGGGCTGAGTAACCGTGGAAAAATCCACATAATTGAGAAGACAAATGTTGAGCAGCTATTTTACAGCTTCAACCAGTCAAGGAAAAATGTGAGCAGTGCCAAGAGGCCAGCCAGGCTCATTGTGGTGTGTGTGTGTGTGTGTGTGTGAGAGAGAGAGCAGAGAGCAGGCAGCGGCCCGGGAGCGCGGCGCAAGGGCGAAGCTTTCATCTGCGGCCAGGTTGTGTCCTGCTGCTGCGTCCTGCTGGGCCTTGCAAGGGCTCTGAAAGACACCCAAAGGAGAGGTGGCATCTGCTGGGGCTGTGTGGGGAATTAGCAAACTGCTCTCAGGGGTTGGAAGGGACCTCTAGAGATCTCCCAGTCCAACTCCCCTGTGCCAGAGCAGGAGCATAGAATCCAGCACGGGTCACACAGGAACACATCCAGGCAGGGCTGGGAAGGCTCCAGAGAAGGAGACTCCACAACCTCTCTGGGCAGCCTGCTCCAGGCCTCTGGGACCCTCACAGGGAAGAAGTTCCTCCTCATGTTCAGGTGGAACCTCCTGTGCTGGAGTTTCTATCCATTGCCCCTTGTCCTTGATGAGTTTCCATCCATTGCCCCTTGGTGCAAGTGAGCAGAGCCTATCTCTTAACCCCCAGCCCTCAGATATTGATAGACATTGATCAGATCCCTATCAGTCTTCTCCTCTCCAGACTCAACAGCCCCAGGGCTCTCAGCCTCTCCTCCCCAGGCAGTGCTGCAGTCCCTTCAGCATCCTTGCAGCCCTCCCTTGGACTCTCTCCAGCAGATCCCTGTCCCTCCTGAACTGGGGAGCCCAGCACTGGATGCAATATTCCAGGTGAGGTCTCAGCAGGGCAGAGGAGAGGGGGAGGAGAACCTCCCTGGATCTGCTGGACACACTCTTAATGCCCCCCAGGACCCCATTGGCCTTCTTGGCCCCCAGGGCACATTGCTGTCCCATGCAGAGCTTGTTGTCCAGCAGCACTCCCAGGTCCTTCTCCCCAGGGCTGCTCTCCAGCAGATCACCTCCCAGCCTCTACTGCTGCAGTTTGTTCTTCCTTCTGGATGCAGGACTCTGCATGTGATAGTTGGAAAAGACCTTCCAAGCATTCTCTTACTCTACCAAGGCTGGTGCTAAAGCAGGTCCCTCAGCACCACATTTTCATGGATCTGAAACATCTCCAGGGATGGGGATCCAACCACCTCTCTTGGGAGCCTGTTCCGGTCTCTGAGAATCCATTTACAGAATCACAGAACTGTCAGGGCTGGAAGGGACCTCAAGGCTCAGCCTGTTCCCACCCCCCTGCCATGGCCAGGGACACCTCACACTGCAGCAGGTTGCTCACAGCCACAGCCAGCCTGGCTGCAAACACCTCCAGGGTTGTTTTTTAGTGAAGAAATTTCTTCTGATGTCCAACTTAAAAACCTCCCCTGGTGCAACTCAAGGGCATCCTCCTATTGCTTGTTCCTTGGATGAAGACACCAACTCCCACCTGGCTCCAGCCACCTTTCAGGGAGCTGTAGAGAGCAAGGTGGTCTCCCCTCAGCCTCCTCTTGTCCAGGCTAAACAACCCCAGTTCCCTCAGCTGTTCCTCACCAGGGTCTGCTCTTCAGATCCTCTAACAGCTTTGTTGCCCTTCTCTGGCCACACTCCAGGCCCTCAATGTCCTTCTTGGAGTGAGAGACCCAAAACTGAAGCCAATATTCAAGGTGTGGCCTCACCAGTGCTGAGCACAGGACTACAATCCCAGTCCTGGTCCTGCTGGGCACACCATTCCCAAGCTAGGCCAGGATGCTGGTGGCCTTCTTGGCCACCTGGGCACACTGCTGGCACATCTTCAGCCACTGTTGTTGTGCCCCAAGTGCAGGACAAGAGTGCAAGAGGAACACAGACACCACCATGAGCAGCTATTAAGGCCATTAGTTGCTTCCCAGAAGGTCCTATTTTCAGTTACTTGAAGTTTTGGATCACTTCCACAACTCAGGCTCGAGATTCCCAACTTGGATGTCTGCTTCCAGAGGAGTTCGTTCTAAAGTGATGCAAAATCTCAGCCCAGCTCTCTCAGCCATTTCAGAAGAGTAGAACAGAATAAAACAGAATAGAATTGACCAGGTTGGAAAAGACCTCAGAGATCATTGAGTCCAACCTATCACCCAACACCAACTGATCAACTAACCCATGGCACCAAGTGCCTCAGCCAGGCTCTTCCTAAACACCTCCAGGGATGGGGACTCCACCACCTCCCTGGGCAGCACATCCGAAGGGCCAATCTCTCTTGCTGGGAAGAACTTTCTCCTCACCTCCAGCCTAAACCTCCCCTGGCACAGCTTGAGACTGTGTCCTCTTGTTCTGGTGCTGCTTGCCTGGGAGAAGAGACCAACCCCCCTCCTGGCTACAACCTCCCTTCAGGGAGTTGGAGAGAGCAAGAAGGTCTCCCCTGAGCCTCCTCTTCTCCAGGCTAAGCAACCCCAGCTCCCTCAGCCTCTCCTCACAGGGCTGTGCTCCAGACCCTTCACCAACTCTGTTGCAAGTTCAGGCTCTCCAGTGGGCTCAGGAGCTGCAGAACCCCAACACTTCCAACATTGAGAGGGGATTGGCAGAGGATCCACAAGGGGAACCAGTGCAGCAAGAATGCTGGAACACTGACAGGCACTTTCAAAAGTGGGGATTAGACATTCAGAAGAGGAGATTAAGGCTCAGCTCCAGAAAAGCAGCAGCAGGAGAAGCCTGAAGGAAGCCAAGTTGTAGAAGAGATAGGCAAGAAAGAGCCAGAGCAGGTCACGACAGACAACGAGAGGTTATCCAGTCCCTCTCCTGCTCCAACTCAAGCTGTCAGGAGCGATGCTATAATGACATCCCACGGCAGGGACTTCCCAGCCTTCTGCCGTGGGCCCCTCCGCTGCTCTTGGAAGGATCTTCCTGCTCCTTCTGACCCTGACTCAGCCCGAGCACCAAAAGCCTTCTCCCCCTCTCAAACCAACTTCTCCACTCTTCAAGAACCTTCTCTTCCCACCACAGCCTCCCTCCTCCCTGCTCCTCTCCCCTCCCGCCCCTCTCCCTCTCTCCCCTCTCCCTCCTCTCCCTCCCTTCTCCCCCGCCTCTCCCCCCCTCTCCCTCCCTCTCCCTCCCCCCGCCCCCGCCTCTCCCTCCCTCTCCTTCCCCTCCCCCCCGCCCCCGCCTCCCCTCCCCCCTTCTCCCTCCCCTCTCCCCCACCTCTCCCTCCTCTCCTTCCCTTCTCCCTCCCTTCTCCCGCCTCCACCTCCCACCCCACCATGCCCTCCTCCCTGCTGAAGTGCTGCCTATGAAGGCCTGCAGAGCACTCCTCCTGTGCAGGCAGCCCAAGTGACTTTCACCCTAGCACCTCAAGCCCATTTGGAGGAGCTGTAGCACTGCTCCTGACTTAGCTGCCACCTCCCCCACCTCTGCATGACACAGGAGCAGGGCAGCACAGTGTCCTTCAGCACCCAGGTGCTCAACAGCACCCAGCAGGGCCAGACAGACTCACAGAACAAGACATTTCCATGCCAACTCTGAACATCCAGCTCCTAACTGCTGAGTGCAGCTCTCCACCAACCACACATCCCTGGGGAGGATTCATTTGAACCCATGCTTCCACAGCCTCCTGACTAAGGAGTCTCATCAGACACCATCAAAGCTCTTCTTAAGTCTAAATGACACCTCCTGCATTCCACTGCTCGTGAGGCTCTTCCACAGAGCAAGGCCAAACTCATCTCACACAACTGTGTCCAGTTCTGGGCTCCTCAGTTTAAGAAGGATATTGAGAGACTTGAAGGTGTCCAGAGAAGGGCAACAAGGCTGGGGAGGGGTCTGGAGCACAGCCCTGTGAGGAGAGGCTGAGGGAGCTGGGGTTGCTTAGCCTGGAGAAGAGGAGGCTCAGGGGAGACCTTCTTGCTCTCTCCAACTCCCTGAAGGGAGGTTGGAGCCAGGTGGGGGTTGGTCTCTTCTGCCAGGCAGCCAGCACCAGAACAAGAGGACACAGTCTCAAGCTGTGCCAGGGGAGGTTTAGGCTGGAGGTGAGGAGAAAGTTCTTCTCAGAAAGACTAATTGGCCCTTGGGATGTGCTGCCCAGGGAGGTGGTGGAGTCACTGTCCCTGGAGGTGTTCAAGAGGGGATTGGATGTGGGACTTGGAGCCATGGTTTAGTTGTCAGGAGGTGTTAGGTATTAGGGAATAGGTTGGACTTGATGATCTCTGAGGTCTTTTCCAGCCTGGTTGATTCTGTGTTTCTATGAACTGCCACTTAGTAAGGAGCTGGGTAGGAGCCACTGCAGACATGGGACAGCAATGTGGCCTTGTGGCCAGCAAGGCCAATGGTATTCTGGGATGCAGCAAGAAGGGTGAGTCCAGTGGGTCAAGGGAGGTTCTTCTCCCCCTCTACTCTGCCCTGGTGAGACCACACCTGGAATACTGTGCCCAGATTTGGGCTCCCCAGTTCAACAGAGAGAAGGACCTGCTGGAGATTTATTGATGATCTGGATGAGGGTATTGAGTCCATCAGCAGTAAATTTCCAGTTGACACCAAGCTGGGGGAAGAAGTTGATCTGCTGGAGGGCAGAGAGGCTCTGCAGAGGGACCTGGACAGGCTGGACAGATGGGCAGAGGCCAAGGGCAGGAGATTGAACACATCCAAGTGCCAGGTGCTGCACATTGGCCACAGCAACCCCAGGCAGTGCTACAGGCTGGGGTCAGAGTGGCTGAGAGCAGCCAGGCAGAGAGGGACCTGGGGGTGCTGGTCGATGGGAGGCTGAACAGGAGCCAGCAGTGTGCCCAGAGGGCCAAGAAGGCCAATGGCATCCTGGCCTGCATCAGAAACAGTGTGGCCAGCAGGAGCAGGGAGGTCATTCTGCCCCTGTGCTCAGCACTGGTTAGGCCACACCTTGAGTCCTGTGTCCAGTTCTGGGCCCCTCAGTTTAGGAAGGAGATTGACTTGCTGGAAGGTGTCCAGAGAAGGGCAACAAAGCTGGGGAGGGGTCTGGAGCACAGCCCTGTGAGGAGAGGCTGAGGGAGCTGGGGTTGCTTAGCCTGGAGAAGAGGAGGCTCAGGGGAGACCTTCTTGCTCTCTACAACTCCCTGAAGGGAGGTTGTAGCCAGGCAGAGGTTGGTCTCTTCTCCCAGGCAGCCAGCACCAGAACAAGAGGACACAGTCTCAGGCTGTGCCAGGGAGGTTTAGGCTGGATGTTAGGAGGAAGTTCTACACAGAGAGTGATTGCCCATTGGAATGGGCTGCCCAGGGAGGTGGTGGAGTCACCTTCATTGGAGGTGTTCAGGAGGAGACTTGATGGGGTGCTTGGTGCCATGGGTTAGCTGATTAGGTGGTGATGGATTGGTTGATGGGTTGGACACGATGATCTTGAAGGTCTCTTCCAACCTGGTTTATTCCATTCTATTGTATTCTATTGAGAGAGTCCAGTGAAGAGCTACAAGAGTGATAAAGGGACTGGAATATCTCTGCTCTGAAGAAAATCTGCAAGCCCTGGGGCTCTTTAGCCTGAAAAGAGAAGGCTGAGAGGGGATCTGATCAATGTCTATCAATATCTGAGGGGTGAGTGTCAAGGTGAAGGTGCCAGGCTCTTTTGGGTGGTGCCCAGTGATAGGACAAGGAACAATGGCTACAAGCTGGAACCCAGGAAGTTCCTCTTCAGCATAAGGAGAAACTTCTTTTGTTGTGAGGGTGCTGGAGCCCTGGAACAGGCTGCCCAGAGAGGCTGTGGATTCTCCTTCTCTGGAGACTTTCAACACCCACAGAATCACCAAGGTTGGAAGAGACCTCAAAGATCATCAAGTCCAACCTGGATGTGTTGCTGTGTGACCTGCCCTGGGTGATTGGGCACTGGCAGGGGGGCTTGGACTGGATGACCTCCACAGGTCCCTTCCAGCCCCTCCCCTCCTGTGATTCCATGATTCTCATCTCATCAATACTTACAAACTGCTTTGCTGTACCAGAGCTCTCCCAGTGGAGTCTGGCTCCTAGAAACCATCCCTCCAGCACCAGAAAGCACAGAGACACACTTTATTCCTACCTCTGCTGTCAGCAACCTTCTGTGAAGGCCACAGCCAGAACATCTCACACCTCTCTCCTGCTGCTCCACATCAGCCAACACTGAGGAAATTACCCTGTCAGCCCTTGGTGCAGAGGTCCCTGTGTCAGTTCTCACCTGGCTGCTGAGCCAGGCTTGGGACACATCCACCCTGCAGCAGCTCCCCGGGGCCCTTCCAGTGCTCTTTGTAAGAGCAGCACAGGGTTTGACAGAGAAATAAACACCCAAGCAGCACAGTCAGGTGCTTGAAGGGTAGGAAATGCTCTAGCTGAAGTTATTTTTTCAGTCCACTGCAAACTCAGCCTCACCTCAGTGTTCATGGCCCAGCCCTTCAGCAGGCAGCATGGGCAGGGCTCGCTTCCTTGGCAGGTACCAAACGTTGTGGCTTCCCTTCATCATCCAGCACTAGGCCACATTCCTTATGGGCTGCAGACAACTCCAACCCTGCTCCAAACAGCTAAAAGCCACCTCCTGACAGCAAGCATGAGTGTATTTGATTTTGACAGGCTCACAGGATCAGAGGATGTTAGGGGTTGGAAGGGACCTCTGGAGCTCTTCCAGTCCAAGCCCCCTGCCAGAGCAGGAGCATAGAATCCAGCACAGGTCACAGAGGAACACAGCCAGACAGGGCTGGGAAGGCTCCAGAGAAGGAGACTCCACAACCTCTCTGGGCAACCTGCTCCAGGCCTCTGGGACCCTCACAGGGAAGAAGTTCCTCCTCCTGGTGAGGTGGAACCTCCTGTGCTGAAGTATCTATCCATTGCCCCTTGTCCTATCCCAGGCTGCAAGTGAGCAGAGCCTGGCCCCTGCCTCTTGACCCCCAGCCCTCATTGATCAGATCCCCCCTCAGTCTTCTCCCCTCCAGAGTAAAAAGTTCCTTGGGAGATGGAACATCATCATTCACAGCCCAGGAGTACTGCATCCATTCTGGTGTCTCCAGCATGAGGACATCAAACTGGTGGCGTGGGTCCAGAAGAGGCCACAAAGATGATCAGAGAGCTGAAGATCCTCCCCTAGAGGGACAGGCTGGGAGAGTTTGGGCTGTTCAGAGAAGAAAAGGTTGCAGGGAGACCTCAGGGCAGCCCTCCAATACCTGAAGGGGCTACAGGAGAGCTGGGGAGGGACTTGTGACAAGCTGGGAGGGACAGGACAAGGGGCCATGGCTTTGAGCTGGAAGAGGAGAGATTGAGACTGGAGATGAGGAAGAAATTCTTGAGAGTGAGGGTGGGGAGACACTGGCACAGCTTGCCCAGGGAGGCTGTGGCTGCCTCCTCCCTGAAGGTGTTCAAGGCCAGGCTGGATGAGGCTTTGAGCACCCTGGGCTGGTGGGAGGTGTCCCTGCGCATGGGCAGGGGGCTTGGACCTGGATGAGTTTCAGATCCCTTCCAATCCAACCCTTCTGTGATTCCATGCACACTGCTGTTCATTTCCCCCCAGGATTCAGTCCAACAGAACAAGTCCCCTGGAAACCTGAAGCTGCTTCCTATTCCATGCAATAAGCTCAGGAAGCAAACCCCAAACCTGCCTGCATGGTAGGAGGTCAATCAGGCTGGGGATGGTTCATTTCCACCAGAATATCAAAACCAGATGCTTCTCTGAGGAGGTTTGGAGGCAACCTGAACCTGCTGGGGCTCAGCCTCTCTCTGGAGGAGCCCTGGGCACCTCCAAATGCAAGGAGCAGACAACTCAGTCACCTCAGAAGGGGGGAGGGCAAAGCATGCAGGGCTGGAAATCAATCTGGTGAACACACAGACTGTTTAGACAAGACCCTGAGCATTTTGAACAGCTCTGGTCTTCAATCATCTCTTATTTACAAACTGATGCTAACAATGATGTGATCCAGCCACGAGCCCACTGCCTTCAGCCTGCAGAGCTCCAACAGCTTCCCTCCAGCAGGCTAATTAGTTTGTATTAGAGCAAAAATGGCCTTAATAACCAGAAATGTGAAACGACCTGAGGGCTGCTTTCGTGTCCTGCAACAGCCATGAAAAATGTCCTCAAAGCAGCTGGGCTGCCTGCCCTGGATGGAAGAGACCTGAGGCCAAGCTGTGCCCCAAGAGGCAGCAGTCCCAGCCCTGCTGTGCTGTCATTTCTGAGCCTGTTTTCAACAAGTCCCTGCAGCACCACAGACACTTCCACTCACCTCTGACCGACAGGAGTGCTGCTGCATGGCTGTAGAGCAGCAGCATGGACAGGGATGGAGTCTCAACAGGACTCAGGGCTACAAAGCTGCTGAGGGGCCGGAGCAGCTCTGGGAGCAGCAAAGGCTGAGAGCCCTGGGGCTGAGAGCCTGCAGAAGAGCAGCCCCAGAGGGCAGCTGAGCAATGCTCAGCAAGAGCTAAAGGAGCTGTGGGGGGCAAGAGGCTGGGGCCAGACTCTGCTCAGTGGTGCCCAGGGACAGCACAATGGGCAATGGGCACAGACTGGCAGCCAGGAGGTTCCATCTGAGCAGGAGGAGAAAGTTGTTTGTGGTGAGGGTGCTGGAGGCCTGGAGCAGGCTGCCCAGAGAGGTTGTGGAGTCTCCTGGTGTGGAGAGCTTCCAAGCCTAGCTGGACAAGCTCCTGGGCAAGCTGCTGTGGGTGCCCTGTTTCAGCAGGGGGGTTGGACTGTATCTCCAGTGAGCTTTGAAGGCCCTTTCCAGGCCAAACCACCCTGGGATTCAGCAATCCCTGCTGGTGTCTGATGTCCAGAGAGGGAGGTCAGAAGCATCAGCAGAGATGGGTGCTGCAGGAACATACTGCTGAGGAGCAAGGCTTGGTGGCAGCCAGTGTGCCCAAGGAGAAGACCAACTCTTCTGCAGAGCCCAGCAACCACCACAGCCAGGCCTGCCTGCAGGATGCCCTCTACAAGCCTCTACACTACTCCTCACCACTGTCTGTCAGCCCACAGTGAAGGAAAAATAGAAACCACCTAGCAAGCCCCCCTCAGGAGCCCATGTGGCTCACTTGTCAGTCATTGCACAGACACAAGCAACTCACAGGTACCACCTCTCCTCCAGAACTACCTCTGCAGAGTTAAATCAGGATGCCTCCAGCACCTGGGCATCTGCCAATGCACAGCTACACCAACTGGCATCCAGGGGAAAATGCCTCAGGTCACCTCCAACAGCTGGGAAGTGCAAATATCCCAAGAGAACAGAGCCTGAGCTGCCAGAGAAGGGAAAACCAAACCCCAAAGAGGAGGTTGCTTGGGAAGTCAGAACAGTTTCTAGCTCCCTAAGGTCTGTTTCAGGAACTATCAAATGTCCTCAGCTAATTCTGCATTAAGCTGTGTTTGATCATGGCACCAGAAGAAGCTGAAGGCACCACAGAATTAGAGATTTGTTTGGGTTGCAAAACCCCTCCCAGCTCATCCAGTCCAACCACCAAACCAACACCACCATGGCCACTAAACCATGGCCCCAGGTGCCATGGCCACACACTTCTTGAGCACCTCCAGGGATGGGGACTCCATCACCTCCCTGGGCAGCCTCTGCCAATCCCTGACCACTCTTGCAGCAACCTAAGCCTCCCCTGGCACAATTCCAGGCCATTTCCTCTCATCCTGTGACTAGGGAGAAGAGACCAACCCCCACTTCACTCCAACCTCCTTTCAGGGAGCTGTAGAGAGCAGTGAGGTCTCCCCTCAGCCTCCTCCAGGCTAAACACCCTCAGTTCCCTCAGCTGCTCCTCCCCAGCCCTGTTCTCCAGACCCTTCCCCAGCTTTGTTGCCCTTCTCTGGACACACTCCAGCCCCTCAGTGTCCTCCTGGAAGTAAGAGGCCCAAAACTGAACGCAGGACTGGAGGTGGAACCTCACCAGAAGTTGCAGCTGCAGTGGGTGGGAAGGTCCAAAGCAGGTGAGGGGAGTGGCAGGGAAGCCTCCTGCAGCAAAGGGCAATTCCATGGAAAACCTGACTTGGAGGAAAAGAAATCTTGGTGCAGCACTTGAGGAAGATGAACTTCCCCTGCCTCCCACACACACAGAGGTGATGCTGTTATCACTCAGCACTGGGAAGGAGGGGTCCTGAGTCAGGGGAAATGACTGGGCAGCTCTCCTCATCCTGACCCTGCAGCAGTGCCAGGACACTGGCAGAGTGCCTGGGAACAGCCTGCAGATAGTTAAGCACAGGGCATGAAGGAAGCTCTGCACAGGGAAAGCAGCCCCTGGAAAACATCACAAAGGATTTTAGCTCTTCCAGTGTGGCTGTGGCAGTGAAATCCCCAACCACATCCCCCCTGGGGCCCCAGGGAAAATAATGAAGGGTCTGCATCAAGTTAGAGCAAACATGGAGGCTCCACTTGCTGGGTGGTGATGAAGCCAAGAGCTGAGTGCCCTGGGCCCTGTTTGTAAGGGTCAGAGCAGCTCCCACCTTCTGTAGCCTGCTTACAGGTCTGCAAAGGCCACACTCAGCATGGCTGATGGGCTTCATTCCCACAAGAAAAAGCTTTCCCTGAGGCTGCTGGAGCCCTGGAGCAGGCTGCCCAGAGAGGTTGTGGAGTCTTCTTTGGAGAGATTCAAAACCCAGCTGGGTGCATTCCTGCATGACCTGGCCTAGGTGACTTGGACTTGATCTCCAGAGCTCCCTTCCAACCCTTACCACTGTATGATTCTGGGACAGTGACAAGCAGAGGCAGAACCCCAGGATCTGGCCCACAGTCAGCATCAGGCCATCTCTGCACTTTCTATCCTGAGCACTCAGAGGACAGTTTCCATCTTTTGGGAGAGTTGCCTGGAGCTCAAAACATTGCTCACACAAAAGCATTGAGAATTGCTTTGCTCTAGGCTTTAGAACTCTCTGTAAGACAAAACTGGAGAGGGTCTAGAGAAGAGCAACAACGCTGGGGAAGGGTCTGGAGAACAGGGCTGGTGAGGAGCAGCTGAGGGAGCTGGGGGTGTTGAGCCTGGAGAAAAGGAGGTTGAAGGGAGACCTCATTGCTCTCTACAACTCCCTGAAGGGAGGCTGGAGTAAGGTGGGGATAGGGCTCTTCTCCCACACCAGCTGTATTGCTTTCCTCTGGCCATGCTCCAGCCCCTCAGTGTCCTTCTTGCTATGTCTTTTTTGTCACAGAATCCCAGATTGGGTTGGAAAGGACCTTCAAGACCATCCAGTCCCAGCCCCACTGCCGTGGGCAGGGACACCTCCTGCTACAGCAGGCTGCTCAAGGCCTCATCCAACCTGGATTTTTGAACACTTCCAGGCTTGGAAGTGCCCTAACCCTCCCCCTAGGGAACTTGAGGCCATTTCCTCTTGTCCTATCACTGGAGAGAAGAGCCCAACCCCCAAGGCACCGACGCTCAAGCCAAACCCAGCGACGCAGAAACCTCACCAGGAGAAAAGCCACAAAGGTGAAAAATGCAGAAGACTGAGCACAGAACTCATCTGTGCTTGGCAGAAATCACCACCAAGCTCTCCCCTCAGAAAGGCAGGGGGGGACAAAAACACACCAAGTGGTCCAGGCAGGACATGGACAGAGCACACAGAGAAACACAACAGGTCAGGAACGGATCCTGTCTGCTCCTACAGAAACCTTCACAGTGTTGTCTTGCTGCTTTGTAGGCAAGAAGCAGTGCAGTTGGGTGAGGAGTGCAAGAAACACATCATGATCTCAGCTACCAATGAGTCTGGGAATCTGGTACTCACCATTCTGTTCATCCAGCTCGTTCCCAATCTCCTGCCCCATCTGTTTCTGCCGGGAGATGATGGAGGAAAGAGCATCGAGCCCAGCATCTTGCTCTGCACAAAAGACAGCCCACATGAATCACACTGAATGCTGACACCCCAGGACACAGAACCGTGATCTTGTCTGGGTTGGAAAAGCCCCCTAAGGTCATCACCCCTCCACCCAACACCAGCATGACCATTAAACCATGTCCCCAAGTGCCAGGGCCACAGGTTTCATTGATGCCTCCAGGGCTGGGGACACCACCACGTCCCTGAGCAGCCTGTGCCAGTGCCTGACCACTCCTGCAGGAAAGACATTTTCCCTCATCTCCTCTAAACCTCCCCTGGCATATCTTTAACATCTTTGTTGATGATCTGGATGAGGGGATTGAGTCCATTAGCAGTACATTTGCAGATGACACCAAGCTGGGGGCAGGAGTTGATCTGCTGGAGGGCAGAGAGGCTTTGCAGAGGGACCTCAACAGGCTGGACAGATGGGCAGAGGCCAAGGGCAGGAGATTGAACACATCCAAGTGCCAGGGGGCACATTGGCCACAGCAACCCAGGCAGTGCTACAGGCTGGGGGCAGAGTGGCTGAGAGCAGCCAGGCAGAGAGGGACCTGGGGGTGCTGGTTGATGGTAGGCTGAACATGAGCCTGCAGTGTGCCCAGGTGGCCAAGAGGGCCAATGGCATCCTGGCCTGCAGCAGGAACAGTGTGGCCAGCAGGAGCAGGGAGGTCATTCTGCCCCTGTACACTGCACTGGTTAGGCCACACCTTGAGTCCTGTGTCCAGTTCTGGGCCCCTCAGTGTAGGAAAGATGTTGAGTTGCTGGAAGGTGTCCAGAGAAGGGCAACAAAACTGGGGAGGGGTCTGGAGCACAGCCCTGTGAGGAGAGGCTGAGGGAGCTGGGGTTGCTTAGCCTGGAGAAGAGGAGGCTCAGGGGAGACCTTATTGCTCTCTCCAACTCCCTGAAGGGAGGTTGTAGCCAGGCAGAGGTTGGTCTCTTCTCCCAGGCAGCCAGCACCAGAACAAGAGGACACAGTCTCAGGCTGCGCCAGGGAGGTTTAGGTTGGAGGTGAGGAAGAAGTTCTATACAGAGAGAGTGATTGGCCATTGGGATGTGCTGCCCAGGGAGGTGGTGGAGTCACCATCACTGGAGGTGTTCAGGAGGAGACTTGATGGGGTGCTTGGTGCCATGGGTTAGTTGTTTGGGTGGGTTGGATTGGTTGATGGGTTGGACACGATGATCTTGAAGGTCTCTTTCAACCTGGTGGATTGGATTGGATTGGATTATGAGAATCCCACAGCTGAACTCCAATCCCTGACCACTCCTGCAGCAACCTAAGCCTCTCCTGGCCCAATTTCAGGCCAGTTCCCCTCATCCTATCACCTGAGACTAGGGAGAAAAGCCCAACCCCCACCTCACTGCAACCTCCTTTCAGGGAGCTGTAGAGAACAATGAGGTCTCCCCTCAGCCTCTCTTCCCCAGAGTAAACACCCCCAGCTCCCTCAGCTGCTCCTCACCAGCTCTGTTCTCCAGACCCTTCCCCAGCTTCATTGCCCTTCTCTGGACACACTCCAGCACCTCTATGTCTTTCTTGGAGAGAGGGCCCCAAAATCGAGTCCAGTACTCAAGATGCAGCCTCACAGTGTTCCACAGAGGGGACAATCACTTCCCTGCACCTGCTGGCAACAGACCTTTGGCAAGGGCTTGTCCTGTCACTACAGGACAAGGGGCAATGGCTTTGAGATGGAAGAGGGCAGATTGAGACTGGAGATGAGGCAGAAATTCTTGAGAGTGAGGGTGGTGAGACACTGGAACAGGTTGCCCAGGGAGGTGTGGATGTCCCCTCCCTGGAGGTGTTCAAGGCCAGGTTGGATGAGGCCTTGAGCAACCTGATCTAGTGGGAGGGTTGGAACTGGATGATGGCAGGGGGGTTGGAACTGGATGATCTTTAAGGTCCCTTCCAACCCAAACCATTCTGTCCTTCCCAACTGGGTAAGCTTGCTCAGAGCCCCCTCAAGCTTCACCTTGACTGTCTGCTTCTTAAAGGACTTTTTCAACCACAAGGATCCTGTGATTCTATGACCCCTGCAGGCAATACAGCCTCAGCCCAGCTTACTGCATTGGCTTTCCAAGAGGTGCTCCTCTTGGAGGCCTGGCAATGCTCCTGAGAACCAGACAGACTCTTGTACCTTCTATGATCCTCCGCTGCTGCTGCCTGAGATCACCGAAGCCAAGGCCTCGGGTTTCCTCCGACTCTTCCAAGAGCCATGGGTTGGTGACACCTCGTTTGACCCCTCCACTCATGAGGCTAGATCTGAAAGATAACTTCAGTCAGTGATTTTGAAGCCAAAAGCCCCTCCTGGTGTGACCCATGGGTGGCAGCCAGCAGTGGGGGCGTCCGCTGTGCTTCATCAGCTTCTCTGCAGTCATAGAAGGAATTAGCCAAGAAGAACCCAACCAGCTCCAGCAACAAAGACACCTCCCAGGCTCCACAGCTCTGCCCAGAGGTGGGAAGGCAGGAGGAGCATTCATTTTGCAGTGAACAATTCAGATCTCCATGGTGAACTGTGTATCATAGACATTAAATCCTGTGTGCATGGAGAAGACAGCATCCAAGACTGCCCCGAGAAGAGGGATGCTGGGAACAGGATGAGGAGCAGTGGCTTGGAACTGGAGCAGGGCAGATTCAGGTTGGATATCAGGAGGAAGTTCTGCACAGTGAAGGTGGTGAGACACTGGAAAAGGTTGCCCAGAGATGTGGTTGAGGCCCCAACCCTGCAGACATTCAAGATCAGACCTGCTGTGTCCCTGGGCAGCCTGTTCTAGCTGGAGGTGTCCCTGCTGCCTGCAGGAGGGTCGGGCAAGATGACCTTGGAGGGTGATGTGAACACAGGACTGATCTGCTGTGGGATCAAACACACTTCAACCCTGAAACACAGCCTGAAAGCTCAATTCATAATGAAGAAGCAAATCAGGCAGGACCACTAACTACCAACAGTTACAGACCCACAGAATGGTGGGGGTGAAGGCACCTCTGGAGATCAACCAGTTCAACCCCCCCCTGCCAGAGGAGGATCACATAGAGCAGATCACACAGGAACACTTCCAGGTGAGCCCTGAAAGTCTCCAGAGGGACTCCAACACCTCTCTGTGCAGCCTGCTCCAGTGCTCTGCCACCCTCACAGTACAAAAGTTCCTCCTCATGTTTAGATGGAACTTCCTCTGGTCAAGTTTGTGTCCATTACCTCTTCTCCTGTCACTGGGGACCACTGAGAAGAGTCTGGCCCCATCCTCCTGGCACCCCTTAGATATCTGTCAGCACTGATAAGATTCCCCCTCAGCTTCTCTTCTCCAGCCCCAGGTCTCTCAGCCTTTCCTCATATTAGAGATGTTTCAGTCCTCTCAGCATCTCAGTGGCCCTGCTCTGGACTCTCTCTAGTAGCTCTTTCTCTTTCTTGAGCTGGGGTACCTAGAACTGACCAAGTCTGCATCTCAGGCACTGCAGCTGGAAGTCACAGAGTCACTTCTCCTGCTTTGCCCAGTCTGGCATCACCATGAAGCCAGGCACAAAAGTCTTGAACACAGCTTCTATGATGAACAGCTCAGAGAACTGAGGTTGTTAGGCTTCAGAAGAGGAGGCTGAGGGGAGACCTCATCACCTCCCACAACTCTCTCAAAGGAGGTTGCAGTGAGGTGGGGGTTGGTCCCTTCTCACATGCAACAAGGGACAGGACAAGAGGAAATGGCCTCAAGATATGCCAGGGAAGGTTCAGCTTGGATATTAGGAACAATTCTTTCCCAGCAAGGGTTCTCAGGCACTGGAACAGACTTCATAGAATCAATAAGGTTGGAAAAGACCTCAGAGATCATCAAGTCCAACCTGGCACCCAACACCTCCTGACTACTAAACCATGGCTCCTATTACCTAATACCTAACACCTCTTGACAACTAAACCATGGCTCCAAGTGCCACGTCCAGTCCCCTTTTGAACCCCCCCAGGGATAGTGACTCCACCACCTCCCTGGGCAGCACATCCCAGTGGCCAACAACTCTCTCTGGGAAGAACTTTCCCCTCAGAAAGTTTCTCCCAGGGAAGTGGTGAAGACCCAATCCCTGGAGGTGTTTGAAAGCTGTGTGGATGTGGTGCTGAGGGACTTGGTTTAGTGGGAGTGGTGGGACTGTGAGCTCTGGGTGAGTGGCTGGACTGGATGATTTCAGAGGTCATAGAATTGTTAGGGCTGGACTTTTCTTTTTAGAGACCTAATGCAAATTCTGTTTCATCTTTCTCCTCCAAGCATTTTGGTTTTAATCCTTTATGTTTTCACAGACTGCTGCAGAAATCTCTCTTGGTACTTTGATAATTGGTTATCTGTTTCATTGTGAGCACCCTGACCTCTGAGCCATAGAATTGTCAGGGTGGGAAGGGACCTCAAGGCTCAGCCACTTCCAACCCCCCTGCCATGGCCAGGGACACCTCACACTGCAGCAGGTTGCTCACAGCCACAGCCAGCCTGGCTGCAAACACCTCCAGGCAGGAGGCTGCCACCACCTCCCTGGGCAACCTGTGCCAGGCTCTCACCACCCTCCTGGGGAACAACTTCTTCCTCACACCCAACCTGAATCTCCCCATTTCTATTTGTCTTCCATTCCCCCCAGTCCTATCCACCCCGACACCCTCAAAAGACCCTCCCCAGCATTCCTGTGCAAGCAGATTTATCAGAGTCATAGAATCACAGCATGCTGAGGTCTCTTCCAAGCTCAGTAGCTCTAGGATTCTGTGTCTCTGTGCTCTGCAAACCCAGAGAACCCAAGTCAGGGCTTTTCCTCCAGAAGAATTCCGCCTGGAGGTTGCTGGCGCTGCGGCCACTTCCCTGCTCGCAACGGAAAACAAGCTGTTCGTGGCCAGGGCACATAAATCCCAGCAGTAAAAATGAAATGTCACTGAAGCATTTTTCTCAACAGCAGCTCTCTGCCTTGCAGCTTTTCAGCAGCTTCTCCGACAAGACAAACATTAAATGACAGATTGGGAGTCACATGAACCCAGAACTGCAGCGCGGATTCGGGCTAAGAGTCATCACGAGGAGCAGTTCCTCGGCAGCAGAACAGAGCTCAGAGCTTCGGCTCTTTGGAGCTCTGGGGTTTATTCTCATTTCATCTTGGCCCTGTTCTTCCCCACCCCCCACAAAAAAACACCCCACAACCAACAAGAGCAGGGAGCAATTTTTAGGAGCTCTTAAGTTCTCACCATGTTTGAGCTGCACCAAGGGCTACGATTCGGAATGGCCGGTTCGACAGGAAATTCTCTTGGAGGAGCTCTTGCTGAGGGGAACATTCCTGTTCCACAGGGCTTAGAATCACAGAACCACAGAATTGTCAGGGTTGGAAGGGACCTCAAGGCTCAGCCACTTCCAACCCCCCTGCCATGGCCAGGGACACCTCACACTACAGCAGGTTGCTCACAGCCACAGCCAGCCTGGCTGCAAACACCTCCAGGCAGGAGGCTGCCACCACCTCCCTGGGCAACCTGTGCCAGGCTCTCACCACCCTCATGGGCAACAACTTCCTCCTCACATCCAATCTGAATCTACCCACTTCTAGTTTTGCTCCATCTCCCCCAGTCCTATCACTCCCTGACACCCTCAAAAGTCCCTCCCCAGCTTTGTTTTGTTTTTCCAATGAGTCCAGGTCCCTTCTCTGTGAAGGGACTACCCCATGAGGGTGGTGGAACACTGGAACAGGTTGCCCAGGGAGGTGGTTGAGGCTCCATCCCTGGAGATATTCAAAGTGAAGCTTGACAGAGCTCTGGGCAGCCTGCTCTAGTTGAGGATGTCCCTGATGACTGCAGAGGGGGTTGGACTGGAGGACCTTTGGAGCTCCCTTCCAACCCAAACCATTCTGAGATAGCTGTCCTGACCCTGTGGTCCATGAACATGCTTGAAATCAGGTTGTGGGTTTAACACAGCCACAAACCTCTTCAGCAAGAGCAGCTAGCCCTGCACAAGTGTCCGTGGAGCTGGGAGGAAGGAGCTCACAGACCCTATATTGGTCAGGTCACACCTTGAGTCCTGTGTCCAGTTCTGGGCTCCTCAGTTTAGGAAAGATGTTGAGCTGCTGGAAGGTGTCCAGAGAAGGGCAACAAAGCTGGGGAGGGGTCTGGAGCACAGCCCTGTGAGGAGAGCTTAGCCTGGAGAAGAGGAGGCTCAGGGGAGACCTCATTGCTCTCTACAACTCCCTGAAGGGAGGTTGTAGCCAGGTGGGGGTTGGTCTCTTCTCCCAGGCAGCCAGCACCAGAACAAGAGGACACAGTCTCAAGCTGCACCAGGGGAGGTTTAAGCTGGAGGTGAGGAGAAAGTTCTTCCCAGAGAGAGAGTGATTGGCCATTGGGATGTGCTGCCCAGGGGGGTGGTGGAGTCACCATCCCTGGAGGTGTTTAGGAAGAGCCTGGATGAGGCCCTTGGTGCCATGGGTTGAGTTGACCAGATGGTGTTGGGTGATAGGTTGGACTCAATGATCTCTGAGGTCTTTTCCAACCTGGTCAATTCTATTCTATCAATCTAGGGTCTGGGTCTGCAAAGGGATGACCCATGGAGATAACTGGAGACACCCTTTTGACAATGAGTCCCGTGGAAAAGGCAAGGGGGATGGGGACAAGGTACTGCTGGGGAGATCCCCATGGGACTCCAGGAGTCAAATTTTCCCCATGAGAACAGAGAGATTGGAATCATCCCCCAAGGGAAGTGGTGGATTCCCCTACACTGGGCAGCTTAACTCAGCTTGCCAGGGTGCTGGGCCAGCTCAGTTCAACTCCATTATCACCTAGAAAGGGTGGAGTAGATGGTCCCTGGGGTCCTCCCCAACCTGACATTCTGTGACTCTGTGTGGCTGAAGTCTTCAAGCAAGGGCATTCAAGCACAAGCCAGCTTGTGTCTAGCAGATGCTTGAGGAATTTATGGTGAACTAGAGACATCTCCTGGCCATGGGATGAATCAACACAGCTAGAAAATAATTCACCACCTCCTGAGCTCTGGCCGTCTGTAAATCCCAGGCACACATCACAGAACCTTACAGAGTGCATCAGAAGGGACCCTAAAGGTCATCTTGTCCAACCCCCCCTGCAGGGACACCTCCAGCTAGAGCAGGCTGCCACAGCAAGGCTGATCCTGAATGTCTCCAGGGATGGGCCTCAAACACATCTCTGAGCAACCTGTTGCAGGTCTCACCACCCTCATTGGCAGAACTTCCTCCTGATGTCCAACCTAACTCTGCCCTGCTCCAGTTTCTACCCATTGCCTCTCTCCTATCCTCACAGCCCCTTCTGAACAGTCCCTCCCCAGCCTGCCTGCAGGTCCTCTTCAGGTATGAAATGCAGCTCCAAGGTCCCCCTGGAGCCTTCTCTTCTCCAGGCTGAACAGCTCCAACTTTCTCAGCCAGTCCCCATAGCAGAGGTTCTCCTGGCCTCTGCTCATCTTTGTGGTCTCCCCTAGATGCTCTCCATCAGCTCCACGTCTCTCTTGTGTTGAGGGCCCCAGAGCTGTACACAGTACCTTAAAGATCCTCTAGATTCAACCCCTCTGCCATGGGCTGTCCCCATAGCAGAGATGCTGCAGCCCTCTGATCATCTTTGTGGTCCTCCTCTGGCCCCTGGCTAGCAGCACACTGCATCTCACACTCAGAGCCAGTTAAAATCAAGAACACTTCACCTCTCCTCCCTGAAGATGTTCCCAGGCTCATCCAGATCCATCTCAAGGAAATGGATTTGACAGAATAACAACAAGAGAAATCATTGTATTGCTACAGGACTAGAAGCCTAAGACACATCTTGCTCCACCCTGGGCAGCCTGCTCTAGTTGGAGATGTCCTTGCTGACTGCAGGGGGCTTGGACAAGATGACCTTTGAGGGTCCCTTCCAAGCCAATGCAACCTGTGAATCACCTTGCTGGTGCTGAAATAGGAACCCTAGAGCAGAGCCTAGCCCCCAGCCTGCCCTGCTGTGCCAACCATGGCCCATGTGGGAAGAGAGGAGTTGGGCTTCCTCCTCAGCATGCCGCTCCTTGGAGCCTCCAGTAAAGCTGGCAGGTCTTGGCCAGGGTAGGGAATCAGGCTGGGTTAGACAGAGACATCTCCACCTTGGCATCATGGAATTGTTTTGCTTGGAAAAGACCTTTAAGATCATCAAGTCCCCAGCATTACAACTTGAAGACATTTCCACACATGACACTTGGCTTTCCTCACTGCTTTGGGGGGATTAATGACATCCATTTGTGAGCCTCACCACAACTGCTGCCAGGTTCATAGACTCCCAGACTGGTTTGTGCTGGAAAGGACCTTCAAAGCTGATCTAATACAACTCCCCTGCAGCCAGCAGGGACATCCCCAACCACAGCAAGTTGCTCACAGCCACAACCAACCTGACCTGCAATGCTTCCAGCCAGGGGGCAGCTCACACCTCTCTGGGCAACCTGGGACAGGGTTTCAACACCCTCAGGATCAAACATTTCTTCCTTCTCTCCACTCTGAATCTCCCCCTTTCAGTTTCAAACCATCCCCCCTTGTCCTGCCACCACAGGCCCTGATCAAGAGCCTGTCCCCAGCTTTCTGCTCAGCCCTGGAAGCACTGCAAGGCCACCAGAAGGTCTCCCTGGAGCCTTCTCTTCTCCAGGCTGCCCAAGCCCAACTCTCTCAGCCTGGCCTCCCAGCAGAGGGCTTCCAGCCCTGCCAGCACCACTGTGGCCTCCTCTGGCCCTGCTCCAACAGGTCCCTGTCTGTGCTGAGGGCTCCAGAGCTGGCCCCAGCACTGCAGGAACACTCCTGAGGCTGAACACAATGGAAGTGGAACTTCTGAAGATGCAGAGATCCTCACAGCGTCCCCCAGCTCCTCACTCAATTAGTGAGCACCCAAAACGCAGGGTGAAGGAATGCCCTCAGGTGCTGCCAACTGCAGCAAAGAGAACAGGAAGCTCTCTGCTTGCTAAGAACAGCCCAACTATGGCTGAATGTTAGAAACAAACCCAACATAAACAGCCAAGGCAAGCAAATCTGAAATCATTTGCACCCTTCCTTCCATCTCTCCCTCCCTCCCTCCCCCCCCTCCTAATCTGCCCTATTCTTGTAGCTTGGGTCATGACAACTGGTCTGCTGGTTCCAATAATCTTTGTGACATGTTTGGTAACTACCTTCCCACACCACCCAGCCTCACTTCCTCCTCCCTCCTCTGATCTGGCCCGTGTTTGCCTTCGCTGGTGTGAAGATTAAAGCTTATCCAATTAGCCACCCACCGCCTGCGCCGAGTTAATCACCTACATCTCCGCCGGGCACTGGAGTGTGGGGGCTGCCTTTTGATTACAGGAGCAGATTTAACTAATTACCAGGGCTTTAGCAGCCCAGCCCAACGCTGAAAGAGCCTGGGGGGCGGGGGGGGGTGTCCAAATCGAGGGAGCTGCGGCACTGCTTCACAAGGGAGGGCTTATCTGCCCCCTTCATTGTTTGGCCGCGAAGCCTCAGAGAGCTCCCCAAGTAACTTAGATTAGTCAAGCAGCACTTCGTTGGGAGCAAGGCCACACAGCAAGGCTTAGGGCTGCTTTAGAGGGCCGATCAGCAAGGCTGCCTCTGAAACAAGCCCTGGGTCATATGACAACGGCTCGGATGATCACTTGAACATTCCCTTAACGACACCCTTAAGGCGTCACTCTTGAGGAGCCACTCTTTGGAGCGGCCAGGGCACCCCAGCTTGGCTGCACAGGGCACTCCCCAGGCAGACGGCCAAGAAGCTGCAGGGCTCTCTCGCTCGGGAGCCAGCTGCTCATGCTGCCTGGAAGGGAACTGAAGGAAGCTCCACGCTAGTCAATGGAACAAGCATCATGTGAACACAGAAAGGCAAAGCTCTCTCCCCCTCTGAAACACCCAGGAGGACCCTCATGAGCACAAGCACTTCCGAATCCACTCTCCAGAGGAACACCCCCAGAAGAACCACACCTGACAGAGCAGCAGGGTAGGGCTGGAAGGGATCTCCAGAGATCACCCAGGCCAACTTCCCTACTAAACAGAGCACCCACAGCAGCTTGCCCAGGAGCACAATGCCCAGCTGGGCTTGGAAGCTCTCCACACCAGGAGACTCCACAACCTCTCTGGGCAGCCTGCTCCAGGCCTCCAGCACCCTCACAACAAACAACTTTCTCCTCCTGCTCACATGGAACCTCCTGGCTTTCAGTCTGTGCCCACTGCCCCTTGTGCTGTCCCTGGCACCACTGAGCAGAGTCTGGCCCCAGCCTCTTGCCCCCCACAGCTCCTTTAGCTCTTGCTGAGCATTGCTCAGCTGCCCTCTGGGGCTGCTCTTCTGCAGGCTCTCAGCCCCAGGGCTCTCAGCCTTTGCTCCTCCCAGAGCTGCTCCAGGCCCCTCAGCAGCTCTGCAGCCTTACCACACGACACTAAACACACCATAAAACAGTTTATAAAGTTCTATAGTCCTCATCCAAACAGCCTCACCTCTACCACTTGTGCTCCTCTGGAATGAGAGGATCCTAAGAAAGGAGAACAAAGCTGCAGCTTCAGCAATTGCACCCAGAAGAAAGGCAAAGGGACAAAGCTTCTCCAAGTTCAACCTAAACCTTTGCTCCCTGTGCTGAAGTCTGCCTGAGCACAGCCACAGGACCAAGAGCAGGTCTCAGGCCAGCATTTGTTTTCACTGCAGACCCTGCACACCCAGGCCAGCACAACACAGTGACACTGCTGGGAGAGAAACAACCTTGGGTAGGAAGGTTCAGGTAGTTTGAAGCAAAGATAGAAGGCAAAACACAAAGCCCAGGGCTCAGCCCTTGAAGGCTGCCCTCCTCCTGGCATTTCTTCCTGAGGCTAATCAGTATCAAGCTTTAATTACAGGCCCAGAGGCACCAGGAAAGCGATGGGGCTTGGCTGGCTCCTCTCTGTTGTGTGCAAGGATCCTTTCTTTCCTCTTCTTTACAAACACAGCTAGAATCAGAATTGGTTTGGTTGGAAGAGACCTTTAAGATCACCAAGTCCAACCATTAACCCAGCACTGTCAGGGCACCACTAAGCCATGGCCCTCAGCATCACAGCTACACAGCTTTGAGAGCCTTCCAGGGATGGGGACTCCACCACTGCCCTGGGCAGCCTGGGCCAGGCCTTGACAACCCTCAAGGGGAAGAAATTGTTCCTCACTTCACACCTGAACCTTCCCTGGTGCAACCTGAGGCCATTTTCTCTCATCCTATTGCTTATTCCTTGGGAGAAGAGACCAACCTCCACCTGGCTCCAGCCTCCTTTCAGGGAGCCACAGAGAGCAATGAGCTCTCTCCTCAGCTGAACAATCCCAATTCCCTCAGCTGTTCCTCACAAAACCTATTTCTCCAGAGGAGGGTGAGAGGGAATCTTCTCAATGCTTCCAAATACCTAAGGGGTGGGTGTCAGGAAGATGGGGCCAGATTCCTCTCAATGGTCCCCAGTGCCAGGACAGGAGGCAATAGGCATAAACATAACCACAGGAAGTTCCATCTAAACATGAGAATGAACTTCTTCACTGTGAAGGTAACAGAGCACTGGAGCAGGATGTACAGAGAGGTTGTGAATTCTCCATCTCTGGAGACTTCCAAAACCCACCTGGATGTGTTCCTGTGTGAGCTGCCCTGGGTGATCCTGCTTTGACAGGGGGGTTGGACTGGGTCAGCTCCAGAGGTCCCTTCCACCCCCTACCATTCAGTGACTCTGTGACACTGAGTACCTAGCTAGACAGGAGGGATATTCCCAATTCCTTTTTGTCTCCAAAGAGACTCAGGGGAAGTCTAATCTGTGATTTCCAGAAGGTCAGCATCTCTTGGTGCCTCTTCCACTTCTGCCTTGCCAACAAGTGGGGGAAACCTTCCCCGTTCAACCTCTGTTCTATCCTACTGCACTGATCCCTTCCCAAGGAGTGCAAGAGGGGAGAAGATACAGGAACTGCCTATTGGAAACCAATTAAAGCAGCTGGAAGTGACCCTCCTCAAGGGGGAGTCACACAAACAACAGCACAACCTTTCCCCCCCACCCCCCGGAACATTCCAGTTGCATCTTAATTAGTGCCGACAAGGCCGGAAGGGAAATTAATGCTATAGCACAGCAATGGAGTGTCCTGCCCTGTGTGCTGGCCCAAGTTGTCACTTAGGATAAATACTAAGAGCATTAAGGCCACTGTAGTCCCACCACCAGCAAGAGCTCTACAGCAGTTTTCAAAGGAGGTAAAACTCACTGAATGGTGACCAAATGTAAACGAAGATTAATTCTGGTGAAACCCTCACGGGCCCAGGCAGTGGGGACAACAAACATGTGATCAGTGGTGCAAGAAGGTTAATGAAAGGAAGGACTGCTGGAAAAAAGGACTTGTGACCATGTGTGCTGTCACATCAGGGATGGATTAGATACAGAAAAGCCAGACAAAACCCCAGAGAAAAGTGTCACTGCTAGAACTTCATCAACCGAGAGGCGCTGATTTTTCTAATGCAGGGGGAAAAAGCTGGCTCCAGGCCGCTGAAGAGCAGCCCTGGCCACCTACTGAAACCCAAAGCAGGTCGGTACAGAAGCCTGCAATGACTTCAGAAGAAAGACAGGGTTGTAAAGAGCAGCTTAAGCCCAGTAGAAGCTGCTGCTGATGTCCCTACACACGGCAGGGCAGGCAGGGGACACACGTGGCCAGCCGACTGAGAGAGGAGATTCTGCCCCTCTGCCCTGCTGAGACCTCACCTGCAGGGCTGTGGCCAGCTCTGGGGCCCCCAACACAAGAAAGACCTGGACCTGATGGAGAGGGTCTAGAGGAAGTGCCAAAGATGATCAGAGGGCTGCAGCACCTCTGCTATGAGGACAGGCTGGGAGAGTTGGGGCTCCTCAGCCCAGAGAATAGAGGGCTCCAGGGAGACCTTAGAGCTGCATTTCAACATCGGAAGAGGACCTGCAGGCAGGCTGGGGAGGGACTGTTCAGAAGGGGCTGTGGGGATAGGATGAGAGGCAGGGTTTGAAACTGGAGCAGGGCAGAGTTAGGTTGGACATCAGGAGGAAGTTCTTCCCCATGAGGGTGGTGAAACCTGGAACAGGTTGCCCAGAGAGGTGGTTGAGGCCCCATCCCTGGAGACATTCAAGATCAGCCTTGCTGTGGCCTTGAGCAGCCTGCTCTAGCTGGAGGTGTTGAGGTTGGGCAAGATGACCTCTGAAGGTCCCTACCAAACCAATGCACTCTGTGAACCTCTTCCTTCCCCACAGCCCAACCTTGGGCAAGGGAAAGGTTGGAGGTGTTGAACCAAGAGCCAGGCCCCGGCTACATCCCTCTCTGTCCCACTGAGAACAAACTGCCAAGGGAGGCTCTGGAAGGGGCCTGAATTCACCAGGCAGAGAACAGCTGGCAGAGCTTTAGCCATTTTTAATTAAACAAGTTACAAGAGAGCTGTAAAACATCAAGCCTTGCAGCACTGGCAAATGAATGCTGCCTGTGATCTTATGTGCTGGACAATCCTGGTTTCCCAGGGAGTTTCTAACGGAGCTGGGAATTGTCATGGCGTTTGGCTACTTTCCTCCCATCTGCCTCAACAGCCTCACACCAGGGCAGCTCTGGGTGGAATCCCCACAGCCATAACACACCAGCACTGCCCTGCCAGAAGGTTCATTCAGCTTGTGGAGCACTGAGAGCAGGAGACACACAAAAGCTGGCTCACATCATCACTGCCCAAGGACCTTTTGCCTTCCTGAGCTTTTGCATGCTCCAGCTGACTCAGTGAGAGAGGCAAAGGCAGCACCAGAGCACCAGCTGGGTTTGTACCATGCTCTAGAGAATCACAGAGACATTCAGGTTGGAAAAGACTCTCAGGGTCACCAAGTCCAACCATTAACCCTACTCTGCAAGGGTCACCCCTAAACCATAGCCCCAGGCACCACACCCAAACCACCTTTAAACACCTCCAGGGCTGGGGACTCCACCACCTCCCTGGGCAGCACATTCCAGTCCCTGACCACTCTTGTAGGGAATTTTTTTTCCCTACTGTCCAGTCTAGACCTCCCCAGTGGCAGCTTGAGGCTGTGCCCTCTTGTTCTGGTATTAATTGCCTGTAAGAAGAGACCAACACCAGCACACAGACTGGTTTGGGTTGGAAGGGACTTTAAAGATCATCTAGTTCCAATCCTCCACTGTGGGCAGGGGCATCTTCAACAAGACAAAGCTGCTTAGAGCCCTGTCTGGAACCCAGCCTGGAACACCTCTAGAAATTCTTTCCAGTGAGGGTGGGGAGACACTGGCACAGGCTGCCCAGGGAGGTTATGGCTGCCCCCTCCCTGGAGGTGTTCAAGGCCAGGTTGGATGAGGCCTTGAGCACCCTGGGCTGATGGGAGCTGTCTCTGCCCACGGCAGGGTGGTTGGAACTGGATGATCTTTAAGGTCCCTTCCAACCCAAGGCATTCTATGAATCTGTGAATGAATGGATTCCCTCAAAGTCAACACTTTCACCACCCACCACAGCAGCTGCTGCATTGCCAAGGTTTGCTTACACAAAGGTGAGAAAGCACAAAGATGAGAAACCCCTCTGCTTTGGCTGCACCAAAGAGCACACCAGAGCACAGCAGCAAGCAGAGACCAACCTCTACCCCATGAAACTGAACAGACCCTCCCAGAACAGAGAGTTTGGAGAAGAGAAGGTTGAGAGGGGATCTGATCAGGGCCTAAAATATCTGAGGGGTGGCTGTGAGGATGAAGGGGCCAGGCTGTTTTCCATGGTGCCCAGTTACAGGACAAGGAACAATGGCTACAAGCT
This sequence comes from Colaptes auratus, assembly GCA_015227895.2. NCBI lineage: Eukaryota > Metazoa > Chordata > Aves > Piciformes > Picidae > Colaptes > Colaptes auratus. Next base: position 19,813,064 of record CM026895.1, read on the forward strand.
GGAACACAGAAGGTTCCACCTCTACATGAGGGCCAATTTCTTTGGTGTGAGCCCTGGAGTAGGCTACCCAGAGAGCTTGTGGAGTCTCCTTCCTGGAGACTTTCAAGATCCTCCTGGACACTGTGATCCTGTGTGCCCTGCCCTGGGCACCCCTGCTTTAGCTGGGGGGGGTGGAGTGGATGCTCTCCAGAGGTGCCTTCCAGCTCCACCACGCTGGGATTCAGTGCAAACAGCTGCCCCCTGGAAGCACAAGCTGCCAGTTTCAAAGCTCCTGTTTCTACCACGAGTCCCCACTGCAGCAGTGCAGCTGCACTCCTCTGAGGCAGCTCCCAACACAGCAGGGGTGAGGATGAGGAAGCTCTGCTCAGCCCCAGGGTGTGACCCAGACCACAGTGCAGCATCCCACAGCCCCTGCAGCATCCCACCACCAGCTGAAGAAGCCTGTGCCAGCTGCACTGGAGCTTCCCACACAGCCTGGGCTCCCACAGGAGCTCAGGGAGCGAGGGTGCACTTTATGAAGCGTGAGGCTTCCAAGCCAAGTTTCACCCACTGCAGTCTGCACTCAAGGGCAATTTCATCAGCCATGGGCACACAGCAAGCTCTGCCAACACCACAGACTGCAGCTCCACTTCTCTGGAGACCACCCCATGCCCTGCATGGTTTGTATGTTACAGACACAGCACCTGCACAGCTCCCACCCAGCCCAACTCAAGCACTGCTAACAATTCAGGGCAGGAGCCCCAACTTTCACACCTGAAGGTAAAGGCTCTGCCTCTCTTCATGTGCAGAGACAACCAGGGGTGGATCCTCTCTAAGAACCTGTTGGAGAGGACAAACAACTCCCCCCAGAGAGGGGCTAGATGAGAACTGTGTGAGGAGAGCACAACTTGCAGGCTGTTAGCCATAATTACTTTTTCCACTTGTGGAGGACACACCAAAGTGGAAATTCAGATGAATTCCATCTGAAGGCCCCTGCTGACTGCTACACAATGTGATCATTGGGGATTGTGTGACCATGAAGTCTCATCCTGGCAGCTGCTTTTCCAACAATTCTGCTCTGATCTCAACAACCCTGATCTGCTGGAGGGTAGGGAGGCTCTACTCAGGGATCTGGGCAAGCTGGATCAGTGGGCTGAGGACAATGGCATGAGAAAGGCCAAGTGTTGGGTGCTGCAATGGGGTCACACCAACCCCATGAACATTCCTCCAGACACTGCCCCAAGCCTGGAAACTGCCCAGCAGAGGAAGACCTGAGGGTGTTCATCAGCAGCTGGCTGGAGATGAGCCAGGGTGTGCCCAGGTGGCCAGGAAGACCAACACCATCCTGGCCTGGATCAGCAACGGTGTGGCCAAGCAGGAGCAGGGAAATGATTGTCCCCCTGTACTGGGCACTGGTTGAGGCCACACATCAAACCCTGGGTTCAGTTTTGAGGCCACTCATTTCAAGAAGGATACTGAGAGGCTGAAGCAGGTCCAGAAAAGGGCAACAAAGCTGGGGAGGGGTCTGGAAAACAGGGCTGGGGAGAAGCAGCTGAGAGACTTGGGGCTGTTCGGCTGGAGAAGGCTGAAGGGAGACCTACTTGCTCTCTACAGCTCCCTGAAAGGAGGTTGGAGTGAGGTGGGGGTTGGTCTCTTCTTCCAAGGAGCAAGTGATGGGATGAGAGGAAGTGGTCTCAAGTTGCACCAGGAACAATTGCTTCCCCAAAAGGGTTGTCAAGGCCTGGCCCAGGCTGCCCAGGGCAGTGGTGCAATCCCCATCCCTGGAGAGGTTGCAAAGCTGTGTAGCTGTGGTGCTGAGGGCCATGGTTTAGTGGTGCCCTGGCAGTGCTGGGTTAGTGGTTGGCCTTGGTGATCTTAAAGGTCTCTTCCAGCCTAAAGGATCTGTGATTCAATGATTCATGTAGACATCCTGTGGTGGTGGCCCCATGAGCCCAGCTCAGGGACTGTCCTAGACCCCTTAGTCAGCTCTGTCAAGCAGAACCATAGAATCAACCAGGTTGGAAAAAGACCTCAGAGATCATCAAGTCCAACCTATTACCTAATACCTAACACCTCCTGACAACTAAGCCATGGCTCCAAGTGCCACATCCAATCCCCTCTTGAACACCTCCAGGGACAGGGACTCCACCACCTCCCTGGGCAGCACATTCCAATGGCTAACAACTCTCTCAGTGAAGAACTTTCTTCTCACCTCAACCTTAAACTTCCCCTGGCACAGCTTGAGACTGTGTCCTCTTGTTCTGGGAGAAGAGACCAACCCCCACCTGGCTACAACCTCCCTTCAGGGAGTTGGAGAGAGCAAGAAGGTCTCCCCTGAGCCTCCTCTTCTCCAGGCTAAGCAACCCCCAGCTCCCCATCCCCTCACCTCCCCAGCTTTGCAGCCATGTGCGACACCCCACAGGGTTTCTAGTCCAATGAAAGCACAGTTTGGCACCTGCAGAGATAAAGGAGCTCAGGGGATGCTCTTCCCACTCTGCTCAGACCTGTTCAAAGCAGGGAGTGAGACTGTTCCCTGAGGGTGACAGTGCCATACCTTGTCACATCTGGCTCTGGGCCTTCGTTCTGGTAGGAGGCCTGCAGCTGCTTCTGGCGCGTGAGGAGGTCGTCCACCAAATTCTGCCTCCTGTCTCCCTCCAGCTGTGTGCTGAGGATGTTTGGTTAAGGACCACACTCAAAACCACTGAAACACATAAAATGAGCCCTGCTGCACAGCCTTCAAAATCAGCCAAGCCCCTGCTCACCACAACTGACTGGTTGAACTCAAGAAAAGGCTGCAGCATCCCCAGGACGGGGCACAGCTTTCTGCATGAAACCTGCTGGCACTCTGTGCTTCTCAAGGGTACACATCTCAAACTTGGTGCACCCCAGGGATCAGCACTGGCTCCAGTTCTGGTCAACATCTTCATCAAGGACCTGCATGAGGGGAGTGAGTGGGCCCTCAGCAGGTCTGCTGGTGCTACAAAACTGGGGAGTGGCTGAGACCCCACCGGGCTGTGCTGCCATTGAGACCTGGCCAGGCTGGAGAGCTGGGCAGAGAGAACCTTGTGAAGTTCAACCAGGGCAAACATAGAGCCCTGCCCCAGGGGAGGAATAACACCAGGCACCAGTACAGACTAGAGTTGTCCTGATGTAAAGCAGCACCATGGATAAAGACGTTGGAGGCCTGGTGGACAGCAAGGTCTCCATGGGACAGCAATGTGGCCTTGTGGCCAGGGGAGCCAATGGGATCCTGGGGTGCAGCAAGCAGAGTGTGGCCAGCAGGGCTAGGGAGGTTCTGCTCCCCCTCTGCTCTGCCCTGCTGAAAACACACCTGGAATACTGTGTCCAGTTCTGGGCTCCCCCAGGTCAAGAGGGACAGGGATCTGCTGGAGAGAGTCCAAAGGAGGCTACAAGGGTGATTGGGGGACTTGAATATCGCTCATGAGAAGAAAGACTGAGAGCCCTGGGGCTGTTTAGTCTGGGAAAGAGAAGGCTGAGAGGGGATCTGACCAATGTCTATCAATATCTGAGGAGTGGGTGTCAGCATGGAGGTGCCAGGCTCTGTTTGGTGGTGCCCAGTGATAGGACAAGGAAGAATGGGTAGAAGCTGGGACCCAGGAAGTTCCATCTCAACATGAGGACAAACTTCTTGGGTGTGAGGGTGCTGGAGCCCAGGAGCAGGCTGCCCAGAAAGGTTGTGGAGTCTCCTTCTCTGGAGACTTTCAAAACCCACCTGGATGCTTTCCTGTGTGACCTACCCTGGGGGATCCTGCTGTGGCAGTGGGGTTGGATTTGCTGACCTTTAGAGGTCCCTTCCAGCCCCTAACACTGTGTGATTCTGTTTAACACAGTGACCACTGAGTGATCCTCAGGTCATCACCTCAAAGTTCTAAGTGAACTGGAAGGCTCTTTACTGCCAGATCAGAATGAGCATCAAGAATGGCATTTCCCCCTCCAAAATCCAACCTAATCCTTCCAAGTACTACCAAGCAGCCCTGTGCAGCTGATCTCTTCCAGAACACTGACAGCTGCAGGGGCTTGGACAAGATGACCTTTGAGGGTCCCTTCCAACCCAGTGCAATCTGTGCCTCAGTGAACACACAGCAGCACTGCAGAGGTTAGCTAAGGGAAGCTCAGTTTCACTGAGAGCTTCAACCTACAGTTATGATCCAAGCAGGGCAGGCCCAAACAGAACAGAGCTTCTAAAATCCACAGCCTACCTCACATCCTAGCTCACTGGAGGCTCCTAACACAGCCCAGGTGAGTGGCTCCCAGGCAAGCAACCAGGAAACAATCCACAGTGTACCTGGAGCAAGCTCCCATCTGCAGTCCATCAGCAGAACAACACAACAGCCACTGACACAGCAGCAAAACTATTCCTGCAGCATCTCTGAGACACAAGAGGCCCTCAAGTGCTGCAGCTTGCAGGGGCTGTGTGCTTGCTTTGTTTAATTCATCCCAGGGACATTTGGAAGGACTCTTCCAAGCAGTGCTCAGCAGATTTTGCAGCAGCTGAGCTGACCTCTGTGTTTTCAGCCAGAGCAGCAGCACTGCTCTGCTCTCAAGCACTCACTGCCCAGGGAAGTTTTACCCCTGGCCATCAGCACAGCACTCAGGGAGCTGAGAAGGGATTTCTGCCATGGTAAGCTTGAAATGAAATATTCATTCATGAAATGGTTGCTGCTGGATAGCTGCAGGGTGATGGGTGGACTCCTTGAGCCTGACTATTCCAACATATGGAATGAGCAGCAAATCCAAGCCAGGCCACAGGGCAACACTCCTAGAGAACCTGGGATTCCTAAGGCAGAGTTTAAAGTGTTTTGACATCATTCTGAAGATTCATAGAATGCCTTGGGTTGGAAGGGGCCTTAAAGATCATCCAGCTCCAACCTCCCTGTCACAAGCAGGGACACCTCCCACCAGCCCAGGGTGCTCAAGGCCTCTTCCAACCTGGCCTTGAACCCCTCCAGGGATGGGGCAGCCACAGCCTCCCTGGGCAGCCTGTGCCAGTGTCTCCCCACCGTCACTGCAAAGAGTTTCTTCCTAATGTCCAGTCTTAAGCTTCTATCCAGCTCTGAGGCTCTTCTGACCACCTTGTTGAGCTTCTGTGGGACACAGCAAAGCCCACCTCACACCCACCATACCGGAGACGCTTGGGCACTGCGGCCACAGCCGAGACACTGAACAGCAGCACTGCCAGAGCTCTAGGGGCAAACTCTTCTAAACATGGCATGAGGGACAATCCCCAGCTGTGTGGCAGAGCAATTCCAGCCCATCTCTCCCCTCTGCCACGGCACAGAGGTCAGTGAGCTGGTGCTCACACCGATACATCTGGCGGGTCGACACGGCCCTCAGCAGCAGCTCCTTCAGCTGCTCAATCTTCTCCCTGAGGGACTGCAGCAAGGACCTGATCACCACGTTGAGCTGGAAAGGAAGAGAGAGAGATTTGGGTTACAGCCACAGACAATTGAGCACTTGCTACATGGGCACCCAGTTTGAGACAGGGTGTCTTGAAGCAGCACAGAGCACAGACGGGTGGTGGGGGGTGGTGGTTGGGAATTACCCCCTCCCCCAACATAAAACCTGGAGAGTCACCCCCAAAACAAGTCACCAGGCTAGCTCAGAAGGTTTGGAAGCAAATGAAGCTGTATTTACAAGCAAACTAAAACACAGACATAGGAAAAGCCTCATTGAGCCTGACCTTGAATATCTCCAGGGATGGAGCCTCAACCACCTCCCTGGGCAACCTGCTCCAGTGCTCAACCATCCTCATGGTGCAGAACTTCTTCCTGTCATCCAATCTCAATCTGCTCTGCTCTAGTTTGAAGCCATTGGCCCTGGTCCTGTCCCTGCAGGCCTCTGCAAACAGTCTCTCTCCATCCTTCTTGCAGCCCCCTTCAGGTACTGGCAGGCTGCTATTAGGTCTCCCTGGAGCCTTCTCTTCTCCAGGCTGAACACCCCCAGCTCCCTGAGTCTGACCTCATAGCAGAGCTGCTCCAGTCCCCCAATCATTTTCATGGCACTCCTCTAGACCCACTCTATCTGGTCCATGTCCTTCCTGTACTGAAGGCTCCAGATCTGCACACAGTACTCCAGGTGAGGTATCACCAGAGCAAAGTGGCAGAATCACCTCTCTGGACAACCTGACCCAGTTGGGGATGTCCCTGCTGACTGCAGGGAGGTTGGACTGGATGACCTTTGGAGGTCCCTTCTGGTGTGGACCATTCTATGATTCTAAGATGTTGAACTTAAAGCTGTAGCAGTGTGCTGTGTCCAGTTCTGGGCCCCTCAGTTTAAGAAGGGCATTGAGACCCTTGAACATGTCCAGAGAAGGGCATCAAAGATGGGGAGGGGTCTGGAGCACAGCCCTGTGAGGAGAGGCTGAGGGAGCTGGGGTTGCTTAGCCTGGAGAAGAGGAGGCTCAGGGGAGACCTCATTGCTCTCTGCAACTCCCTGAAGGGAGGTTGTAGCCAGGTGGGGGTAACCAACACCAAAACAAGAGGCAACCAGCACCAGAACAAGAGGACACAGTCTCAAGCTGTGCCAGGGGAGGTTTAGGCTGGAGGTGAGGAGAAAGTTCTTCACTGAGAGTCATTAGCCATTGGGATGTGCTGCCCAGGGAGGTGGTGGAGTCCCCATCCCTGGAGGTGTTCAAGAGGGGATTGGATGTGGCACTTGGTGCCATGGTTTAGTCATGAGGTCTGTGGTGCCAGGTTGGACTGGATGATCCTTGAGGTCTCTTCCAACCTTGGTGATTCTGTGAAGGACTCCAGTCCAAGCCCAGCCAGGAAGGGGCTGCTGCAGCTCACTGGGCTGGGTGCTTACACAACAGGGAGATCAACAGCCCTGGTTTCGCAAGCACAGTTCAATGCATTGCTGCTGGTGAGTATGGAGAGCTGGCTTTCACCATTCAGACACATTCCTTTGCATGGGCAAAACATTTCAGCACATTTTAATATTTTCCAGTCTGTTTTCCAGTTCTTTCCCCTGGAATTTCATGCAGATACAGGAGCCAGCTCTCTTCTGCCACCACCTTTCGTGAATGCATGGAGTGGGTTGGCTGGGAAGGGACCTTCAAGATCAGCCAGTTCCAACCCCCCTGCCATGGGCAGGGACACCTCCCACCAGCCCAGCTTGCTCATCCAACCTGGCCCTGAACACCTCCTGGAAGGAGGAAGCCACCACCTCCCTGGGCAAACCTGTTCCAGTGTCTCCCCACCCTCACTCTCCAGAATTTCTTCCTCATCTCCATTCTCAATCTCTCCTCTTCCAGCTCAAAGCCATGGCCCCTGGTCCTGTCACTACAAGCCCTGGTCCAAAGCCCCTCCCCAGCTCTCAGAATTAGAGGAAAGGTTGCTGCAGGTTCAGGTGCTCCCTCTCCACAAAACTCCTCTAGACTGTAAGGATCATGGAATCATGGAATGGTTTGGGTTGGAAGAAACCTTAAAGATCATCCAGTTCCAACCCCACCACCATGGGCAGGGACATCTTCAACCAGACAAAGCTGCTCAGAGCCCTGTCTGGAACTCAGCCTAGAACACCTCCAGAAATTCTTTCCAGTGAGGGTGGTGAGACACTGGCACAGGTTGCCCAGGAGGCTGTGGCTGCCCCTCCCTGGAGGTGTTGAAGGCCAGGTTGGATGAGGCCTCAAGCAAGGTGGGCTGGTGGGAGGTGGAAGGGACCTTCAAGATCATCCAGTTCCAACCCCACCACCATGGGCAGGGACACCTTCCACCAGCCCAGGCTGCTCAGGGCCTCATCCAACCTGGCCTGGATCTCAAAGAAATTCAGCTTTCCTCCATTTCCCCTCTCAGCAGCACCTACCACAGCTCCCAAGCCCTTCTCACAGCTGACCTGCCCATGATCCAGACATGTCTGTTCTCACTCCCAGTGTACTTAAGCCACTCACACTCTCCCCTGCTGCGAACAAGCTCAAGGCTTGCAGGAATCCTCTTCCCTCCCCTCCCCACCCCTCCCAGAGCCAGGCTGCCATCCTCCTCTGGGGATTTCCTCCTTAAATGTTATTTCTTCTCCTTCCAGTTATGCAGAACACACTAGGAAAAAACATTGTCACTGCAATTAACTGGGCAAGTCCTTCCAATTAGGCCTTTGTGTGCTTCTTATTCACAAGGCATCAGCCCCGCTGTGGGTTTGAATGGTTACCAAACTCGGCTGCTCCGTGTGGTGAGAAGGAATATTTGCTTTGAGCCTCATTCCTCTCTTCTTGAAGACACAGAGGGAGCAGCCAGACAGCAACAGCTTGCAGGGATCCTGCCCCCAGCCGCAGTGCAACTGGCGTCTGCGCAGGGGTGGAGTGGGAGATTCCCCCAAATCCCCCCCGAGAGCATCAGAAGCTGAAACCTCCCTGGCTCACAGAGGCTTGGTCTCAAACACTGCCAAACACAGTGACCACAGCAGATGCAGCCACGCTGAGGCAGCCTGGAGAGCACTCAGCCAAAAGCCACCTCCAGCCCCAAAGCTGTGGAATGCTAGGGCAGCACTCCCAAAGCCAGGCTGGAGGGGAAATGCTTCCAGGAACCTTTGAGCGGTTGTTTATGCCTCTAGATCTGCAATCAGGTAGTTACAAGGGCTTTTGACTGCACATGCACTCATGTTCAGGTTGCACCTGAGGATCTTCAAGATCTTTTCAACCTGAATGATGCTGTAGGCAGACTTCCAGTACCTGAAGGAAGCTACAAGAAAGCTGGGAATGGACTTTTGGCAAGGGCTTGTCCTGTCGCTCCAGGCTGAGGGGCAGTGGCTTTGAGCTGGAAGAGGGCAGACTGAGACTGGAGATTAGGAAGAAATTCCTTACAGTGAGAGAGGGGAGACACTGGAACAGGTTGCCCAGAGAGGCTGTGGATGCCTCCCTCCAGGAGGTGTTCAAGGCCAGGTTGGATGAGGCCTTGAGCACCCTGGGCTGGTGGGAGGTGTCCCTGCTCACGGCAGGGGGGTTGGAACTGGATGATCTTGAAGGTCCCTTCCAACCCAAACCCTTCTGTGAATCTCCAATGCTGCTTTCAACCAACCCAGAACAGCCAAGGCCCATAAATATCCAAGCAAGCCACCTAAGGTAGACACCTTCCAGGAACTGCAGTGTTCTAACAAAAGACTCCACTGCCATTAGAGGGAAGGGGGATGAAAAGAAGGCAGCAGCAGCAGCTTTAAGCTCAGCTCCCTGCAGCAGAGTCCACACATGGGTAAGTGCCAGCCTGAAACCTTTCCCTACAGGGGCTTGTTTTTTTTTTCCCCTCTCTCTCTCTCTCTCTCTCCTCTCTTTCCATTTTAAATTTTCTGCTCTATTTTCCCCCTCAGCAATAAGGGCTTGGAGGTGGTTTTTTTTAGCCATGCTAATAGCCACATACAGTAAAAATAAAGACCTGTTTACATTCTCCCTGCCAGGCAAACACTGTACAAAGGCCTTGGGAGGTTGGGTTTGGTTTTTTTTTTCTTTTCAATTATTATTATTGTTATTTTTTTCCCCCCTGCCTTAAAACATTTGAGAAGTCACAGGAGCAGGAGGCTGCTCAGCCAGGGATTTCTCAAGGTGCATTTCTGTTATGGAAACAACTCCCTCCTCGGTGGAGACTTGTTTGCAGTAGAACCAAGCCCTGCCAAACATTCACCTCTCACTGTTAATGGATGACAGGCAAGCAGGGCCCTGCAAAACACAGGGCCTGGAACAAATGATTTTATGAAGGAGTGAAGCCACCCACGTGATGTTGCCATAAAACACAGCCCGGGAGAGAAAGGCCTCGAGTGACACCAACACACTGTCTGGGGGGTGGGTTGGGGCACGTCATGGACTGCAGTGATGCAAACTGAGACCTTTGTCCTCTATAAATGCAGAGGGGTTAAGCAGCAATCTTTTTATTAAGCCTGCTGCTGCTGTGCCATTTCTGACACCTCACCACCTGTGCTACAGCTTACTCTCATGGTGCAGCTGCTTCTGAGTTGGTCAAGAAGCATGGCCACTGGATCTTCTCCAGGACAAGGAGCAATGGACAGGACAGAATAGAATTAGAATAGAATAGACCAGACCAGGTTGGAAGAGACCTTCAAGATCACTGCATCCAACCTATCATCCAACACCACCTAATCAACTAAGCCATGCACCCAAGCACCCTATCAAGTCTCCTCCTGAACCCCTCCAGTGATGGTGACTCCACCACCTCCCTGGGCAGCCCATTCCAATGGTTAACAACTCTCTCTGTGTAGAACTTCTTCCTCACCTCCAGCCTAAACCTCCCCTGGCACAGCTTGAGACTGTGTCCTCTTGTTCTGGTGCTGCTTGCCTGGGAGAAGAGACCAACCTCTGCCTGTCTACAGCCTCCCTTAAGGTAGTTGTAGAGATCAATAAGGTCACCCCTGAGTCTCTCTTCTCCAGGCTAAGCAACCCCAGCTCCCTCAGTCTCTCCTCATAGGGATGTAAGCTGCAGTACAGGAGGTTCCACCTCTCAACAAGGGGGAACTTCTTTACCCTAAGGGTCACAGAGCACTGGAACAGGCTCCCAAGAGGGGTTGTGGAGTCTCCTTCTCTGGAGCCTTTCCAGCCCTCTCTGGATGTGCTCCCCTGTGACCTGAGCTAGATTCTATGGTCCTGCTCTGGCACAGGGGTTGGACTCAACGATCTCTTTGGTTCCCTTCCAACCCCTGACATCCTGTGAGCCTGTGACCATCCTGAGCACAGGCTGTTTAATCACCACCTCTAAACACTCCTCTCAACCTAGCAGATCCAGAGAGGTGATTCTGCCACTTTGCTCTGCTCTGGTGAGACCTCACCTGGAGTACTGCAGGTACTGGAGTCCTCAGTAAAGTAAGGACATGGACCTGATGGAGCAGGTCTAGAGGAGGGCCACAAAATGATCAGGGGATTGGAGCAGCTCTGCTACAGGGACAGGCTGAGGGAGCTGGGGGTGCTCAGCCTGGAGAAGAGAAGGCTCCAGGGAGATCTAATAGCAGCCTGCCAGTACCTGAAGGGGGCACAGGAAGGATGGAGAAAGAATGTTTGCAAAGGCCTGCAGGGACAGGCCCAGGGGCAATGGCTTCAAACTAGAGCAGAGCAGATTGAGATTGGATGTTAGGAACAAGTTCTGCACCATGAGGGTGGTGGAACACTGGCACAGGTTGCCCAGGGAGGTGGTTGAGGCTCCATCCCTGGAGACATTCCAGGTCAGGCTCGACAAAGCTCTGGGCAGCCTGAGCTAATTGGGGATGTCCCTGCTGAGTGCAGAGGATTGGAGTAGATGACCTTTAGAAGCATAGAATCAAGAAGGTTGGAAAAGACCTCAAGGATCATCAGGTCCAACCTGTCACCCAAGACCTCATGACTACTAGACCATGGCACCAAGTGCCATGTCCTTTGGAAGTCCCTTGCAACCCAAACCATTCTATGATGCTATTTATTTATCTCAACCTCCCCCCCCCCCCTTATTTGTGCCTCCTGAAATCTCTTTACCATTCAGGCCAAACCCCACACAGCTCTCCTCACCACTGCTCCAAAATGACAGTTGATTTTAACAGCTATCAGCAAAGAAGCTTCAGTGACCCAGCAGCACATGGCAGCCCTGCTACAAAGAGGAGCAGGGCCTACACAATAAATCAGTGGGGGTTTTAACGATGTAAATAACTCCAGGGCTTGCACACATCAGCACAGGCAGGGGAGAAGCTAACAGCATTACCCCTCAGGTATGCTACCCAGCAGGCTCCTGTGCTGCTTGAAGGAAAGGACAAGGCTTTTAGTCCTGAAGGGAGCAGCCTCCTGAGAAGCTCCTGCATCTATTTTTTTTTTCAGCAGGCAAGTGTGAAAAGGTAGAGAGTGGAATCTTCCTGGGGAAGCTCCAGCTCCTGCTTCTCATCCATATTTAACTCCAGCCTTCTATTTTGTTAGAAATGTAGCTAAAAAAAAAAAAAAGGCTGCAAAACTCCTGATCCACAGGAAGGAAGCAAACCAGCCCTGTGGGGAAAGTCTTTATGCAGAGGCATCCCAGCATCTCTTCGACTCCAGCTCAGCTCCTGGCAGCGACAGCCCTGAGCGGTAGGCAGCGTGTGCCCAACACTCCCACAGCTTCCCCTCGTCTCCTGTTGCAAAAGCAGCAGCACTGCATGCAGAAAAGACTGGTGGCTGATAAATCCAAGGCTGGGTTTGTGGCACTGAACAGCTACTGTTAGTTTAGAGGTGGTGTTCTTGTATTCTTCGTGGAAGCCTAAAAGCATCGTGGAATAGTTCTGGCTGGAAGGAAACTTTCAGCTCATCAGCTCCAACCTTTAACCCAGCACTGCCAGGGCACCACCAAACCATGGCCCTCAGCACCACAGCTACACAGCTCTGAAACCCCTCCAGGGATGGGGACTCCACACTGGGCAGCCTGGGCCAGGCCTTGGCAATGCTTTGGGGAAGAAACTGCACCTCAAATCCAACCTAAACCTTCCCTGGGGCAACTTGAGGCCATTTTTTCTTGGCCCAGTGCTTGTTACTTGGGAGAAGCTGCAGACTGCCACCTGGCTCCAGCTCCATTCAAGTAGTTGTAGAGAGCCAGAAGATCTCTCCCTTAGCCTCCTCTACCTTAAACACCCCCAGCTCCCTCAGCTGCTCCTCACCAGTCCTGTTCTCTACAACCTTCCCCAGCTTCATTGCCCTTCTCTGGATACACTCCAGCACCTCAGTGTTCTTCCTGTGCCAAACAGCCCAAAACTGAACCTAGGATTTGAGGTGTGGCCTCACCAGTGTTCACTACAGGACAATCACTGCCCTGGCTCTGCTGCCACACCATTGCTGACCCAGGCCAGGATGCTGTTAGCTTTCCTGACCACTTGGGCACACTGCTGGCCTGTGTTAGCACAATAAATATTCAGTTCCTGACATCAAATAGAACTTTCACCCTGCAGATACCCAGCTGGCAGCAGCAGTGTCCTGACAGCCTGCTCCCTGCACTAAGGTGGGCTGTGGGGTGCCAGCCATGTCACTTGGCAGCATCCACTTCCCTCTGCAGCTGGAGAGGAAGGAAACTCAGCACTTGCAGCTTCCTGAACACAGCTGGCTCCTGCAAATTTAATGCTTACCCAGTGTTTAGAGCTGGTAAAAGCAAAGTCTAGCGAAAACTCTCCATGCTGACAGCTTCCCCCCCCCAGCTGCTGTCAGAGCAGTACCTTGGCAGAGCTCTCCCCGTTCCTCTGGTACCGGTTACGCTCCTGGATTCTCTCCGCGGTCTCCTGAGCGATCTGGCAAGCGGCATCGTACAGCGAGAGCCTGCGGGGGAAGGAGACCCCGGAGCTGAGCCCCAGCACCACCCGCCGGACCCCCTCGGCCCTTAGCATCGCGCTTCGGCCTCGCTTTGTGGAGAAACTGCCTGTGCTCGCCCGCAGCAGGTGCAGAAGCTACCTCTGCATTAAGCCCCACTTCTTAAATTGAACGAAAAAAGCTTTTGGAGGCAAAATGAGTTCTGCAGGGAAAGGTACCCCCTCCCCTGAGCGCCAGGCGGGCTGGGAGTGCACAGCCTAGGACCCTGTCCCAACCGACCCCGGCCCCGCCGTTTGCAGCCCCCCGGCTCGGCGGCTCTCTCCAGCCAGCGCTGCTCGCCTCCACCGCGGCACCGACAGGTCAGCATCCCGCCAGGCCCGGGGCGGCTCGGCCTAACACGCCGTCCGGTTGCGAGCAGCGGCAGAGCAGCCATCCCGGAGAACTGGACCAGGCGCCGCCGGCCCGGCACTCACCAGGGGTCCGGAGCCATCGCCGCCGCCGGCCGGAAGAGCCCTGCGCTTCCGCCCCTCAGCTGGGGACGGCGGCCGCCGAGGGCCAAGCCGCGCCGTGCGCAGCCGCCGGACGAGAGGCTCAGAGCTAGACGCGGGACAGGGTCGGGCTGCAGAGATTTAAATCCCTATCCAAGCTGCTGCCCGCAGCCCTCGGGCACCTCCGCACGCCGCCAGGGGCTGGCCCCCTCGGGCGGTGCAGTTTCAGCCCCACAGCCTCCCCGGGGCCTTTTCTCCCTGGTGCTGCCTTTGCCTTCCCCACCGCCGCTGCCCCTTCACTCCGAGCCCTCAGCCCCTCCTCCTGTCTGCAGGTGACAGTCACCGTCTCACCCTGCTCTCCCCTGCCCACACCAGTGTCCCTGTGTCCCTCATCACTGTGCCACTCATCCCTGCCCTCTTCATCCTTAATCCACTCATCCCTCAGCTCTTTGTCCCAATCCTACTCAACCCTGTCTTAATCATCTCCATCCCACTTATTCCTGTTGTGCCTCCTGTTTCACTCATCCCTGTTCCCTTCATTCCCATCCCACTCATCTCTATCCTGTTAACCTCCAACCCTACATCTTCATCACCATCCCGTTCGTCCCTGTCCCTCTCGTCCCTGTCGCGCTGCAGCAGCAACAGCAGCAGCAGGCAGAGGCAGGCTGCCGGGAAGCTGAGTGATGCTGGCTATTGACACTGTCAATATTTTGGCTCTGAAGGGCTCTGCAGGCCCTTGCTTTTGCAACAACCTCTGTCCAAGCCCAAAGAGCCTTTCCCACTCCTGATCCACCAGGATTTGGCCTCTCCTCTGTTCTTTGGGTGTGTCTGGTGACGCAAATCAGTGCAGCTACGAGCAGGTGCCCAAAAAGCAGCGGCAAGGTGCTGATAGTGATGGTTTATTGCCCTCATAACACGGCCCTCATAACAAGCACATCCTCATCAGCAGGTTTACAGGTGGTTGCAACACCCATTGTGCTCCTGGAGAGCACTTCACCCCAACTGCAACATCTGTTGTGCTCCTGATGAATGCTGGAACCCAGCTGCAAGAGCTGCCATGCTCCCGGTGACCGTTTGGACCCAACTACAACACCCTTTGTGCCCCTGCCAAACACTTGGACCCAACAGTGATACCCCTTGGCTGGATCTGGGGTGGCTTCTGAGCAAAGAGCCACACTTGCAAGGAGGAGCAAGTGCTGTTGGAGCAAAGCCACCCCCAAGGCTGGTTTGGGGAGGTGATGAGCACCCTCAGACACCACTTCATGTCACAACTGCCCCCAGAGCAGCTGGGTAGGGCATTAAGACATGCAGGGACACATCCTGTTCCTGCTGCAGGGCAATTTGAGGCAGAGGGGCTGAGACAGATTCTCTTGAAACAGGTACTCAGGACAGAGGAGCACCTACATGCCAGAAGTGTCCTGGGAACAGCATAGAGCAGCGTGGGCCAGCTCAGGGAGCTCTGCTGACCCTGGCAGCCCCCAGTGCAGGCTCCATCCCTCGGGTGGGAGCTCTTCTCTTGGCACGTGCCAGTCGGGCTGGCTCCTCTCGTGGGCATGAAACATTGATGGCCTTCAGCTGCGTGGCTCATCCAGAGGCCAGGCAGGCTCTGCATATTTCATACTTGGGCCATTAAAAAGGCATGAAGCAAGGATCCATTTGGAGCCATCCCTAATTCACTGCCTTCTCCCAGCGCAGAGTGTCTGACATGGAGCAGGTCAGCAGCGGGAGGGGCTGCAGGAGGATTCAGAGGTGGTTTGGTCCAGCAGGGAGAGGCATCCACTGGCCTAGAAAAAGCCAGCCAGGAGAAGGCACCTGGGGAAAGGCAGCAGCACCCTGGGCAAAAGGGGTTTAGCTGGAGAGAGCATACATGACCCCTCAGCACTGGGGACCAGAGTGGAGTGTGGGGTGGGGATCCCCAGGAGTGGAGCTGAGGGTTGTCACCTGCACCTTTGGATGAGGTGTGTGGAGCTGAGACACTCATGGAGCTCCCAGAAAGGTTCTGGGTGTAGAGCAGGAGCCTCCCCCTGGGAACTAGCCCCTTGGCTCCCTCCTATCCAGGTGGGGCCCTCCCTGGCGCTGCCCCTCACCCTCACTTCCTCAGGGTCCCAACTTGCCAGGAGCAAAGGGAGGAGAGGGACAACAGGAGAGTTGTGCTGCTCCTGTCAGATTTTGGCACGTGGTGGAGGAGGTGCTTCATCTAGAATGGAGAGGGTCTGCAGAGAGACCTCTCTTGCTTGGGAAATGCCCTGAGACCACTGGTGCCCGGGATGCTCAGGGATGCTCTGCAGGTGCAGGGAGGCAAGGCAGGGATGACCCACAGCTCAGGCACTAGAACATGTTTCTGAAGGAAAACCACCCAATCTATTAACTATTTCCCATGCCTCTCAAAATGCTCACTTCTACCTGCAGCCTCAACTGTGAGCTCTCCAGGTAGTGATGCTGGACGTGTGTGGTGTTGCTGGGAGCATCTCTCATCTGTTTGAGGGCACATTTGCTCCAACTCAACTCCTCTGGCTCTAAGTACAAGGCCCTTGTGATTCTGCAAAGCATTCTGACCTGAAAGTTCATCAGTAACAATCATTGCAAATGAGAGATGGATCCGTGGTGGAGGTTAGAAGGGACCTCTGGGGATCATCCAGTCCAAGCCCCCTGCTCCAGCAGGGCACCTACAGCAGCTTGCCCAGGAGCACAGTGCCCAGCTGGGCTTGGAAGCTCTCCACACAAGGAGACTCCACAACCTCTCTGGGCAGCCTGCTCCAGGCCTCCAGCACCCTGACACCAAGTTTCCCCTCCTGCTCAGATGGATCCTCCTGGGTTCCAATTTGTGGTCCCTTGTCCTGTCCTCGGGCACCACTGACAAGAGCCCAGCCTCAGCCTCTTGCCCTTCATCCTGTAGCTCTTGCTGAGCATTGCTCAGCTGCCCTCTGGGGCTGCTCTTCTCCAGGCTCAACACCCCCAGGGCTCTCAGCCTTTGCTCCTCACAGAGCTGCTCCAGGCCCTTCTTTTCTCAGCCAAGTCTCAAGAAGTGCCACAAACACGTCTGGCACAGCCCTGGCACACCCACCCCAAAAAGCCTCCCTGAAGGCACACAGGGCAGTTGCAGGAAGCTGTCACCCAATCCTCACGGCCCTGATCTCTCCTTTGTCCCCCTGCTCCTGGCCCTTGCTGCTGACCTGCTTCTCTTTCCAGCTCCCCTGGGACGCATCCAGTGGGAAGCGGCTGAGAACCCACCAGCTGCTGACGTTTCCTTGCTTCAAGGACGGGTGAAGGGGCAGGCCCACGGCACCCTCCCCGCCCCGCGGGGCTGGCAAAGGTAGTGCATCCCGAGTGGGAAAGCCAAGGTTATCCTTGGGGGACGTCACAGCCCGGTGTTGCTGCTTCGATGCCTATCTCAGCCCAGGGCTGTTTACGGCCCCTGCTCGGGCTCGGAGCACAGCTGGGGGAGCAGCTGGCGACGTGGGCACAGGAGCTGCTCCACCCCTCCTCCTGTTTACACCAAATAAACCTCCCGGGCAGGCGGGCTGGCACTCGCCTTAAAAGGCAGGGCAGGGGATGGGGACAGAGAGGATCTGCCAGGTGGGTGCAGTGGAGCCTGGGCAGATGTTGCAGGTGGGGCTCAACATGCCCCGGTCCCCCGGGGGGGCAGCCGCTGACTTCCCCACGGCTGAGCCGACTGAGGATGACAACACAGGCGCCGGGCAAGGTGAGTGAGTGCAGCTGGGGACGGCCAGGGCACGGCCACCCTAGAGGTTAGACTTGATGATCTCAAAGGTCTCTTCCAAACTGGACAGTCCTATGAGTCTGTGATTCTGCCTCACACCAGGGAAGATGCAGGAGGCTCTGGCTTGTGCCAGGCTGCGGCCAGCGCAGGAAAGAGGCTGGAGCAGACCCGAGAGGCTAGGGTTAGACTGGATCCTCAGTATGAGGGTGGTGAGACTCTGAGTCTGGAAAGGTTGTGGATGCCTCCTCCCTGGAGGTGTTCAAGGCCGGGTTGGATGAAGCCTTGAGGAACCAACCCTAGTTGAGAGGTATCCCTGCCCATGGCAGGGGGGTTGGAGTAAATGATCTCTAGGGTCCCTTCCAATCTAAGCCAGTCTATGATTCCCCAACACCCCTGGCATGTCCCAGGGTGGGCAGAGCTGGAGCCAGCAGCCAGCACCCCAGGCTGAGACACCAGCATCTGGTTGGGTTGATGCTCCTCAGCGTTTCAGGCAGGACAGCATGGTTGTGATGAGGCCATCCACAAGGACAAGGTGACTTTGGGCACCTTGACCATGCAAACAGCCTCATTTCAACCCCAGAGTGTGTTTGAGCCTGCTTCCTGTGGCCAGAGCCAGCCTGCCTGTCCTCAGGGCCTGTCTGACTTCAAAGCAGGGAGTTGGGCAGCCATGGCTCAAAGCTGTTGCCCTTTCCCTGAAGCAGAGCTGAACCTGAGCAGGGACCAAACAGAACCAGTGAGCAGATCTGGGTCCAGTCTGGGAGCAGGCCAGGCAGCCAGACCCTCTTGACATGCCACCATGCAGGACAGAGCCAGGACCCTGCTGTCCCCCAGGTCCCCATGGGGCCATGGCAGAGAGGTTCGGTTCCGTGCAAACCCACGCGGGACTCCTCCCCACGACAAATATCTCAGGGAATTAACGTGCACTAATTGATTTGCCCTTGCCAACTAATCACTGCCCAGCAGAACTGGCCCAGGTGCAGACAGCTCCTCTCTCCTGGTGAGGGGTTGGAGCTGAGATCCGCTGCAGCCCCCGGGAAATGCCGCTCGCTGCTCTCTAGGAGGAGCTCAAACTCTGCTCTTCCAGCCCAGGCTGCGGCTGCCACAGCCCTGCCGCCCTGCTGTCTGCGGGAGCCTTCCCCGAGCATCCTCCGGGGACCAGGCTGTCTCCAAGGGGTTTCCCAGAAGCTTCCCAGCAGGGATTTCTCCAAGGATACGGTGGCCCCCCGGGGAACGGGGACACTTTGTCAGGCTGCAGAGCAGCCTTCCCACCCTTGGCAAGCCCCTCTCACTGCAGCACCTTCTCCTTGCACTTTCTTTGCCTCTCACTCCAAAAAGGACGTTGAGGGACTGGAGTGTGTCCAGAGAAGGGCAACAACGCTGGGGAAGGGTCAGGAGAACAGGGCTGGGGAGGAGCAGCTGGGGAGCTGGGGTTGCTTAGGCTGGAGGAGGCTGAGGGGAGACCTCGTTGCTGTCTACAGCTCCCTGAAAGGAGGCTGGAGTGAGGTGGGGGTCAGTCTGTTCTCCCTAGCATCAGGGGATAGGATGACATGTGCCAGGGGAGGTTTAGATTGGACATAAGGAACCCTTTATTTCCCAAAAGGGTTGTCAAACCCTCTAACAGGCTGCCCAGGCAGTGGTGGAGTCCCCATCCCTGGAGGGGTTTCAAAGCCGTGTAGATGTGGTGCTGAGGGCCATGGTGTAGCAGTGACCTGGCAGTGCTGGGTTAACATTAACAGGTTGGGCTGGATGATCTTACAGGTCTTTTCCAATCAAAACAATTCCATGATCATAGAATCAGAATCTCTGTGGCATCTGAGGGGCTGCAGGTGAAACTTTGGCAGGAGGCTGTAAGAGAGAGGGAAAACACTTGAGGCCAGCTTTGCCCTCTCAGCCTGGGCTCGTAGCAGCCTGGTCATAGGCTGCCAGACCCTGACAGGACATTGTCCCCTGCCCTGCCCTGCTCCCCATGGAAGGGAACATGATGCAAATGGTCCTTCCTGGCCATGCTGACATCACTTGGGCCTGTACTGCCATGAGATTCCTCCTCACCCTTGCAGAGCTGGGCTGGGACTAAGCTGTGCATTATCCTCTGTGGTGTGACTCTGCTGTCCCATCATCATCCACAGGGGATGGGGGCAGTGTCCCTGATCTCTGCACCTCCCTCTGAGCAGATCAGAGGCTGCCAAGTCAGATGCTGGTTAAGGGTGCAAAGCCCCCCATGGTGTGGAGAAGCAGCCCTCACACCCAGGTGTTACCTGGCCCCACACCCCTGTGAGCCCCTGGGGAGCAGTTTCACCAAGGTTCTGAGCTCACGTGAGCAGATGAGGGCAGAGGGAGGAGCTCCAGCCAGTCAAAGCCTCCTGAGAACCTTCCTTTTGTAGTGGGGAGAGTAACTCCTGAAAGACCAAAAACTTTAGAGCATTGCCAGCTGGTTTGAAAGACCGTCAGTTGGGGCACTGAACTGGGCTGAACAAAAGGTCTTTGTCCTGCAGAGATGTTTGGCCTTCCAGGATCTGAAGGGGGCTACAAGCAAGCTGGGGAGGGACTTTTGAGGGTGTCAGGGAGTGATAGGACTGGGGGGAATGGAACAAAACTAGAAATGGGGAGATTGAGATTGGATGTGAGGAAGAAGTTGTTCCCCAGGAGGGTGGTGAGAGCCTGGCACAGGCTGCCCAGGGAGGTGGTGGCAGCCTCCTGCCTGGAGGTGTTTGCAGCCAGGCTGGCTGTGGCTGTGAGCAACCTGCTGCAGTGTGAGGTGTCCCTGGCCCATGGCAGTGGGGTTGGAACTGGCTGAGCCTTGAGGTCCCTTCCAACCCTGACAATTCTCTGATTCTATGATCTCCAGTCACTGTGGTGATCACCTCTGAGACTGACACCTGGGACATTGATGCCTCCTCTTGCCTGGGCTGTGGACAGTTTGTGGACTGGGACAGGATGCCAGACCAGGAGCAACAGGCACCTATCCCTGGAGACATCCTCAGCAGGCCCCTGAAGGAGCTGAAGAAGCTGGCCAGGGAAGGCTGCTGGGCAGGGAGCCGCTCGCTGAGGGCTCAGGTGTACCAGCAGCTGCTGCAGCAGGTCAGCTGCCGCCTCGTCACCCCGGACGCCGCGGTCTACAGGGACGTGGCCGCTCGGCTCTTCGGCAAGCTGAGCGTCAGCTCCCACCCCCTGCCCGACTTCCTGGAGGCCTGCTCCATGCCCACCTACTGCCTCAGCCTGGAAGGGGTCACTGCCCTGAAGAAGATCCTCATCTGCGTGGGCCACCTTTTCCCTGACATCACCTACAGCCCGACCCTGCCCTCCCTGGTGGCTCTGCTGCTGCACTACAGCGAAGACGAAGCTCAGTGCTTCGGCAACATCTCTCGCCTCATCGCCAGCAACGCTCCCCACACCAGCTACATTGACCAGTCCTTCTTGGCCCACCAGGCCTCCTGCATGACTTTTGGGGACCTGGCCAACAAGCACTGCCCAGCAGCTCACAAACTCATCGCCAGCTCCTCTGAGAACATCTTCGAGGTCTACTCGGAGTGGTTATCGTGGCTCTTCCACGACCTGCCCTTCACGTACGCCATCCGTGTCTTTGATGTCTACCTGCTGGAGGGGCAGAAGGTCCTGTACCGTATTGCTCTGGCCTTGCTGAAGCAGTACAGGCTCTCAGTGACCTCCTCTGAGCTGGAAGGGGACAGATGTCAAGGCAGACCTGCAGGCTTTCGTGCAGAACATTGCTGACCACGTGACCGTGGACAAACTCCTGGAGAGAGCCTTTGGCATCCGGCTGTTCTCCCGCAAGGAGATCTGGCTGCTCCAGATGGCCAACAGGAAGGCGTTAATGGAGAGGGGCATAACCATGGTGCAGAGCAGGTAAGGACATCTCTCTGCTTGCCAGCTCTTGAGGCTAAGCAGACAAAATAGGAGCTACAGTGGAGACGCAACGTGAAGGATCATAGGATCCCAGGCTCACAGGATGTTAGGGGTTGGAAGGGACCTTCAAAGGTCATCAAGTCCAAGCCCCCTGCCAGAGCAGGACCACAGAATCCAGCACAGGTCACACAGGAACACAGCCAGACAGGGATTAGAAAGTCTCCAGAGAAGGAGACTCCACAACCTCTCTGGGCAGCCTGCTCCAGGGCTCTGGGAGCCTCACAGGGAAGAAGTTCCTCCTCATGGTGAGGTGGAACCTCCTGTGCTGCAGTTTCTATCCATTGCCCCTTGTCCTATCACAAGGTGCAACTGAGCAGAGCTTGGCCCCTGCCTCTTGACACCTGGGGAAGGGAGCTTCAGGTATCTCCCATAGCTTTGGTGGTGTTTGGTACCTCATTTGGGGGGGAGGGGGGCTGTCAGATGGCACTGTGCAATTAGAGCTAGTCATGGCAACACAAAGCTCATGATGCAAAAGGCATGGCAGAGCCTGAGGTATGGGGGGGCTGCACCCCTAGAAGCAGGTAGGCACCTTAGCTTGTCAGTAATGGGTGTCCTCTCTCATGCAGGCAGTCCTTCCACCTGGCTGTGGACATGCAGAACTTCAGCTCCAGCATCGTGACGGCGCAGGAGATGCGAGTCATCTGGTCCTGGATCCCCGAGCGCTTCTCCCTCTTCCCACCACTGCTGCTCTTCTCCACCTCTGAAGATGGCTGCAGCCTGCAGAGGTAAAGCAAAGCATCACCTCCACATCAGGTTGGGTCAGATGGGTCAGGCCCAAGACTGGGTAGTGGTGTCCAAGTATGGGTGGTGTCCAAGGGGTACATCCGAGGCCCCCTGGGGACTCTTTTGGGCTTGTTTCAAGATCTTGAGTGTGGTCTGGCTCTTGCTGGCTGTAGGGAGAGACTGAGACTCAGTCAGATGGCAATCAGCTACTCAGCACTGCATGGAGGACACTGAGCCTGGCAGATGTGCTGCCTGGGGATGCCCACATGTGCCATGGTGTGTTGGGCACGCTGGTCCAGCCCAAGCACCAGCCCCCAGGCTCCAGCTCTCTCCCAGCAGCACGGAGCACAGGGCAGCTTCTGGATGCTGCACTCAGTGCTGCAGCCGAAAACAGAGCTGGAAAATGAGTTCAGCATTGACTTCTCACACCAGGGAGCAGCACAAAGGCTTCCAGTGGGCTGGGGATGCCTTTGCATGAATATTTGCAGGCAGAAAACCCAAACCTGCTCCTCTGTAGGAACACGTCAAGCCGGGAGGTTGCACTCACAGAGTAGGCAGAGCTCAGGGCAAGGGCACATGAATACATCCTGTGATGGGGTAGATATCAAACCCTCTTAAATGCAAGTTCAGAGAGCCCAAGTGCCATGGCTAGTGCCCAAAATTGCAGTAGACAGAGCAGTGTTGGTGCTGGAGACAGTCTAAGGGCTGGTGACCCCCACTGCCATAGCTCTGGAGTGAAGGCTGCAGGGGGAAGCAGGGACAGCCCCACAGCACTCAGTGCTGAGGCTTTTCTCAGCTGAAATGCAGCTCATTGCCGACCAGGAAAGGGCAGTGGCCATCAGGGACTGAGAGCTGCCCATGCCACCCCAGTTCTCAGCTGTTTAAATGGTGATGGTAGTGTCTTCATTAACACCACAAACATGCACCCCCAGCCCGTGAGAGGCCACCAGGAGCCCGTGGTGCAGCCCCAGCCTGCGCCTTTCCAAGGCAGCAGAGCCCAACAAAGGAAACACAGCCAGATTAAAAGCAAACTCATTTGGGAAACTCCCCCCATGAAGCATCCTCTCCCCAGCCTGGTGCCCAAGGGAAGGGTGGGAGGACTTAGTGTCTGGATTTATCTGAGCTATTACCTGCTTCACCAAACAAAAGTGATGACTTGAGAGGCCTCATAAGGCAGCTCCTCCCTGCTCCTGCACAAACACTGAAGGTGCTCATGCTCCGTGATGATGGGTTTCTGCTGCTGTCCTTCCACCAGCTCCCTTGGGCCAACTGCCAGCATGGCAATAAGCTGAGAAGAGCTGCTAGTGCTCCCCACTGTCCTTTACAGCCTTGTGCTTGCTGCACACCCTGGGGTTTTAGTGTGGCACACAGCTCCTGGGTCTCAGACCCCTGCCCACCAGCCTCCTTGTCCATCTCCTCAGGTTCTACACCTGCTGTGAAGGCTATGAACCAACAGTGCTGCTCTTAAAAACAACAGAGGGAGAGGTGAGTATTTCCCAGCCAGAGAATTTCCCAGTGGCTGCTGAGGTGGGAAGGGGACAGGGGTGCTTGGCCCCACCAGCACCTCTTGGAGAAGCCATGGAGCTTGTGTGGTTCCCCTGTCCCAGCTCCCAAGGGAGAACAAACCGCCCCACCAGCACCCCAGAGCCGCCTTAGACACAGGCTGGTCTGAAGGGTGCTGCCAAGGGAAGCAGAGGAGGAGGCAGTGAGGTGGAGGAAGGTTTTGAGTATGCTTTTTTTATTGCAAACACAACCTAAATCATGAAGTCCTTGCCAAGCAGACTTTCCTGCAGTCAGCAGATGCTCTGCCTGAGCCAGGACTCGCTTTCGGTGCATTAAATGCCAGGATGTCTCCCTGACTGCGAGAGCAGCCACACAGGGGAAATGGAGGAGAAATGAGGACAGCTTCTAGTGTATCTCAAAGTCATGAAATAGCTGCAGAAACCTCTTCCTGGGGACTGAGAGTGGCTCACAACCCCCACTTTTATCTCTCCACTCTTCATCTAACAGCGGAAGCAAGTTCTGGAAATTGCTCAGGCATCCCAAAGCTTTATTGACTTAGCAGCCCTGATTTCCCCAGCCTGACACTTCAGTGGAGATAAACACCCTGCCAGCCCTTAGGGCCTTGTCCAGACAAGAGAAGGTGACTTTTAAAACCTCATTTCCTACATGTTTTAGCTCATCTTGTTCCTTACCTAGTGCCAAGGACAGGCACGAGTTCCCACCTCTCAGTAGGTCCCTTCCAGCCACGGTCAGGTCAAGGACACTCACACCAGGTTCAGCCTAGAAGAATTCCTGGGGCTGGTTAAAAGCCTTGTAGGGTGAAACCAAAGTGTGTTCCTTGAGGCTTTGTCCCTTCAAACACATTTTCTCTGAAGACTCATACAACAGGCAACCACCTTGCACTGTCCAGGGGCCAGCTGAGGACAAGGACTCCCAGACACAGTTACTCCTTTCCATATCTGGGGGACGGAGTGGGCTGGGGGGTGGGAGGCACAGCTCCTGCTCCCCAGCCCAGGAACACACAAGCATGGCCAGCCCAGCCCTGCTCAATCACCAGAACAGGCTGCCCTGGGAGGCTGTGGATGTCCCCTCTCTGGAGGTGTTCAAGGCCAGGCTGGTTGAGGCCTTGAGCAACCTGGGCTCAAGGAAGTGTCCCTGCCCACGGCAGGGGGACTGGAACTGGATGATCTTTAGGGTCCCTTCTGACCTAAACCATTCTATGAATCTATGGATCTGTGAATGCATGAACCAGCACTCAGCTCACTGCAACCACCTCTGCTGCCAGAGAGCAACCCCCAAACTTCCCAAGCCCCCAGCTAGGCACTGAAGCTGAGTGGACTCAGCTGCAGATCAGCAGTGACTGCCCAGAGCAGGATGCAGCCGGGGCAGCAGGATGTGGCTCTCCACTTCCCCTGGGGACCTCACAGGACCCTGGATCTCCTGAAGACACCTCCAGTGCCTGGCTTGCTCCAACCCCAGCTGACAGCTCCCTGTGCTCTCTCCCAAAGGTGTGTGGGGCATTTCTCTCCTCTGACTGGAGTGAAAGGAAAAAGAGTGGAGCAACATCAGGCTTCTTTGGGACAGGGGAGTGCTTTGTGTTCACTGTAAGTCACCTTTCTCTTCTGGGTTTGCACTGAGGGCTTTGTCTCCTCATTACTTTTCCCCTTACCACACCAACATGCTTGGTGGCACCGAGCTGCCTCCTTCTCACAGCCACCCTGCTGCCCCTTAGCTCTGGGAGGAGACAGCAGCAGGAGAAGCTGCTGGATCAGAGCAAATGGAGAGCAAGCTCCTGCCTTGGCTTGCTTCAAGCCCCCAAGGCAAGGTGCAGAAACCCTGAGTGAAGCCCGGAGCATCCTCCTGGGATGACAATGGGGCAGTGTGTGTGACAGGCTTGGCTTCTGCCCTGTTTGCTCAGGTCAGCTCCTGGATGGAGCATTCCCCAATCATCCCTGGTGTTCCTGAGTGAGGATCAGGCTGAGCTGATCCAGAGATCCTATGGGCAAAGTCCATCTGGTATCCATCCAGCATCCATCCAGCACCCACCTGGTAATGTGGGCAGTGCAGGTTTGCCCATCTTGGCCAGTGGCTGGGGGAGACAGAACCAACTTCCTAGCCACAGGCACCCCTAGAGCAGCTCTGCCACTGCTGGGCACCTTGTCCCTTCCCTGCTCCGGGTCTGAGCCTGGCACCCAGCACTTGGCCCCGGAGCCAGCTGGCCAGGCAGCACCACCTCTCCCCAGCAGTGCAGAAGATGCGCCAGAGGACAGGGCTCACCACCTTTCTCCTGCCTCCCAGGTGCGCCCCAGGACGGAGAGGTACGAGTGGGTGTTCATCAAGAAGCCGGAGCTGGCCAAGGCTGTGCCCCGCTCACGCCAGCGGTCGCCCTCCCCCTCCCCCTCCGCCCTCCTCAGCTCCTCCCCAGAGTGCCCCAGCCGCAGCTCCAACCACCTCACCGTGCCCGCGCCGCAGAGGAGAGCTCGCCTCTCCCCCTTCCTGGCCATCAGGCACTTCCTGCTGCCTTCCAAAACAGCCTCCATGTTCATGGCCGGCTCCCGGGAGGGCATCATCATCGGTAATTATCCAGCAGCGGGCCCCCGCCTGCTGCCCCAGCTCTGCCTGGCCCAAGCGGGAAGCTCTGAGCTGCCTCTAGAGGCAGGGACCTTCTGCTTTAGGACCGTCCTTTAAAGTTGGGGAAGATGAGGTCAGCCTCCTCGTCCTCGAGCTGGCAGCAGAGTGCCAAGCTGCACAAGGATGCTCCCTCTGAGAGCCCCAGAGGGCCTCTGGCAGCCCCAGGTGCCAGGTGCACTCACTTCGGTGCTGCTCCTTTCCCAGCCCCTTCCCTCTGCTCTGCCTGGGATGGAGAGGAGATGTAGGTGGGGATCAGCCCAAGGGAGGGCCAGGCATGGTCACCCACAGCAGACCTGCCAGCTGCTGGGTCAGGCTTGAGCATGGGGGTTGAATCTTTGTGCCCCAGCAGTGCTGGCATGGGCTTGGCAGAGGACCAAAGCAAGAGAGAAATGCCTCTGCCTCCCTTCCAGCCCTCGAGAGCAGGCTGCAGGGACAAAAGGAGCTTCCCTTGCTCTCCAGCTCTCCAAGCAGTTTAATAATTCAGCCTCTGCTGCCAGGGCAACCTCTCACACTGTCTGCCCAGCAGAGAGCTCTCTGGCAGCTCTGCCTCCTCGCTGACATCCTGAGTGGCAGAGAGGGCAGCTCAGGGCAGCCCCAGCCCAGCTCCGCTGTGCTCAAAGGACAGAAAGCTGAGAGATGGGCACAGTCCTGACAGACCTTTGTTGGCTGTGCTAGTGGCTCTGCTTGGGTGTGGAGAGCACATCTCAAGCATCTTGCTTGCTTTTGCAGGGGGAGGGGGAGGCCAAGCTCTGTCCCTCGATGCCAACCTGCTCTGGGGCCGCACGGAGCACTGCGAGACCTTCGACAACCCTCCGCTCTGCCAGGAGAACTTCAAGGTGCAGCTCTTGGAAGTGTGGGGCTTTCAAAACTCCTAGGTCCCAGGGGAGACAGCTCCTCACCCCGTGGTGCAGGGCACCCCTTCTTGTGCTGGCCACCGCCCTGGCCTGCCTGCTGCAGTCTCTGCCAGCAGTGCCACAGGCACCGCCACTCGCCATTCTCCCCTCCACAGTCAGCCCTGGTGGTGGTGTGGGGAGGGCAACACGGTGCCAGGCGTGGGACTGTGGGCACTGAGGGGGATATTTGAGGTCCCCTCCCACAGTTTAGATGCAGCTCACTCCACCTAGTGTGCCCCTGTTTAGTGTGCTGGAAGGGAGGTGGGCCAGGCTGGTGTTTCTCACACCTCCCTGGAAGGTTTGCAGCTTTGGGGCTCAACAGGCAAACCAGAGGCACCAGAGCACAGGCTGTGGGATTTGGAGCCTAGGCAAAGCCCAGCACTGAGGTACAAAGCTCACCAGAAACACTCTCAGTCCCTGCTTCCCACAGCCCCAAGCCCAGCACCATCCTTCAATCCATTGGCAGAATCCTGGAGCCACTGGGGGTTACCAGGACTGCCCCAGGACCAGGCATTGATCACCATCCAGCACAGCATGAGAGACTCTTTCTGCTCATGGTTGAAGCTGCTGATCAGCAAAGTCCTGCCTGGTGCCTGCACACCAGCAGCCAGCATCCCCCAGCTGTGTCCCTGCCCTCTCATTTTCGTGTTCAACTGAAGATCTACACTCCCCACAAGTGCTGATGTAGGACAGCCAGCAGGGAATACCTCCCAGCCTCAGCCACTGAGCCCTGACTCCCTGTGGGCAGGACAATGGGGGATGTCCATTTTAGAACATGAAACAGTAGCTTGGTGAGACAAAAGTGGCCCTCATCAGGAGGGGACCAAATCCACATCATCCTGGCTGCAGGATGAGAACCTCTCCCATGTCCAAATATATTTCTCTTTCGTGGATTTCGAGCTATTCAGAGCAGGAGCTGCTGCTGCCTTGGTGCCTGCTTCCTGCTGTGGCAGGAGGACATGGGCAGGAGCAGCAAGCTCACACAGCACCAGTTCTGGGGCAGACCTAGGAACTGCTTGTAGCCTGCAGAGGGTATCCAGGTTAGATGGGGAGATGAGACACAGCCCTCCATGCCCTGCCTTCACCCACAGAGCTCACATGAAAGACCAGCACAGAATTACTCTTTCCCTTCAATTAAAAAGCTCTGCTAGGGTGACCTCAGTATTTCTTTCTTCCTGTGATCATGTGCTGGACTCCTGGTCCAGCTGAATGTTTCCCATAGGAAACATAGACTGGTTTAGGTTGGAAGGGACCTTTAAAGCTCACCCAGTCCAACCTCCATGCAGCCAGCAGGGACATCTGCAACCACAGCAGGTTGCTCAGCCCCAAACAACCTGACCTGCAAAGCTTCCAGCCAGGGGGCAGCTCACACCTCTCTGGGCAACCTGGGCCAGGGTTTCAGCACCCTCAGATTCAAACATTTCTTCCTTCTCTCCACTCTGAATCTCCCTCTTTCAGTTTCAAACCATCCCCTCTTGTCCTGCCACCACAGGCCCTGATCAAGAGTCTGTCCCCAACTTTCTGCTCAGCCCTTGAAGCACTGCAAGGCCACCAGAAGGTCTCCCTGGAGCCTTCTCCTCTCCAGGCTGCCCAAGGCCAACTCTCTCAGCCTGGCCTCCCAGCAGAGCCCTTCCAGCCCTGCCAGCACTGCTGTGGCCTCCTCTGGCCCTGCTCCAACAGGTCCCTGGCTGTGCTGTGGGCCCCAGAGCTGCCCCAGCCCTGCGGGGTGGGGTCTGAGCAGAGCACAGCAGAGGGGCAGAATCCTCTCCCTGCCCCCGGTGCCCACACTGCTGGGGATCAGCCCAGGACACGGCTGGAGCCGGGGCTGGCAGTGCTCAGTGCCAGCTCATCTCCAGCTTTTTCTCCACCTCATCTCCAGCTTTTCCTCCACCTCCCCACAAGGCTGCTTTCCCTCTCCCCCCAGCCATGTACAGGATGCATGAGATGCCTGGAAATGCAAAGCACTTCATTAGCAATCCAGCCTGGGCTCTTCTCAGCAGCCTTCAGAGTACTTCCTTGTCAAGGGCAAGCAAGCCCTGTTTAATGGATTACAGAGCAGGGGCTGGGGGTGTGTCATGCAGGCTGTGGATGTCTCCAGCATGGTGGCAGGGTCCCTTTGGGGCTGTACACTCGGTTTGCCCACGCTGCCACCACTCAGAGCCCTAAATCACAATGGATGTCAGCGTGCTGGCTGCATTCACTGCCCTCATCTGAGGAGCACCTCTGCCATTGCTGAAAGGGACACTGCAGTCCTTTCTTCTTATGCTTTATGCCATTACTGAATAAAGTTCAAAGCTATTTGAGCATAAACAAACAAACAAACAAAACCAGCCCCTGGAACCAGGCTGTTGTAGGAATGGGGTCAGGAGGCTGAGGGAACGTGTAGCAAGATGTGAAGAGATCTTTCATCTGTGCTGTGCTCTCAGTTGACTGCAGCAGGGTCAGCTGAGACCAAACTCTGATGGCTCTGGGAGGCCCAGGTAAGATGGGACCAGGGAAGGGGTGACAGCCAGTACCAGCAGCTCCAGCCTGGCTGAAGGCCCTCACCAGCAGCCCAGGTGGGCAGTGGCTGAGCCCCTCTGTGCTTCAGCCCCACAGCATCTGAGCCCTGCTACCCCTTCTTATCTGGAAGGAGCCATTCCTTCCCACAACTGCACACTGCACCAAGTTGGGTGGGAGTCTTGATCTGCTGGAGGGAAAGAAGGCTCTGCAGAGGCATCTGGCCAGGCTGGATAGGTAGATGGGTTGATGACAGTGGGATAAGGTTCAGCAAGGCCATGGGATGGTTCTGCACCTAGAGCACAACAATCCCACGAACAATCCAGGCTCGGGGCAGAGCAGCTGGAAACTGCCTGGTGGAAAAGGACCTGGGGGTGCCAGCTGACAGCAAGTGAACATGAGCCAGTGTGTGCCCAGGTGGCCAAAGAATGCCACCAACATCCCGCCTTGGATCAGCCACAATGTGGCCAGAAGAGCAGAGAAATGATTGTCCCCTGGTGCTCAGCTCTGGTGAGGCAGCACCATGAATCTTGGGTTCAGTTTTGGGCCCCTAACTCCAAAAAGGACACTGAGGGGCTGGAGTACGTCCAGAGAAGGGCAACAAAGCTGGGAAGGGTCTGGAGCACAGGGCTGGTGAGGAGCAGCTGAGGGAGCTGGGGGGGGTTTAGCCTGGAGAAGAGGAGGCTAAGGGAGACCTCATCGCTCTCTGCAGCTCCCTGAAAGGAGGTTGGAGCCAGGGGCAAGATGGTCTCTTCACACATGCAACAAGTGATAGGACAAGAGCAAATGGCCTCAAACTGCACCAGGGGAGGTTTAATTTGGACACGAGGAACAATTTCTACCCCAAAAAGGGTTGTCAAAGCCTGGCCCATGCTGCCCAGGGCAGTGGTGCAGTCCCCATCCCTGGAGGGGTGTCAAAGCTGTGTAGCTGTGGTGCGGAGGGCCATGGTGTGGTGTCGCCCTGGCAGTTCATGGTTGGAGGTGATGACATGAAAGGCCTCTTCCAGCCCAGAGGGTTTTCTGTTTCAGTCCCCGGCGCTGCCGTCCGCTGGCCCTGCCCCAGCCCCGGGCGTGCGACCGGCGCCGCCTCCGGGCGAGGAGGCGCGGGCGGGCAGCGCCCCCTGCCGGCCGGGCGCGGCAGCGGTTGCCACAGCGACGCGTGCCCAGCCATGGCGGCGCAGGCCGGAGCGGGGCAGCTGCAGCTGCTGGCGGCCATCGGCTACAACGGTACCGCGGCCGGGGGCGGCAACGGGGGCGCCTGGGGGTGCCGCAGGCGTAACTCAGGGGGTCTGGGGCACGGCGGGGGGCAGGTCCGAGGGTCTGGGGCACTGGAGAGGGCAACTGAGAAGGTCTGGGGCACCACAGGGGTAGCTGGAGAGGGTTTGGGGAGCCACAGAGGACAACTGCGAGGGTCTGGGACACCAACAGGGGTAAAAAGGAGGGCTGGGGGCACGATGAGGGGGGTGGAAGTGAGGTATGGAGGCATTGTGAGAGACAGCTAAGGGGTCTGAGGCATCGTAGGGGCAGCTGAGAGGGGCTAGGGCATTGTGGGGGGCAGGTCTGGGGGTCTAGGGCAGTGGAGAGGGCAACTGAGAAGGTCTG
Organism: Colaptes auratus; assembly: GCA_015227895.2. Classification (NCBI taxonomy): domain Eukaryota; kingdom Metazoa; phylum Chordata; class Aves; order Piciformes; family Picidae; genus Colaptes; species Colaptes auratus. The sequence goes on from CM026895.1 coordinate 19,844,264, forward strand.
GAGCACTGGAGGGGGCAACTGAGGGGGTCTGGAGCACTGTGGGAAGGAAGGTCTGGGGGTTTGGGGCACTGGAACGGGCAACTGAGGGGTCTGGGGCACCAATGGGGGTAAAAAGGAGGGCTGGGGGCACTATGGGGGGCGTGGAAGTGCAGTATGGGGGCATTGTGAGGGGTAGCTGAGGGGTCTGGGGCATCAGAGTGGGCAACTGAGAGGGTCAGGAGCACTGTGGGAGGGAAGGTCTGGGGATCTAGGGCAGTGGAGAGTGCAACTGAGAGGGACTGGGGCACTGTGGGGGGCAGGTCTGGGGGTCTGGGACGCTTGGGGTGGAGCAACCGAGGGGGTGTGTGGCAATGGAAGGGACAGCTGAGGGGGTCTGGAGCACTACAGGACCAGCCAGGGGGTGTGGGGTAATGGGAGGTGAAGGCAGAGTGTGAGGGCACTGTGGGGGCAGCTGTGGGGCACAGGCTGCCAGTGAGCAGGTTGAGGGGAGGGCAGGACACCCCAGGGGAAGGTGTGGGGCAGCCATGGTGCTGTGGGGTCAGCTGGGAGCAGGTCATTCCCAAACCCCTCTTCCCACCTCCCTGCACTCCCCATGCCTGGCATCCCAAGAGGCAAAGTTAAGAGCAGGAAAAATGTGCTGGAATAGTGGGATGATTATTATTTTTTTTTTAAGTGTTTTTCTTGATTCCGCCTGGTGGCTGTGGGGCAGGCTGTGGATGTGGTCTGCCTGGACCTCAGCAAGGCCTTTGACACTGTCCCCCACAGCAAACTCCTGGCCAAGCTGGCAGCCCATGGCTTGGATGGGAGCACTCTGAGTTGGGTTAGGAACTGGCTGGAGGCTGAGCCCAGAGAGTGGTGGTGAATGGTGCCACAGCCAGCTGGCAGCCAGGCACCAGTGGTGTGCCCCAGGGATCAGTGCTGGGCCCCATGCTCTTCAACATCTTTATTGATGATCTGGATGAGGGCATTGAGTCCATCAGCAGTAAATGTGCAGATGACACCAAGCTGGGGGCAGGAGTTGATCTGCTGGAGGGCAGAGAGGCTTTGCAGAGGGACCTCAACAGGCTGGACAGATGGGCAGAGGCCAAGGGCAGGAGACTGAACACATCCAAGTGCCAGGTGCTGCACATTGGCCACAGCAACCCCAGGCAGTGCTACAGGCTGGGGGCAGAGTGGCTGAGAGCAGCCAGGCAGAGAGGGACCTGGGGGTGCTGGTCGATGGTAGGCTGAACATGAGCCTGCAGTGTGCCCAGGCAGCCAAGAGGGCCAATGGCATCCTGGCCTGCATCAGGAAGAGTGTGGCCAGCAGGAGCAGGGAGGTCATTCTGCCCCTGTACACTGCACTGGTTAGGCCACACCTTGAGTCCTGTGTCCAGTTCTGGGCCCCTCAGTTTAGGAAGGAGGTTGACCTGCTGGAAGGTGTCCAGAGAAGGGCAACAAAGTTGGTGAGGGGTTTGGAACACAAGCCCTGTGAGGAGAGGCTGAGGGAGCTGGGGTTGCTTAGCCTGGAGAAGAGGAGGCTCAGGGGTGACCTTCTTGCTCTCTACAACTACGTGAAGGGAGGTTATAGCCAGGCAGAGGTTGGTCTCCAGGCACCCAACACCAGAACAAGAGGACACAGTCTCAGGCTGCGCCAGGGGAGGTTTAGACTGGATGTTAGGAGAAGTTCTATACAGAGAGAGTGATTGCCCATTGGAATGTGCTGCCCAGGGAGGTGGTGGAGTCACCTTCATTGGAGGTATTCAGGAGGAGACTTGATGGAGTGCTTGGTGCCATGATCTATTTGTTTAGATGGGTTGATTGGTTGATAGGTTGGACACGATGATCTTGAAGGTCTCTTCCAACCTGGTGTATTGTATTGTATAAGAGTTTCATTTCAAAGTAAACCCAGCTTGGGTTGCACAAAGTACTGCCATAAGCCCTCCAGTGACCCACAGGTATGGGGTAGACACTGGGACTTCTCCAGCTGACCACCTGCTCAGGAAACTGGGAGCCTTGCAGCAATTTGGATGCACCTCATGGCAATGGGGGCTCTCTAACTCAGCAGGTGCTGCTGGAAAACCCTCTGTGCTGAAGGGCCAGCTCAACCCCCTGGTAGCTGTAGGAAGCACAGAATGGTCCCAGATGTGTAGAGGAGGTGCCTGGGGTTGTACTGCTGGACAGATTTCTGGGGACTGGAAAAGCTGCCCGGAGAGGTTGTGGAGTCTCCTTGTCTGGAGAGCTTCCAACCCCCCCATGCCATTGTGCTCCTGGGCAAGCTGCTGTGGGTGCCCTGCTCTGGCAGGGGGGTTGGACTGGATGATGTCCAGAGGTCACTTCCAAACCCCACCATGCTGGGGTTCTGTGAAACCTTGGGGAACAAATGGTCCCAGGGAGTGCAATACGCAAGGTGGAGAGCTCAGCCTGCTCCTGTGTCTGTGCCCTTCTGGCAAGCAGGCAACAAAACTTGTCTGCAGCCCCCAGCCAGCAGATCATAGAATCAGAGTCTTGTTTTCACTGGAAAAGGCCTTTAAAATCCTCCAGTCCAACCCTTCTCTAACTCTACCAAGGCTGCTGCCAAGCCATGTCCCTCAGCACCACATCTCCAAGTCTTGGAAACACCTCCAGGGATGGGGATTCAACCACCTCCCTGGGCAGCCTGTGCCAGTTCTGACAACCCTTTCAGGGAAGAAAGGTTTCCTAATCTCCAACCTAAACCTCCCCTGACAAGGTTTCAGCCCATTTCCTCTCCTATCACCTGACACTAGGGAGAAGAGACCCAGCCTCACCTCACTGCAATCTCCTTTCAGGGAGCTGTAGAGGGCAATGAGGTCTCCCCTCACCCTCCTCCAGGCTGAACACCCCCAGCCCCCTCAGCTGCTCCTTCCCAGCCTCGTTCTCCAGACCCTTCCCCAGCTTCATTGCCCTTCTCTGGACAGACTCCAGCTGCTCAATGTCCCTTTTAGACTGAGGACCCCAAAACTCAGCCCAGTACTCAAGGTGTGGCCTCATTGGTGCTGAGCACAGGGGAACATTCCCTGCCCTGCTCCTGCTGGCCACACCATTGCTGATCCAGGCCAGGATGCTCTTGCCCAACTTGGTCCCCTGGAAGCACACTAATTCAGGATCCTCCACTCCTTTCTCTTTCAGGACATGTACCTTGTGGCCTCATCTGCCACCCTGATAAGGAGCACGTGCTGTATCCCCTGGGCTGCACTGTGGTCATTCAAGAGCTGGGCAGCAAGAAGCAGAGCTTCCTGCATGGCCACACCAACAACGTCTCCTGTGTCGTCGTGTCCAGGAGCGGGGCCTACGTTGCTTCTGGACAAGACACTTTCTTTGGCTTCAAGGTGAACAAAGCTCTGGTTTTAACTGCTAATCACAGAATGTTAGGGGCTGGAAGGGACCTTGAAAGATCACCCAGTCCAGCCCCGCCCCTGCCAGAGCAGGATCACCCAGAGCAGGTCACACAGGAACGCATCCAGGTGGGTTTTGGATGTCTCCAGAGGAGGAGACTCCACAACCTCTCTGGGCAGCCTGCTCCAGGGCTCTGGCACCCTCACAGTGAAAAAGTTTTTCCTTATGCTCCCATGGAACCTCCTCTGCTCTGGCATGCACCCATTGCCCCTTGTCCTATCATTGGACATCCCTGAGCCTGGCTCTGTCCTCCTGACACTCACTCTTCACATCTTCATAAACGTGAATGAGGTCACCCCTCAGGGTCCTCCAAGCTCAAGACCCCCAGCTGCCTCAGCCTGCCCTCAGCAGGGAGATGTTCCACTGCCTTCAGCATCTTTGTGGCTCTATTCTGAACTCTCTCAAGCAATTCCCTGGGGCCCTTCTTGAACCGAGGGGCCCAGAACTGGACACAATGTTCCAGATGTGGCCTCACCAAAGGGATAGGAGTTGGCTTGCCAGTGGTGGGAATGGTGTTTGTGGGTTAATTTGATTGGGAAGCAAATGCCTACAGTGGGGGTGTTGATGCAAAGAGTGGGAAATTGTGGCTGGTCCGTTGCTGGGTGTGCCTTTATCTTTTTGTAGGTGTGAAGCCTCTTCCCCTAGGACAGGGATAATGAGACTGAGGGGTCTCTTATACAGAATTAACCAGGTTGGAAAGGACCTCAGAGGTCATCAAGTCCAACCTATCACCCAACACCATCTCATCAGCTAAACCATGGCACTAAGTGCCTCCTCCAGGCTCTTTTTGAACACCTCCAGTGATGGTGACTCCACCACCTCCCTGGGTAGCCCATTTCAATCACTCTTAGTGTGAAGAATTTCTTCCTAACACCCAGCCCAAAACCTCTTGTGGTTCTTGTGGTGTCTCTGGCCCCAGGACCAGGTGAACCTCCTTGTTCCTTGCTTGAAAGTCTGCTTGCTTCTTATTTTCCCTGTTTGAAAGGCTCTTCTGCTGAGCACTCCAGCCTAGTCTCTCTCCCCAAAGCCTGCTCTTGTGAAATGTGTCTTTCTGGTTTAATTTTTCACCTTTCATCAGTGCCACCTGATGCTTAATCCTAATGCAGCTTGGGCAAATCCATTCACCTCTCCAAGCTCGTGACAGCTATCAAACAGGGCTGCCATTATGGCAAGAACTTAATTCCAGTCCTTCTCATCCACAGACTTGTGCTCATGTGGCAGCCTGAATCTCATTAGACACTAATTAATAAATGGTGGTGCATTTAAGGTGGTACCTGACCACTTTCAAAAGCCCTTGACAGGTGCCTTCCTGCATTTATAGACCTCTAAAGTTCTTTATGAATTAATTTTGCCTGTCAGAAAAGGCCCTGAGACACCTGGAAGGACATCTGGCCAGGCACTGGAACAGGCTGCCCAGGGAGGTGGTGGAGTCCCCAGCCCTGGAGGTGTTCCAGAAACCTGTGGCCATGGCACCTGGGGCCAGGGTTTAGTGGCCGTGGTGGGGTTGGGTGGATGGTTGGACTGGATGAGCTTAGAGGGCTTTCCCAACCCAAACAATCCCATCATCCTGTGATACTCAAACATTGGTGTGTTCAGTGTTTTAAACCCTCAGTCAACACTGGGGCAGGTTTTGATGGTGAAATGAAGCTACTCACCACTAGACTGGAACACTGCTTCCTGCAGCACCTAACCTGAAGCCTTTCTGTGTCCCTGAAGCCCTGGGCTGGGTCGTAGCTGACCACGGGGCTGTGCTCCTCACAGTTTTCCTGCCAGAGAGTGCTGTTACACCTCATCCTGCTGCTCTGGCTCTGAGCCTTTCTGCTCTGCTCCTCAGGCAGACATCATCCTGTGGGATTTCCCGAGGCAGGAGCTGCTTTCTCGGCTCTCCCTTCACAAGGGCACGGTGCAAGGATTGGCCTTCTCTCCAAACAGCCTCTACCTCGTGTCGCTGGGAGGCCCGGATGATGGCAGGTAACCACTTCTGCTTCTGCAAATCCACTTCCAACCGGTTGCAGGGCATCAAAGAGTGCTCTTGAGTGCTCTCACTCCCCCCTCTGGCAGGCTGGCTCTTTTCCCTGGGGATGTTTCCTCTTGGTGATCCAGCTCTGTCCACGGGAAGCCGGGTGGCTGGGTGGGTGAGCAGAGCGCAGGTGTGGGCACAGATGAAGGCAGCAGCTGATTCTTCAGCTGGTTGCACAGAATCACAGAATGATAGGGGATGGAAAGGACCTCAAAAGCTCATCCAGTCCAACCCCCCTGCCAGAGCAGGAGCACCTAGGGCAGATCACACAGGAACCCCTGTGTTGCTTAGCCTGGAGAAGAGGAGGCTCAGGAGAGACCTTCTTGCTCTCTCCAATTCCCTGAAGGGAGGTTGTAGCCAGGTGGGGGTTGGTCTCTTCTCCCAGGCAAGCAGCACCAGAACAAGAGGACACAGTCTCAAGCTGTGCCAGGAGAGGTTTAGGCTGAATGTTAGGAAGAAGTTCTTCATAGAAAGAGAGATTTGCCATTGGGATGTGCTGCCCAGGAGGTGGTGGAGTCACCATCCCTGGAGGTGTTTAGGAAGAGACTGCATGGGGTGCTTGGTGCCATGGTTTAGTTGATCAGATGGTGCTGGGTGATAGGTTGGACTTGATGATCTCTTCCAACCTGGTTAATTCTAATTCTAATTCTAATTCTAATTCTAATTCTAATTCTAATTCTAATTCTAACACATCCAGGTGGGTTTTGAATATCTCCAGGGAAGGAGACTCCACACCCCACACCCCACCCCGGGCAGCCAGAGTTCTGTCACCATCACAGTGAAAAGGTTTTCCCTCCTGTTTCCATGGAAATTTCTATGCCTCAGCTTCCACCACTGCCCCTGGTGCTGGCATTGGGCATCCCCCAGCAGAGCCTGGCTCCAGCCTCTGGGCACTCACCCTGCACATCTTTAGCAACATGAATGAGGTCACCTCTCAGGCTCCTCCTCTCCCAGCTGAAGAGCCCTCAGCTCCCTCAGGCTCCTCTCATATGGAAGATGTTCTACTTCCCTAATCATTTTTGTGGCTCTGTGCTGGACTCTTTCAAGCAGCTCCCTGAGGTCCTTCCTGACCTGAGGGGCCCAGAACTGGACACAGTACTCCACATGCAGCCTCACCAGGGCAGTGGAGAGGGGCAGGAGAAACTCTCTTGACCTACTGCCCACAGCCCTTCTAATACAACCCAGAATGGCATTGGCCTTCTTGGCCAGCAGAGCACATTGCTGGCCCATGGGCAACCTCCCACCCACCAGGACCCCCAGCTCCTTTTCCCCTTCACTGCTCTCCAACAGGTCAGTCCCCAACCTATCCTGCTCCTTGGGGTTGTTCTTTCTCAGTGGCAAGACTCCACACTTGCCCTTGTTGAATTTCATTCCATTTCTCCCTGCCCAGCTCTCCAGCCTGTCTAAGTGGAGTCACTGCCACTGGAGGTGTTCAGGAGGAGACTTGATAGGGTGCTTGGTTGCATGGTTTAGTTGATTAGGTGGTGTTGGATGATAGGTTGGATGCGATGATCTTGAAGGTCTCTTTCAACCTGGTCTGGTCTGGTCTATTCTATTCTATTCTATTCTATTCTATTCTATTCTATTCTATTCTATTCTATTCTATTCCATTCCATTCCATTCCATTCTATTCTAAGTCTGGCTGAAGGGCAGCACAACCCTCCTGTGGTTTCATCACCCAGAGACTTCATGGAGCCTGCACAGTTTGCTGGCTCAGTGCCCTGCTCTCAGAGGGTACAGGTTTCACTGAGGTCTTGCTGTGACACACAGATAAGTGAGAGTGGAGTTAAAAGCCATTTGAAAGCAGATTTCATGAGTGGCCTAAAATATGACTGAGTCTTGCTCAGCAGAAGGAATCCAACAGACACAAACAGAATCATAGAATTGTTTAGACTGGAATAGACCTTTAAGGTCATGGAGTCCAACACTGCCAGGTCACCACCAAACCATAGCCCTCAGCACCACATCCAGATGGCTTCTAAATCCCTCCAGGGATGGGGACTCCACCACTGCCCTGAAGGCCTTCACAGCCCCTTTGGGGAAGAAATTCTTCCTCATGTCCCAGCTAATCCTCTCCTGGTGCAAGTTGAGGCCGTTTCCTCTTGTCCTGTCACTTGTGACTTGGGAGCAGGGGAAACTGGGAACTGGAAGGAGCTGGATTTAGGTTGGATATTAGGAAGAAATTCCTCCCCAGGAGTGTGGTGAGGCCCTGGAACAGGCTGCCCAGGGAAGCTGGGGAGTTTCCAGCCCTGGAAGTGTTCAAATACAGGTTGTATGGGGCTGGTCTGGTAGGAGGTGTTGTTGTCCATGGACTAGATGACCATTGAAAGGTCCTTTCCAACCCAGCCCATTCTGTTATGCCTTGATTCTGTGAAGCAAACCTTTGTGAGGAGGCTTTCCTGGGTCAAAGCTCCACAGTGTCGCTGTGTTCCTGCTGGGAGCAAACTGCAGGAGAAAACAGATATTATGGTTTGGGTGGGTTTTTTTGGTCACCTTGCTTTTGGTCTGAAGCAGTTTGTTTTCAAGCCATGTGAAAGCAGAGCTGTTGGGATCCCTCCTTCTCCCTGCAGCGTGGTGGTGTGGAACGTTGAGAAGCGTGAGGCCATCTGCGGGAGCCCAGCCTCAGCTCGCCGCTCCGGCCGCGCCGCCGTCCTGGTCTGCTCCAGCTCCAGGGATGAGATGTTTGTCACTGCTGGAGAGTAAGTCTGGCCCTCAGTATAGGAGGGACGTGGATCTGATGGAGCAGGTCCAGAGGAGAGCCACAAAAATGATCGGGGGGTTGGGGCAGCTCTGCTCTGAGGAGAGGCTGAGGGAGCTGGGGGTGTTCAGCCTGGAGAGGAGGAGGCTCTGGGGAGACATCTGGAGAGTGTCACTGAGACACTTGAATGTGTCCAGAGAAGGGCAACAAAGCTGGGGAGGGGTCTGGAGCACAGCCCTGGGAGGAGAGGCTGAGGGATTGCTTAGCCTGGAGAAGGGGAGGCTCAGGGGAGACCTTCTTGCTCTCTACAACTCCCTGCAGGGAGGTTGTAGCCAGGTGGGGGTTGGTCTCTTCTCCCAGGCACCCAGCAGCAGAACAAGAGGACACAGTCTCAAGCTGTGCCAGGGGAAGTTTAGGCTGGAGGTGAAGAGAAAGTTCTTCCCAGAAAGAGTAGTTGGCCATTGGGATGTGCTGCCTGGGGAGGTGGTGGAGTCCTGTCCCTGGAGGTGCTCAAGAGGGGATTGGATGTGGGCACTTGGAGCCATGGTGTAGTTGTCAGGAGGTGTTGGATAATAGATTGGACTTGATGATCTTTGAGGTCTTTTCCAATCTTTATGATTCTATGACCTTAGAGCAGCCTGCCAGTACCTGAGGGGAGCCTACAGGAAGGATGTGGAGAGGCTGTTTGCAAAGGCCTGCAGGGACAGGACCAGGGGCAATGGCTTCCAAGTAGAGAAGAGCAGAATTAGATTGGATGTCAGGAAGAAGTTCTTTACTGTGAGGGTGGTGGAGCACTGGAGCAGGTTGCCCAGGGAGCTGGTTGAGGCCCTTTCCCTGCAGATATTCAAGGTGAGGCTAGATGAGGCCCTGGGCAACCTGATCCAGCTGGGGATGTCCCTGCTGACTGCAGGGGAGGTCAAACTGGCGACCTTTGAAGGCCCCTTCCAGCCTGGACCATTCTCTGATTCTAAGATTTCCTGGAAAGAAAGGAGGGAAAATTGCTCTCAGACCTATTTCTTTTCACAAAGAGTCTTTGCTTCAATTCAAGGAAACTTAATCAGCTGTGTTTTCTCTTTTGACCCTGAATGGACCCACAAATACCCATCAGCTTGTCCCTGGAAGGCATTGCTGCTTGTTCCACATGTAACAATGTGTTTGCAGAGCAGCACACAGGGACCCCACACGCTTCACTTCAGCTCCTTCACAGCAGCATCTTGTACTCAGCAGTCCCCACGCACTGCTTAAGATACTGAGTTGCCAGTGTGTGCACAAGAAGAGCAGTCAATGAGCAGCTCTGAGCAGTGGTTAATTAATGTGGAAATGAGGGTGGTTTGCAGGGGGTTGGATCCTCTCCTGGTCACACCTACAACTGGTCCCTGGCTGGTAACCAAAGTTGATAGGAAAAGTCACATTATGCATCTATTTGAGACAGCCCCCATGTAGCTGCTTTGGCACTTCAATGTGCTGAGGACCTGCACTTGCCCTTTGCACACAGAATTACACAGAATCCCAGCATGGTGGGGATGGAAGGAACCTCTGGAGATCATCCAGTCCAAGCCCCTGCTCAAGCAGGGCACCCACAGCAGCTTGCCCAGGAGCTCAGTGCCCAGCTGGGCTTGGAAGCTCTCCAGACAGACTCCACAACCTCTCCGGGCAGCCTGCTCCAGCCCTCCAGCACCCTCACAACAAAGAAGTTTCTTCTTCTGTTCAAATGGAACCTCCTGGGTTCCAGATTGTGCCCACTGCCCCTTGTGCTGTCTCTGGGCACCGTTGAGAAGCGTCTGGCCCCAGCCTCTTGTCCTTCACAGGTCCTTCAGCTCTTGCTGAGCATTGAGAAGATCTCCTTCTAGTTTTCTCCAGGCTCTCAGCCCCAGGGCTCTCAGCCTTTGCTCCTCCCAGAGCTGTTCCAGGCCCCTCAGCAGCTTTGTAGCCTCCCCTAGACTCTCTCCAGCAGTTCCCTGTCTCTATTGAACTGGGGAGCTTAGCACTGGACCCAGGACTCCAGCTATGGCCTCACTAGGGCAGAGTAGAGGGGGAGGAGACCCTCCCTCAACCTGCTGGCCACACTTCTTAATGCACCCCAGGAGACCCTTGGCCCTTGGCTCTTGGCTGCAGCCTCCCTTGCAAGTGCTGGTGTCTGCATTTTTAGCACCTGGCTACCTGGAAGGGTGACAGTGAGTAAAGATTTTATACACACCATGTTGCTGTCAGCTGTGCCTGAGAACAGCTCAAAGTGTCCCCTGCTGTTCATTTATCAGTCTGGAAGCTGAGATTTGCACAGTGGGTGTCTCTTTGGGATAGGAGGGGTCACAGTTACACTCTCCTCCACACTCCTTGCACTTGCTGAACCTTTAGGGTTGTTGATTTACCTGGGAAAGGTTGCTGTAAGAAACAGTAGGAAAAACCCCAGAGATTCCTGGCCTCTGTGACACTTCCTTTCCTCCTTATTACAATATCAAGAAAATGCAGCCTCAGAATGACTTCTAGTAGTGGCAAACCATGGGCATTGCTGCTTGCATGGATCTGAGCCCACTGCATTCACTCTTAACAGTGACACCATTCGAGAGTGGGAGCTGGATGTAGCCAACAGGAAAATCCACCCAACTGAGTGCCAGACAGGGCAAGTGAAAAGGGTCATCACCTGTGTTAAGGTAGGTTTGAGTCAAGAGGCATAAAGTCATAGAACCACAGAATGGTTTGGCTTGGAAAGGATCTTCAGGATCATCCACTTCCAACCCCCCTGCCATGGGCAGGGACACCTCCCACCAGCCCTGGTTGCTCAAGGCCCCATCCAGCCTTTGGCCAGGGCCTCATCTAGCCTCACCTTGAATATCTCCAGGGAAAGGGCCTCAACCACCTCCCTGGGCAACCTGCTCCAGCTGGGGATGTCCCTGCTGACTGCAGGGGAGGTCGAACTGGATGACCTTTGAAGGTCCCTTCCAGCCTGGACCATTCTCAGGGACATGTCCCACCAGCCCTGGTTGCTCAAGGCCTCATCCAGCCTGGCCTTGAGCACCTCCAGGGAGAAGGCATCTACAGCCTCCCTGGGCAACCTGTGCCAGTGTCTCCCCACCCTCACTGCAAAGAATTTCTCATTAATCTCCAGTCTCAACCTCCCCTCCTCCAGCTCAAAGCCATTGTCCCTCATCCTGGCACTCCCAGCCCTTGTTCAAAGTCCCTCCCCAGCTCTCCTGGAGACCCTGGAAGGCTGCTCTAAGGTCTCCCTGCAGCCTTCTCTTCTCCAGGCAGAACAGCCCCACCACTCCAGCCTGTCTCCATAGGGGAGGTGCTCCAGCCTCCTGGCTGAGCTAAGACACTCTCCCCAGAGTTAGAGAAAGCCCAGGAACTTGTCTAGTAAAGCTCGAAATGCCAGTGACAAGTGCCTGATGGCTCATGGCAGATGGTCTCCCACAGTTTCTTTATCCAGGGAAGAAGTGTTTTGAGTGCTTCTGAGGAGAAGCAGCATGTGTTTCCGTCCCAGGCTCTAGCACCTAGAGAGATCCCACTCCTGCTGCAAAATATTATCTAGAGTTGGTTAGCAAATGTCAGTGTTGTGGATCTTTGAGTGTGAGGAGATGAAAACATCAGCTGGATCCCCTCAGACGAAACCCTGGCAGCGCACCAGAGTAAAGCCCCAGCGCGCAGCCCAGTGCCAGGCTTGAGGCAAGCCTCTCGCTCCCTGGACCATGACCTCTCCTTTTGTTTTTATGCCTTCCTATAGATGGCAGATGATGACAATTATTTTTATGCTGGCACATCGAGTGGGGATGTTCTGAAAGTGAACACAAGGAACAAGCTGATGACTAACTATGGGCCCCTGAAGGAGAAGTTTGCCTCGGTGAGTAGCGGCTCTGAGACGTGAATTGTTTCTTCTGTGTTGGTAACTGAAAGTAGGGCAACCTCCAGGAGAACCTACAAAGAGATCATGCAAAGTGACTCTTCTCCAGTTCTGTTAGCTCTTTGTGAGTGCCACAGTCGTGATCCTGAAGTCTGGGACCCTTGGCTTGGCTTTGTTCGCCTCCCCCTGGCACAGAAATTGGGTTCCACCTGAATCCCATGTGTCATCCCCCAGGCAGCTCTCAGTGCTAAATCTGGTAAAAGCCTTTGAAAGTGGAAAATAAGCATAAAAATGGAGTAGGGCCTGAGTTGGGAGGGGTTAGGGGGTCAGCTGGGGTGAGCCAGAGCACATTTACTTGAAAGACTGGAGAAGTGCTTCTTTGAGAGGCTTTCCCACACTTACTGCTCTAAGCATGAAGACTCATTCAGATCTCACAAACTCATTACCTCACAGGCTCATGGACTTGTTTGGGTTAGAAAAGCCCTCTAAGATCATCCAGTCATGATGGGTGCATCAACCCACTCCCACCATGGCCATTAAACCATGTCCCTAAGTCCCACATCCACACCTTTCGATGGGGACTCCGCCACCTCTCTGGGCAGCCTGTTCCAATCCCTGACCACTCCTGCAGCAAAGAAATTCTTCCTAGTCTCCAACCTAACCCTCCCCTGGCACAATACAATACAATACACTACAATACAATAAATCCAGGTTGGAAGAGTCCATTTCTCTCCTTCTATCACCTGACACTGGGGGGAAGAGACCAACCCCACCTCCGTCCAACTTCCCTTCAGGGAGCTGTAGAGAGCAATGAGGCCTCCCCTCGGCCTCCTCTCCTCCAGACTACTGAACAACTCCATTTCCCTCAGCTGCTCCTTGGGAAAGCTGTTTTTCAGACCCTTCACCAATCTGGTGTGATATTTTCCAAGGCCACAGGAAGAGTATTCTGGAAAAACTTCAAACCACTACAGCTGCTCTTAAGAAAGAGCCCCACAACCCCTAGATGTTGCTGCTTGTTCCACAGCCCATTTCTCCTCCTTCCCTTATGCTGGAATTCTGAGTCTGCCACTGATGAGGCAAAGGTGGTGCTGCCAAAGGCAGCATGGATGATGTAATTAATGAGCTGCTTATAACAGACTGGGTCAAAACAGGGCTGCACAGCTATATTGACTCCATTTCTTTTTAGAGTGTTTGACTTCATAACCCCAAACTTCTTTGAACTTCTTTTGGCTATAAGGGCATCCAACTGCTGGAGCAGGTCCAGAGGAAGCCACAAAGATGATCAGAGGCTGGAGCACCTCCCCTGTGGAGCCAGCCTGGGAGAGTTAGGGCTGTTCAACTTGGAGAAGAGCAGGCTCCAGGGGGGGCTTAGAGCAAACTTCCAGTACTCCAGAAAGCTGGGGATGGACTCTTGACAAGGGCTTGTAGGGATCACATGAGGGAGAATGGATTGAAGCTTAAGGAGAGCAGATTTAGACTGGAGATTAGGAAGAAATTCTTTCCAGTGAAGGTGGGGAGAGACTGGAACAGGTTGCCCCTTCCCTGGAGGTGTTCAAGGCCAGGCTGGATGAGGCTTTGAGCAACCTGGTCTAGTGGGAGGTGTCCCTGCCCATGGAACTAGGTGGTGTTTAAGGTCCCTTCCAACCCAAACCATTCCACAGAATCACAGAATCACCAAGGTTGGAAGAGACCTCAAAGCTCATTGATCCAACCTGGCACCACAGACCTCATGACTAAACCTTGGCTCCAAGTGCCACGTCCAGTCCCCTCTTGAACACCTCCAGGGATGGGGACTCCACCACCTCCCTGGGCAGCACATCCCTATGGCTAATGACTCTCTCAGTGAAGAACTTTCTCCTCACCTAAACCTCCCCTGGCACAGCTTGAGACTGTGTCCTCTTGTTCTGCTGCTGGGTGCCTGGGAGAAGAGACCAACCCCCACCTGGCTACAACCTGCCTTCAGGGAGTTGGAGAGAGCAAGAAGGTCTCCCCTGAGCCTCCTCTTCTCCAGGCTAAGCAACCCCAGCTGCCTCAGCCTCTCCTCACAGGGCTGTGCTCCAGACCCCTCCCCAGCCTCGTTGCCCTTCTCTGGACACATTCAAGAGTCTCAATATCCTTCTTGAACTGAGGAGCCCAGAACTGGACACAGGACTCAAGGTGTGGCCTGACCAGTGCTGAGCACAGGGCAGAATGACTTCCCTGCTCCTGCTGGCCACACTCTTCCTGCTGCAGGCCAGGATGCCATTGGCCTCTTGCCCCCTGGGCACACTGCTGGCTCCTATTCAGCCTACTATCGACCAGTCCCCCCAGATCCCTTTCTGCCTGGCTGCTCTCAGCCCCACTGCCCCCAGCCTGTGGCTCTGCATGGGGTTGTTGTGACCAAAGTGCAGCACCTGGCTCTTGGACTTGTTGAATGCCATCCTGTTGGGTTCTGCCCATCTGTCCAGCCTGCATCCATGAATCTATGAATTGGAACTCTTGGGCTTGGCATGTGGATCCTGAGACAGGAGCATCCCCCAGCTAAGGAGGTTTTGGCCTTTGTTTGTACAAGAGCTCTGCCTGCAGGGAGCTGTGATGCCACAGGATCGGCACAGCCAGCATGCTCGCTCCCCAGTTCTCTTTATGTGCTGCTATAAAACACTTCTTGTAGCTTCTTGGGTTATACCCAGCAGGGAGAGTGATGCTGAAGGAATTTAAACACTTCCCTGGAAAGCTTCCTTGCATGAGGCTGAGGGTATTTTGTGACAGCAACCATGAAAATCAGTGAGCATCGAGGGAAGTGATGCAGATGGAAGTACCAAATGTACTGCTGGAGCGAGGTGAGTCTGTTCTCTCAAGGAATAAATGCTAGGATGAGAGGAAATGGCTTCAAGTTGCACTCAGGTTGGACATGAGAGGAAACTTCTTCCCTGAAATGGCTCTCAAAGACTGGCACAGGCTGCCCAGGGAGGTGGTTGAATCCTCATCCCTGGAGGCATTTGGAAGAGGCAGAGATGTGGTGCTGAGGGAGGTGGTTTAGCAGCAGACTTGGCAGAGGTTGGGAATGGTTGGACTGGATGACCTTAAAGGGCTTCTCCAACCGATGATGATTCCATGGTGCTGTGATTCTTACCTGAGCAGTTTCCAAGTGCCTCAAAGGGGAAATTCCTCAGAGCAAGCCTGTCTTGCTGCACTCAGCAGAAGGTACTGCTGCATTTTTCTCTCCAGCTCCTGTCAGCCTCACTTGCAGGCATTCCATTCCTCCCTTCCTAGCTCCACGCTGCAGTTCCCTCCCCTCCCCACCCCCTGCACATCTCCACACACAAATAATACCTTGTCACTAGACTGTCAACAAGTCCTCACTGAACACTCCGAGGATCTAATGGCTTGTGGCAGGAATCTCCAACTGCAGCACAACCTTCAGTGCCAGAAGAGGTGTTTTGCAGATGTTTGCTCGAGTCAAAGCCCCCACATTGATCAAAACAAAAGTCTCTGCCTCCTCCTTGCTGCACCATTTGCCACAGCACACTGCTAACCCCAGGAGAAGTGTCGATTTTTATTTCCCCTCCCTGCAGAGCTGTGTGTATGCCACAAGGTATCTTTTATCTCCTTGAAAATAGGCCATGCTACAAAAATCCTCCCCCTTTCTGGCTGTGCAGAGCTTCCTAAAGTGAGCCCAGCTCTTTCAAGGGATGTATGACTGCCCCAGGGCAAGGCTTTCGGGACAGTCATGGCCTCTCCTACCAGGGCAGTTCCCTGGTCTCTTGCAGGGAGGTTGGCTGTACAGCCTACAGTGGTGGAACTCTCCCATTCTCTCCCCCTATGAAAGTGTTTTCAGCACTTTGTTGCAGTTCTGTGTGAAAGGAGGTGTGCTCAGCAGCAGACATTATCCTCTACCTCTAAAAGCCTGGTTCATTAGGGAATGACAAACCAGTGGCATGCCATGAATCACACAGAATCACTGAATCAGAGAATCCCAGCACGCTGGAGGTTGGAAGGGACCTCTGGAGATCACCCAGTCCAAGCCCACTGCTCAAGCAGGGCAGCCACAGCAGCTTGCCCAGGAGCTCAGTGCCCAGCTGGGCTTGGAAGCTCTCCAGACAGACTCCACAACCTCTCTGGGCAGCCTGCTCCAGGCCTCCAGCACCCTCACAACAAACAACTTTCTCCTCCTGCTCAGATGGAACCTCCTGGGTGCCAGTCTGTGCCCACTGCCCCTTGTGCTGTCCCTGGGCACCACTGAGCAGAGTCTGGCCCCAGCCTCTTGCCCCCCACAGCTCCTTTAGCTCTTGCTGAGCATTGCTCAGCTGCCCTCTGGGGCTGCTCTTCTGCAGGCTCTCAGCCCCAGGGCTCTCAGCCTTTGCTGCTCCCAGAGCTGCTCCAGGCCCCTCAGCAGCTTTGTAGCCTCCCCTGGGTCTCTCCAGCAGTTCCCTGGCTCTCCTGAACTGGGGAGCCCAGAACTGGCTCCAGCACTCCAGATGTGACCTCACTAGGGCAGAGTAGAAGGGGAGAAGAACCTCTTTAGACCTGCTGCCCACACTCTTCTTCGTGTACCCCAGGACACCATTGGCCTTCTTGACCACGAGGGCACATTGCTGGCTCATGCTTCTTGTCCCCCAGCCCTCCCAGGCCCTTTGTGTGTGGATCTGCCTCCCATCAGGTCCCCCCTCAACCTTTCTTGAACCCAGAACTGCCCCATGATCAGCAGCACATCTTTAAAGAAAGTGTTCAGATCCTGCTTGGCTGAGGAGATGGTTATGAAAAAATCAGTTGGATCAATCTTAAAGGAACTTTGCCTTTAGATATCTAAGCAGGTGTTTATTGTGTAGACACGATCTGAGGCTTGCTGTGTTTCTGTTTTGAAGAGAGTGGCAGAAGGGTTTGCTGGTCTGATAGAGCAACTTGTTTTCCATCTGCATGGAGTTCGGTTTCAGTGCATCACTCTCCTGTCTGTAAACACAGGAATAAACAGCAAGATTAATTGCCATCCCCATCGCAGGCTGGAGGGGCTCTAGGACACCTGCTGGGGTGCAAAGTGGGCTGAATGACTGCAAATGCGTTTTGCATTGTGGGAAACAACCACCGCAGCAGCGAAGAGGATAAACCTTTTCAAGAGGTGCCGTGGAGGAGCTCAGAGGCTGCTGGGTAACTGCACAGGAGATCAGAATGGGACAGAGAGCAAGCAGCCCTGCAGGGAAGGGAAGGGGCAGGTTGGAGTCTGGATGGTGTTTTTATTTAGAATCAAACTTCAAAGCAGTGGTTTCGTTTTGGAAGAGGGAAATAATGAATGGTGATATTTTTAACCTCCCACGTTAGGCTCTGCTTCTCATCTCACACCAGCCCAGGCTGAAAGAGCTGGGCTTGCTCAGCCTGCAGAAGGGAAGGCTCCAGGGAGACCTTCTGGTGGCCTTGCAGTGCTTCAAAGGGCTGAGTAGAAAGCTGGGGACAGACTTTGGAGCAGGGCCTGTGGTGACAGGACAAGGGAGGATGGTTTGAAACTCAAAGAGGGAGGTTGAGACTGGAGACAAGGAAGACATGTTTGGCCCTGAGGGTGGTGAGAGCCTGTCCCAGGCTGCCCAGGGAGGTGTGAGCTGCCCCCTGGCTGGAAGCATTGCAGGTCAGGTTCTTTGGGGCTGTGAGCAGCCTGCTGTGGTTGGGGATGTCCCTGCTGGCTGCAGGGGTTGGACTGGGTGAGCTTTAAAGGTTCCTTCCCACCCAAACGACACTGGGATTCTATGCTCTCCAGGAGGGCCCAGCATGAAACAGAAGGTTCATCACATCACCACCATGAGCTGCTGCAGCCCATTAAGAGCAAGTGCAGCTTCCAAAGCTGTTGACTCCTGGGGATTCAGAGAACATCCTGGACAAGAGAGATGCACAAGATCAAGTTAAGACTGAAATTGAACTCAGATGGTTTTGCAGGCCTGGCAATGAATCCTGGCGTCTTTGAGGTGCTTTTCCCCCCTGTCTTAATAATCCCTACTTCCCTCTCAAACTGAAGGATCGAAGAGAACACCTCAGAATCGATCAGAGCAGTCCTGGCAGGGCTGCAAATCCTCCCGTTCAGCAGCGAGTAGCAGGGAGCCCTAATCAGGTAAACGCAGAGGTTTGATTCCTAACGCTGCCACCTGCCCTAGTGCTAAACCCAAAGGGCATGTGAGGTGGAGGCCTTTTGCAGGAGAAAGCTCCACAACAGGAGATCAAAAGACTCTTGATAGCCCGTGATAAGGGAGGACTCTCCAAAGGCTGCCAGCAGCTCCTAGGAAATTTGGCAGGGCATTGTTCAGGAACAGTCGTGCTTGTGGATCGTGTTGCTGATTAGAAGGAATCCCTTTGTTCTCCTGCTTTCCCTGAGAACATTTGCATGAGACCTGGCTCCCTGCCTGGTTGTGTTGTGATAGCCTGGCATCAAAATCCTCTCTGGAGCCTGTGTGTTCCACAGGGACCGGCCCTGATACCGCAGGAGGCTGAAGCTGCTTCTGGTGGAGGGAGGCTAACGAAGAAATCCAGTGCAATTCCATTAAAACCCAGGGATAGTTTCTTTCAGGGTTCTTTGGGGGGGTTGTGTTTAGTTTGTGTTTAGTTTGGGTTTCTTTGGCTTTTCCCCCCACAGCTTCACAGATTGCATCAGGTTGGAAGGGGCCCTCAAAGGTCATCTTGTCCAACCCCCCTGCAGTCAGCAGGGACACCTCCATCTACAAGCAGGGCTGCCCAAGGCCACCTCAGGTCTGATCTTGAATGTCTCCAGGAGCCCTCAACCACATCACTGGGCAACCAGTTCCAGTATTTCATCACCCTCATTGTGCAGAACTTCTTCCTGATGTCCAACCTAAATCTGCCCTGCTCCAGTTTCAAACCATTGCCCCTCGTCCTGTCACCAAAAAGCTATTATCAAAAGTCCCTTCCCAGCCTTCCTGTAGCCCCCTTCAGGTACTGGAAGGCTGCTTTAAGGTCTCCCCAGAGCCTTCTCTTCTCCAGGCTGAGCAGCCCCAACTCTTTCAGCCTTCCTGCCATCCACATCTATGTGCTCCTGAAGTTACACAGTGCTTGAGCTGATGTGTAGGTGGCTGCAAGGCTCTTGGAATGCCAGCACTGGAATGCCCTGGTACATCTCTGGTGATTTATTTGTTTTCTTCCACAAGCAAGGCTTTAAAAGCACCCAGTGGCTTTAAAAACAAGCAGTGGCTTCTATTTAGTTGGGGAACTGAACCAAAGTGATCATTCTACATTCATCAGACCTTGACTGGGGCTTTTGCAACATTCTTTGCAGGTCTGGCTAGCTCAGAGGTCCATTTTGCCTTCCTTTTTCACTTCCTCTCCCACCTCCCTTGGGGAGCTGCAGTCCTTGCCACTCAGAACATCAACACTTTCTGGCTTTTGTTCTTTCAAACACTCTGCAAGAGTTTAATCCTTCAGCATGTGCTGGGGTGAGGCCAGATGAAGGCTTGCAAAAGCAGTGCTGGGTGGTGGTGCTGCAGTGTCAGGCTTGATCCTGAAGTGCTGACACCTGGATTTATTCAGAGGCTGCCAGCCAAGCACATGGCAGGGATTCTTCCTAAAGGACCACTGCAGAATCCTCCTGCTTTGCCTTTCCATTGTTAGGCTTTGACAATTCACTTCTTTCTCAACACTACATGCTACAGGAGTTTTCTTTCCCCCAGAGAAAGCTCCTCCAAACACAAACAAGGAGAAACTTTGCTGTGAGGAGCCCTGGAGCTCCCAAGCAGGGTCTGAACTCTTTCTTTAGAGATGTGCTGGTCATGAGGCAGTTCTGGATTCAGGAAAGGCTGAGAGCCCTGGGGGTGCTTAGCCTGGAGAAGAGCAGCCCCAGAGGGGAGCATAGCAATCCTCAGTAAGAGCTAAAGGGTGGGGGCCAAGATCCATGGATTCATGGAATGGTTTGAGTTGGAAGGGACCTCAAAGATCATCTAGTTCCAGTCCCTCTGCCATGGGCAGGGACACCTTCCTCTAGCCCAAGCTGCTCAAGGCCTCATCCAACCTGGCCTTGAACACCTCCAGGGAGGGGACATCCACAGCCTCCCTGGGCAGCCTGTGCCAGTGTCTCACCAGCCTCACTCTAAAGAATTTCTTCCTAATCCCCAGTCTAAATCTGCCCTCTTCCACCTTAATCCATTCCTTCTCATCCTGTCACTACAAGCCCTCGTCAAAAGTCCTTCCTCAGCTTCCTTGTAGGTCCCCTTCAGATACTGGAAGGCTGATGTAAGGTCTGGAGCAGCTGGTAAATTTGGTAGATTTAGACCACTAGATGCAAGTCCAGTTCTGGGCTCCCCAGATCAGGAGGACAGGGAACTGCTGGAGAGAGTCCAGGGGAGGCTGCAGAGCTGCTGAGAGGCCTGGAGCAGCTCTGGGAGGAGCAAAGGCTGAGAGCCTGCAGAAGAGCAGCCCCAGAGGGGATGTGAGCAATGCTCAGCAAGGAGCTGTGGGGGGCAAGAGGCTGGGGCCTGACTCTGCTCAGTGGTGCCCAGGGCCAGCACAAGGGGCAATAGGCACAAACTGCAACCCAGGAGGTTCCATGTGAGCAGGAGTTTGTGAGGGTGCTGGAGGCCTGGAGCAGGCTGCCCAGAGAGGTTGTGGAGTCTCCTCTGGAGAGCTTCCAAGCCCAGCTGGGCACTGAGCTCCTGGGCAAGCTGCTGTGCTGCCCTGCTTGAGCGGGGGATTGGACTGGGTGATCTCCAGAGGTCCCTTCCAACCTCCACCGTGCTGGGATTCTCTGATTCAGTGATTCTGTGTGATTCATGGCATGCCACTGGTTTGTCATTCCCTAATGAACCAGGCTTTTAGAGGTAGAGGATAATGTCTGCTGCTGAGCACACCTCCTTTCACACAGAACTGCAACAAAGTGCTGAAAACAGTTTCATGGGAGAGAGAATGGGAGAGTTCCACCACTGCAGGCTGTACAGCCAACCTCCCTGCAAGAGACCAGGGAACTGCCCTGGTAGGAGAGGCCATGAGTGTCCCAAAAGCCTTGCCCTGGGGCAGTCATACATCCCTTGAAAGAGCTTGGCTCACTTTAGGAAGCTCTGCACAGCCTGTGTCTCCCTGTGTGGAGAGCTTCCAAGCCCAGCTGGGCATTGTGCTGCTGGGCAAGCTGCTGTGGGTGCCCTGCTGGAGCAGGGGGGAGGTTGGACTGGATGGGCTGCAGAGTTCCCAACCCCCACCCTGCTGGGATTGTCTGTTATTGTTGCTTTCACGTTAGTTACACTCTGTGAGCTCAGGCTTCAAGGGAAAACATCCTAATATTGTGAAGCTGCTGGTGCTGTCACAACAGTTGGCAGTGCTGCTTATTAACCTCAGCAGTGGCAAACGTTGCTGGAGTCTAGAATGCTACTTAAAATGTCAAGCTCAACACACTTGTACAAGTCACAGGGAGCCTGGAGCTGCCACCAGCTGGCCTCTTGCACACTCTTGCTTCGTGACACAGCTTTGCTTTCAGCCCAAGTTCTGATGGCATAAAGCTCCTTTCTCTCCTTGGCTTTGTTCCTTTCCATTTCACTCCTGCCTGTGTTCCCCCTCAAGCTAGGAGGGATCATTTCCTGAGTGAGAGCATCAGGATTTCTCCCCACAGAAGCAGTTCCACTCCTCTTGCAGTCTAATTTAGCTTAGATTTTCAGGAATGGGCTGTTGCCTTGTAGACAGAAGGGTGTTACTGCTTCACAGGGAGCAGGATTGAAGCAGAGCCTGACTTTTCTCACACCCAAACTGCTGTGGCAAGGTGAAGGACTGTGCCACAGAATCACAGAACAGTTTGGCTTAGAAGGGACACATTCACAGAGTGCATTGGGTTGGAAGGGACCCCCAAAGATCATCTTGTCCAACTCCCCCTGCAGGGACTCCTCCAGCTAGTGCAGGCTGCCCAGCCCACAGCAAGGCTGATCTTGAATGTCTCCAGGGATGGGGCCTCAAACACATCTCTGGGCACCCTGTTCCAGTGTCTCACCACCCTCACTGTGCAGAACTTCCTCCTGATGTCCAACCCAACTCTGCCCTGCTCCAGTTTCCACCCATTGCCTCTCAACCTATCCTCACAGCCCCTTCTGGCCAGTCCCTCCCCAGCCTGCCTGCAGGTCCTCTTCAGATATTGAAATGCAGCTCCAAGGTCCCCCTGGAGCCTTCTCTTCTCCAGGCTGAACAGCCCCAACTCTCTGTCCCCATAGCAGAGGTTCTCCTGGCCTCTGCTCATCTTTGTGGTCTCCTCTAGATGCTCTCCATCAGCTCCATGTCTCTCTTGTGTTGAGGGCCCCAGAGCTGTACACAGTACCTTAAAGATCCTCTAGATTCAACCCCTCTGCCATGGGCAGGGGCACCTTTCAACACCCCAGGTTTCTCCAGACCTCATCCAGCCTGGCCTTCAACACTTCCAGGCATCCACAACTTGTTTGCTGGTTTTGGTTGTGGTTTGGAGGGGTTTGGTTGGGCTTTTTCTGTAGTCTGACACTTTGTCCACAGAAAACCATTTCTCCTTCTTGTAATAGCTGCCCTGCTGTTGACCTGCTCGTCTCAGCAAACAGCAGCAAGCCATGCTGATGATGAGCCCACTTCTGTGACAAATGTGGTTTATGACTAGTAGGTGGGAGCTGGGGTTGCATCTTTCAGACAGGGAGAGAGGCCTAGGGCACAGAGGGTCTGTCCTAAAACACTTAGGCTGAGTTTTTCACTCTGTTGTTTTCATGTCTGATAGATGGAGAGCCAGAGGTAGGAAAAGTGGAGGCACTGACACAAAATGTGTGTGTTGCTTGCTGGAAGGAGGGAAGAAATTTCCTCCATGAGGTTGATGAGGGGAATCTGCCACTCTGCTCCATTCTGCTGTGACCCCCCCTGAAGTGCTGGGGCCAGCTCTGGAGTCCTCAGCACAGACAGGGACCTGCTGGAGCAGGGCCAGAGGAGGCCACAGCAATGCTGGCAGGGCTGGAAGCTCTCCGCTGTGAGGCCAGGCTGAGAGAGTTGGCCTTGGGCAGCCTGGAGAGGAGAAGGCTCCAGGGAGACCTTCTGGTGGGTTAAAGGGGACAACTGGAAAGTTGGGACAGACCTCTGAGCAGGGCCTGTTGTGACAGGACAAGAGGGGTGGTTTGAAACTCAAAGAGGGAGACTGAGACTGGAGACAAGGAAGAAATGTTTGACCCTGAGGGTGGTGAGAGCCTGTCCCAGGCTGCCCAGGGAGGTGTGAGCTGCCCCCTGGCTGGAAGCAGTGCAGGTCAGGTTGGTTGGGGCTGTGAGCAACCTGCTGTGGGTGGGGATGTCCCTGCTGGCTGCAGGGGGTTGGACTGGGTGAGCTTTGAAGGTCCCTTCCAACCTAAACCAGGCTGGGATTCTAATACTTGTATGCTCATATGTGGTCCCAGTTGCTCTGAAGGACCCATGATCACAGAATCACCAAGGTTGGAAGAGATGGTGATGCTCTTCACTTGCTCCTCATCTTGTAGTCGTTCATAAGCACTTGTAATCAGTATCTTCCTTCTCTCTCCTTCCTCCCTCTAGAGAGTCACTCTTCAGCCTAGGTCAGACAAAGAAGAATGACAACCCGGATTTCAGTGAGACAAGCTCCACCAGCAGGAGTGTGAGCCCCTCTCCGTGGTGCTGCTCACCGTGGCTGTGGCAGGGAGCAGCTCTGCTTCCATCCAGTTGTGTTGTCGTCCTGTTCTCTCCTAGGGAGTCACAGCTTTGCTCTTGCTGAAGACGGGAGACTTAGTAGTCGGCACCGGAGGAGGGATTGTAGCTCTCTGCAAAGGCTCAAACTACAAAGTGCTGAAGTGAGTCTGTAGATGGGAGAATGGGGTGGGTAGAGGGGGCATTCCCCCCAGAGGGACACAGTGGAAGGAGCAGACATTGCTATGGGGAGGCAATAAGCCAAAGAAATGTGTTTCTCAGGCCTGCAGATGAAACAGGCAGCGTGGTTGCAGTGCAATGATGCTGGAGCAGGCTGGAAATGGCTGGGTGCCTTTGCTCAGAGCCAGCTGCCCCTCTCAGTTTCCATTTTAAACAACCACTGCTTCCTTTGGGGCATCAGGAGCCAGCTCCTACACTGACACAGAGTGAGACAGGGCTGGTGAAGCCAGGAAGATGACACCTAGTGACACCAGGGAAAGGGTAGCGCTTGCCATCTGACACAGGGGCTGCTGGGGGCCGTGGGGTTGTAAAGAAGGGGTCAGTTAGTTTACAGGGACTGGTCTGGAAGTGCTGGAGTGCTGCAAAGCTTTGTCATGCATACAAATAGGAAGCTGCAGGCATCATTTCCCTGGATGTGAGCTGAAGACTGGGCTTGCAGCTGCTCATTTTGCATTGCTGGAGTAGCCACCTGAAGTGTAGAGTTCTGTGAGCTCAGCTTCCTGCTATGGAAACTGTTCCCAGGAGAGCTAAACCGTCTGGAAATGTGCACTGGGGCACAGACAGCAGCAAAGATGCTGCAACAGCAGCTCTCCAAGGGTGTGCCTGTGCAAGGCAGCAGGTGGGACAGACAAGACCATGTGAAGAACTGACCTGTGCCTGGCACTGAGCTGTTAGTCCTGCCCCTGGTCTGGCCCGTTGGTGCTGCATGGAGCCGTCAGGGAAGCAGGGAAAGGCAAGGGAAAAGGGAAGGCGGGAAGGCAGTGCCTCAAGGGCAACATCAGGTCAAACCTCTGCTTTCTCTGAGCAGGAAAATTCAGGTTCAAGGTGCTGTGACCTCGCTGACATGCAGAGGTGAGGGTGCCCAGCTCTTTGCAGGCACAAATGATTGCCAGATCTACAGCATCAACTGCGCTGCCTTCAGAGAGGAGCTGGTCGCTGCCTGCCACAGCGAAGCCGTCCACGACGTCGTCTTCCCTCTGTGAGTGTCACTGCCTGGCAAGCTTTGGCCTGGTGAAGCCTGTGTAAAACACCTTCTAACCCCCAGGAACCTAGTGGAAGGTGTCCCTGCCAGTGCCTAGCTGGAACTAGATGCTCTCCAAAGTCCCTTCCAACCCAGACCATGCCAGGAACCCTCCCAGGGTGATGGATGGTGTCACCTACCAGGGGAATGCAAGGGTCCCTACACAACCTTGGAATCAGAACTGCTTTGGATTTAGTCATGGGGGCTGTGGTGACAGGTTGGACTTGATCATCTTTGAGGTCTCTTCCAACCTTGGTGATTCTGTGGATGAAAGAGACCTTTGAGATCAAGTCCAACCCTTAACCAAGCACTGCCAGGTCACCACTAAACCATGACCCTCAGCACCACATCTACACAGCTTTGAAACCTCTCCAGGGCTATGCACTCCACCAGTGCCCTGCACAGCCTGTTCCAGGCCTTGACAGCCCTTTTGGGGAAGAAATTGTTCCTAATATCCACTCTAAGATTGAAAGCAGAAAGCTTGAAGGCAGAAGACAGCAGCTCAGTTTGAGAGTTGGGAAAATCATTGATCTACAGAAAGAATTCTAACTAAGAGGCCTGGAATTATTTATGTGTGGATAGCAGCAGTGATGGCAGCCTCCCCTCTCCTCCTGGGGCTGGAGCTGTGAGAATCAGGCCTCTTAGTTTGCCAGCAGTGTGAATCCTGAGCCTGCTCTCGTGTACACCACTGCAGCTAGAGCTTGTGGAAGTGTCAGCCTTACTACCCATCTGTAACAGCAGTCTCTTCTCTCTAGTATCAGGTGAGAGAATGAGAGGGAATGGCCTGGAATTGTGCCAGGGGAGGGTTAGGTTGGAGATGAGGAAAAAATGTCTTTGCTGCAAGAGTTGTCAGGGATTGGCAGAGGCTGCCCAGGGAGGTGGTGGAGTCCCCATCCCTGGAGGTGCTCAAGAAATGTGTGGCCATGGCACTTGGGGACATGGTCTGATGGCCCTGGTGGTGTTGGATTGATGGTTGGAGATGATGATCTTAGAGGGCTTTTCCAACTGAAACAATTCAATGGCTCTATGATCAGCTGAAACCTCACTAGCAGCTGTTAGCTGCTAGACACAAAAGCTAACAGCCTTGCTTTAGGGTTTCATAGTTTCATAGTTTCAGTCAGGGTTGGAAGGGACCACAAGGATCAGCTAGTTCCAACCCCCCTGCCATGGGCAGGGACACCCCACACTAGATCAGGCTGGCCAGAGCCTCATCCAGCCTGGTCTTAAACACTTCCAGGGACAGGGCCTCAACCACCTCCCTGGAGGTTTGACAGCACAGCATGTCATGTGAATTTGGAGGCTTGTGGCAGGAGGTGCTGGGTACACTGCTGTGTCACAAGCTCACAGGATGCTGGGGGTTGGAAGGGACCTCTGGAGATCTTCAAGTCCAAGCCCCCTGCCAGAGCAGGACCACAGAATCCAATGCAGGTCACACAGGAGCACATCCAGGCAGGGCTTGAAGGCCTCCAGAGAAGGAGACTCCAGAACCTCCCTGGGGAACCTGTTCCAGTGCTCTGTGTCCCTTACAGTAAAGAAACTCTTTCTCCTGTTGAGGTGGAACCTCCTGTGCTGTAGTTTACATCCATCACCCCTTGTCCTATCACAGGGTGGAAGTGAGAAGAGGCTGTCCCCTCTCTCTTGACACCCAGCCCTAAGATATTTATATCTCCCTCTGCTTTTGTCTCCAGAACAAACAGCAAACATTCCCTCTTCCTCTGTACGAGGATTGTGACTCACTGTTTAAAGGAATCCACAGTGGATCATTTGTTTCCTCTCCAAGTGGAGAATGGGAATGTGATCCCAATGACAGGTTTTGGATTTGGCACATTGTCATTGCATCACTTGTTGGCAGGGCACAGAAGATCAAATCTTGTCAAGGGGCAGCAAAGGGCAGAGTGCAAGATGCCCTCTCCCTGCTGTCACCAGCCTGGAAAATCCACATCCTTCCAGCTTAATGAGTGACTCACTGGGAGCTTTATGGTAATGGGATGGATGCCAGCATACAGGCTGGTGTGTCTGTGTGACAGAGGTGTCTGGGTGAGCTGGATTTGGTGGGGATCATAAGCACTACATCTTTGCATGTATGAGGAGCAGCTGAGGGAACTGGGGTTGTTTTAGCCTGGAGAAAAGAAGGCTGAGGGGAGACCTTCTGGCACTGTACAACTCCCTGAGAGGAGGTTGGAGTGAGGTGGGGCTTGGTCTCTTATCCAAAGAATCAAGTGATGGGATGGGAGGAAATGGCCTCAAGTTGCACCAGGGGAGGTTTAGGTTGGGCACAATTTCTTCCCCCAAAGGGTTGTCAAGGCCTGGCCCAGGCTGCCCAGGGCAGTGGCAGTCCCCATCCCTGGCAGGCTTTTAAAGCCATGGAGATGTGGTGCTGAGGGCCATGCTTTAGTGGTACCCTGGCAGTGCTGGGGTAATGGCCAGGCATTGGAATAGGTGACACAGGGAGGTGGTGGAGTCCCCACCCCTGGAGGTGTTCAAGAAATGTGTGGCCATGGCACCTGGGGACGTGGTTTAATGGCCATGGTGGTGTTGGGTCAGTGGTTGGACTGGATGAGCTTGGAGGAGTTTTCCAACCCAAACAATTCTCTGATCCTGTGAATGGTTGGAGCTGATGATCTTAATGTTTATAAAGATGTGCAGGGCAGTGTCAGGAGGACAGTCAGGCTCTGTTCAGTGATGTACAATGATAGCTCAAGGGGCAATGGGTGCAAGCTGGAGCAGAGGAGGTTCCACAGGAACACAAGGTAAAACTTTTTCACTGTGAGGGTGACAGAGACCTGGAGCAGGCTGCCCAGAGAGGTTGTGGAGTCTCCCCTCCCTCAAAATCCACCTGGATGTGTTCCTTAGCAACCTTCCCTAGGTGATCCTGCTCTGGCAGGGGAGTTGGACTGGATGAGCTTTCAAGGTCCTTTCCAACCCCTAACACTCTGATTCTGTGACACCAAAGGTCTCCTCTTCCAACCAAAAGACTTCCATGATTCCTAAATATGTTTAACCATTTTATCTGCTACCTGCTCCTGAGCACTTGGAGCACAGCCCTGTGAGGAGAGGCTGAGGGAGCTGGGCTTGCTTAGCCTGGAGAAGAGGAGGCTCAGGGGAGACCTTCTTGCTCTCTCCAACTCCCTGAAGGGAGGTTGTAGCCAGGTGGGGGTTGGTTTCTTCTCCCAGGCACCCAGCACCAGAACAAGAGGACACAGTCTCAAGCTGTGCCAGGGGAGGTTTAGGCTGGGTGTTAGGAAGAAATTCTCCATAGAAAGAGAGATTGGCCGTTGGGATGTGCTGCCCAGGGAGGTGGTGGAGTCCCCATCCCTGGAGGTGTTTAGGAAGAGCCTGGATGAGGCACTTGGTGCCATGGTTTAGTTGATCAGATGGTGTTGGGTGATAGGTTGCACTTGATGATCTCAAAGGTCTCTTCCAACCTGGTTAGTTCTATTCTATATCTATATCCTATCTATTTTCTATTCTATTCTATTCTATCCTTTCCTATTCTATTCTATTCTATTCAATAGTTTCATAGTTTCAGTTAGGGTTGGAAGGGACCACAAGGATCATCTAGTTCCAACCCCCCTGCCATGAGCAGGGACACTCTACACTAGATCAGGCTGGCCAGAGCCTCATCCAGCCTGCTCTTAAACACCTCCAGGGACAGGGCCTCAACCACCTCCCTCAACAACCCATTCCAGGGCCTCACCACCCTCACGGTGAAGAACTTCCTCCTCACATAGGATATTCTATCCTATCCTATCCTATCCTATCCTATCCTATCCTATCCTATCCTATCCTATCCTATCCTATCCTATTCACTGATGGAAATGCAGGCATCACTGCTCTGCTCTGGCTTGTTTCAGAGCACCTGAGTGCCAGTGACGCTCCCCTGCTGTGGGAAGCACCCATGCAAGCTGGGCTTGAAGAGGGCCACGCTTGTGTTGTGCCAGTTTTCTCCGAGCTGCTTCCTCTTTCCAGGCACTGATGGAGCTGCTGAACAAAGGCTTCTGCTACCTTTGTGTCACGTCCCTGGGATGTGCAGTTTAGAGCTGATTTCAAAGCATCCAGTCCTGGAGCTTTTGAAATGCTGCAGGTCTTTTTCATTTTTATTCAAACATCTCTAACAAGTAGATTAGGAGCAGGCTTTTGCCATCAGTCCTGTTGCCTTCAGCAGTGTTGAATAGGAATCATCCAGTAAGCAAGATAAAAGATGACATCTTTACAATATGAGGCTGCTGCTAGCCCCTGATGGCAAATGTGGGCAGTCAGCACCTCTGCACCCACTTTTGTCTCTGCTCCATACAACACCTGAAGCTGTTTAGAGATGGGACATGGGAAATAAATGTCACAGCTTCACCTGAGGTAGAAAGAATCCTTTTAGTTTCACTTTAAGTGCTCGTTAGAGTGAATCTTTGAGCTGAAATCAGACAGGGGAAGTTTTGCTGTGAGCAAGGCCTTTGTCTTAGCCAGCTGGGAATTAATTTGCCTTAACCTCTTGGGAAGAGGAGAGCTGCACTCTGGAAAGAGCTGAGCTGCGAAGGATGATTTCAGCTCTGCCAAAGGAGGGGGTTTGCTGTGTGCCCCTCCTCATTCTCCCTTCTCTCTGAATTCTCCAGGGGAACTTCTGACCTGTTTGCTACCTGCTCCAAAAACGGCATTCGGGTGTGGCACACCCCAGAGTACAGGGAGCTGCTGCGGATCGCCGTCCCCACCTGACCTGCTGTGCCATAGACTTCATGCGGGACGGCAAGAGCATCATCTCAGGTAAGGGTCAGGGCAGACCCAGGGCTCAGTCTGCCCTTAAACCGTTTCCATGGGAACAAACACACTGGGCAGGGACTAGCAGGGGCACCATCCTCTTTAATATCTTCACTGATGATCTGGATGAGAGGATTGAGACAGTCATCAGCAAGTTTGCAGCTGACACCAAGTTGGGAGCAGATGTTGATCTGGTAGAGGGCAGAAGGGTTCTGCAGAGGGACCTTGCCAGGCTGGACAGATGGGCAGAGGCCAACAGGATGGCATTCAACAAGTCCAAGTGCCAGGGGCTGCACTTTGGCCACAGCAACCCCAGGCAGAGCTACAGGCTGGGGTCAGAGTGGCTGAGAGCTGCCAAACAGAGAGGGACCTGGGGGTGCTGATTGACAGCTACCTGAACATGAGCCTGCAGTGTGCCCAGGGGGCCAAGAAGGCCAATGGCATCCTGGCCTGCAGCAGGAACAGTGTGGCCAGCAGGAGCAGGGAAGTCATTGTGCCCTGTGCTCAGCACTGGTTAGGCCACACCTTGAGTCCTGTGTCCAGTTCTGGGCTCCTCAGTTTAAGAAGGACATTGAGAGACTTGAAGGTGTCCAGAGAAGGGCAACAAAGCTAGGGAGGGGTCTGGAGCACAGCCCTGTGAGGAGAGGCTGAGGGGGCTGGGGGTGTTTAGCCTGGAGAAGAGGGAGAGAGGTCTCACGGGAGACCTCATTGCTGTCTCCAACTCCCTGAAGGGAGGTTGTAGCCAGGAGGGAGTTGGTCTCTTCTCCCAGGCACCCAGCACCAGAACAAGAGGACACAGTCTCAAGCTGTGCCAGGGGAAGTTTAGGCTGGAGGTGAGGAGAAAGTTCTTCCCTGAGAGAGTCGTTCACCATTGGAATGTGCTGCCCAGGGAGGTGGTGGAGTCCCCATCCCTGGAGGTGTTCAAGAGGGGATTGGATGTGGCACTTGGAGCCAAGGTTTAGTCATGAGGTCTGTGGTGCCAGGTTGGACTCGATGATCTTTGAGGTCTCTTCCAACCTTGGTGGTACTGTGATAGCTCCTGCTAGCCCAGGTTACCTCATCCAGCCTGCTTTTGAACGCTTCCAGGGATGAGGCATCCATAGCTTCCCTGGGCAACCTGTCCCAGTGTCTCACCACCCTTCTTCCCGACCTGTCCCTCTGTTCTGCCCAGCTTGGGACGACGGGAGGATCCGTGCCTTCCTGCCCGAGTCGGGCCGGCTGCTCTACCAGATCGACCATGCGCACAGCCTGGGGGTGACAGCCATCGCCGCCACCCGCGACGGCAGGCGCCTCCTCAGCGGGGGAGGGGAAGGGCAGGTAAACGCTCTGCTGGGTTGCAGTTCCCACCCCCAGCACTAGCTTTGCCAGACCAGCTCAGCTGGAAGCCAATGCAAGCGGTATTTCAGGCAGAACTACGATCTGCAAGGGGGTGCAAGGAATAGGTACAAAACATACAGGAGTTACAGCAGTCACAGGGATTTACAATTAACAACCAGCATGAGAACCCCCCCACCCCGGTCAAGCAGACCAGGGAAGCTGCCTCTCTGCCCCCACACCCCCTGTCCAAAAGGGAGAAAGGAGCAGAGAAAATTGCTGCTAGGCTTAACCAAAACAATGCAGCCAAGGTCAGGCAGAAGCAGGTTAGTATCCCTCCAGAGCAACAAAGCGAGAAGAGAAGGGCAGAGAAAGGAAGGGAAGGGCAGAGAAAGGAAGAGAAGGGCAGAGAAAGGAAGGGAAGGGCAGAGAAAGGAAGGGAAGGGCAGAGAAGGGGAAGGGAAGGGCAGAGAAAGGAAGGGAAGGGCAGAGAAAGGAAGAGAAGGGCAGAGAAAGGAAGGGAAGGGCAGGGCAGAGAAAGGAAAGGAGGGGCAGAGAAAGGAAGAAAAGGGGAGGGGAGGGGAGGGGAAGGGAAGGGAAGGGAAGGGAAGGGAAGGGAAGGGAAGGGAAGGGAAGGAAGGGAAGGAAGGGAAGGGAAGGGAAGGGAAGGGAAGGGAAGGGAAGGGAAGGGAAGGGAAGGGAAGGGAAGGGAACTTATGGTAGATATCTCTCCAATGAAATAGTTTAGAATTATCTCTCTTTTCCTTTCCACACCCAAATGGGATTTATTTACATTTTATTACTTTTCTGCTCAAGATCTGTGACAAATTTTAAAGGCATAGCCTAAAACTACCCCAAACACCTGGCTCAGCTCACTGCTCTCAGCACCAGACCTGCCACTGGGCTCTGCCTGCTTGCTCAGAAAGCCAGTGAGACAATCATGGAATGGCAGAATGGGTTGGAATGGACCTCTGAAGGTGTGGTGGGTGGAAAATTCCTCTCAGTGTTGCCCAGGGAGGTGGTGGAGGCCTCATCCCTGGAGGTTTTTAAGGCCAGGCTGGATGTGGCTCTGAGCAGCCTGATCTAGGGTGAGGGGTCCCTGCCCATGTCAGGGGGGGTTGGAACTAGATGATCCTTGAGGCCCCTTCCAACCCTGACCATTCCATGATTGAATTGCCAGACCAGCTCAGTGGGAAGCAAATGGAGCTGTAGTTACAAGCAAAACTACAAGCTAAGATGGAATGCAATGATTATATACAAAATAGACAACATTCACATCTCTTTACAGGTATTTATACAATTTACAAACAGCACAAACCAGGGGAGCTAATAGCTTCCCTTCCCTGGCCCCTTCCCTCTACTCTCCTGTACACAAGAGATAAGAGAAGGAGCAGAGAGTTGTTTGTGAGCCTTAGCCACAAGAAAGCGATGCAGCCAAGGTCAGCAGAATCCAGCAGAAGCATCAGCCAGGGAGAGGGAAGTGAAAAGAGAGCAAGTTAGTTTACAGCTCTAAGTTTCCTGGCAGACATTTGTCCAATGGGGTTAGTTAGAGCTTGCCATTATTTCCTTCTTGCACCCAGTAGTGATTTATTTACATTCTGCCACTTTCTCTTCCAAGATCTGTGGAACATTTTCTAGGCACAGCCTGAAACTGCCACAGAGGTTCACCCAGTCCAACCCCCTCTGCAGTCAGCAGGGACATCATCCTCCACTAGATCAGGTTGCCCAGAGCCCTGTCCAGCCTCACCTTGAATATCTCCTGAGATGGGACCTTAACCACCTCCCTGGGCAACCTGTTCCAGTGTGTCCACTACCCTCATGGTGCAGAACCAGTTCCTAGCATCCAGTCTAAATCTGCTCTGCTCTAGTTTGAAGCCACTGCCCCTGGTTCTGTCCCTGCAGGCCTTTGCAAACAGGCTCTCTCCAGCCTTCTTGCAGGCCCCTTCAGGTACTATTCTTGGCTCCCACTTGAGCAGAGGCCTGAGCTCCAAAACAAGAGCCTTTGATATATGCAAATCTCCTGCTCTCAGAGGGCATACTGTAAAACAATGCCCTGCTTTCTTCTGGCATGGTTGTCCTGGAAATCCTTCTGCTGCAGAATATGCTCTTAATCCTTCCTATTCATTTGTCTCTCTCCTCTATTGAGCTTATCTGCATTTGTCATTGTTTGCAAGCTCCATCTGACTGTGCTCCAGCAAGGATTTTCTTCCTGTTGTTTCTTTGGAAGTGCAAACTGACCTCTATGAATTCATCTAACAGCACAGAGCTCACTTTCTGTCACTGGAGTGTTTATATTCTGGAATCATAGAACCACAGAACTGTTTCTGTTGGAAAAGCCCTCCAAGACCATCCAGTCCAGCCATCAACCCAGCACCACCACACCCATGAACCATGTCCCACAGTGCCATGGCCACAGGGTTCTTGAACACCTCCAGGGATGGGGACTCCACCACCTCCCTGGGCAGCCTGCTCCAATCCCTGACCACTCCTGCAGGAAAGACATTTTTCCTCACCTCCAATTTAAGCCTCCCCTGGCACAGTTTCAGGGGTGGTGCTGTCTGGTTTAGGTGATGGTGGTAATAAAAGTCTCTAACACTACCTCCATGGCTGTGCCAGCATTCCAACACGAGTACCAGCCAGAACCAGAAGCTGTGTGGTAGGCATCACACTCGTGCAGCTCAAGCATGTTTTGCCCCCAGCCCTACAAAACAAGCACCATGTGCTTTAGCTCCTCCATGCACTTCATGTGGTCCTTCTCAGTCTGTGGAAGCTGCACCCTCCTGATGCTTAGGTAGTTTCAACACAGGGGTTGTTTCTATTACAGATAAAAGGTCAGAGCTGGAAGGCTGCTCTGCACTTTCTCTCTGCGGTCTGGTGAACACTCAGGACCAGACATCTAACTGTCTGTGCTTTCCTGACTGGTTTAGCTGCTCCTTGCTTCTTGGTTTGTATACCCTGAGCTCCAGTGTGCCAAGCTGGAGGTGGCACAGCAAGTCTTGGGGAGTGAGGAACTGAACTTCTTCCAAACCTCAGGCTACTGTGCTAATCCTTGACCCTTCTTTCTGAGCCGTTCTGCACCCAGCTCTCCTGGGGAGCAGTAATGGCAGCACTGCCCTGCCTTACTGCATAAAGGCATTAGAGATAATGAACCACTTCAGCCCTTCACTAATCAAAGACCAGTTGAGTACTTGGATGGTTAGCACTAAAGGATGCAGAAGACAAAGACCCAGATCCTGTCTCAACGCACAGAGGCTCTGCTTAGCTGATTTCTGAGTTGAAAAAGGCAGCTGAGACCAAATGAAGCTAAAGGCTGGTGAGGTGGAAATGAGAACTGCAGGGGAGCACTGGCAGTATTCATCCAGAGCACACACACAAAGAGATGTTCTCACATGCTACTGGTTCTGTCAAAGTCAGCTGAAAGCTGTGGCTCTCAGGGTGGCTTCAGGAATCTGGATGCTCTGATGGTTGGACGAGTGGGAATTGGGCAGCCAGACCCCACAGGCAACCCAGCATCAGGCCTGCAGACTTGGAAGGTCAGCCCCAAGCCCTGGCTGGCACTAAGTTTCTAATTTTTCACTGGGATTTGGCCTTAGCAGGATGTAAAAAACACCAAACAGATACCATCAGAGCTGGCACTAATGGGATAGCAAATGGAAGGTGTGAAGGATCCAGTCTGCAAAGCAGAAAGAGATTTGCTGTTAGCACCACTGGGGAAAGAGCTGCTTTCAGGCACACATTTCACATCAAAGATTTAAAGAGCTGCTTTGTATTTACTTGCTTGCATTCTGTGGAGCTCACACAGCAGCTACCTCCTTGGAATTCCATTTCAGAAGCCTTGCTCTTTGATCTTTAAAGATTTTCCTGGTGGAGAGATGAGCCCACTGAAGCCTGGGAGAGTGGGAAGTGGGCACAAACAAGGCCTGGGGTTCATGGTGAGGAATTCCTGAAGCAGGTGGATTCCACTCTCAAGAGCTCAGCTCGGTTCTGTGAGCCAGCTGCATGAAAAACCCACAGGAAACCAGAGCCAGCCCCTTGGGACTGAGTTGCTGTCTGTGATCTGAATAAAAAGAGGAATTCAGGAGTGCCTTAGGCCTCCTCCTGAGCTCAGCCAGCACCAGGTGGTACAAGAGCAGATGTTTGTTGCTGACTTCCAGGTGAGGCTCTGGGAGATTGGTGAGAGGACTCAGAAGCTGGGGGAGATCCTCAAGGAGCACGTGTCTGCTGTGACCTGCATCAAGATTAAGAAGAATGACCTGGAGTGTGTCACAGCCAGCCTTGATGGAACCTGCATCATCTGGGACATTGTGTAAGTAAACTACTGCAAGGCCACCAGAAGGTCTCCCTGGAGCCTTCTCCTCTCCAGGCTGACCAAGCCCAACACTCTCAGCCTGGCCTCACAGCAGAGGGCTTCCAGCCCTGCCAGCACTGCTGTGGCCTCCTCTGGCCCTGCTCCAACAGGTCCCTGGCTGTGCTGAGGACTCCAGAGCTGCCCCAGCCCTGCAGGGGAGTCTGAGCAGATCACAGCAGAATCCCCTCCCTGCCCCTGCTGCCCACGCTGCTGGGGATATCCAGTCTGAATCTCCCTCTTTCTGTTTCAAACCATCACCCCTTGCCCTGCCACAACAGGCCCTGTTGTCCAATCAAGTCAGGCAATGTGGAACCTCCAATGCTGGAAGTTTTCAAGCAAAGTTCAGAAAAACATTTGTCTCAAGTTGGTTTTTTTTCTTGTGCTGGACCCTGCTTGGCCAAGTGGATGGGGCAAATGACTTCCCAAGTTTCCCACTAGGCTCCTCTTCCCAGCACTTGTTGACTCTTGTTGATCTACTCCACTCTGCTGAGACCCCACCTGGAGCTCTGTGTCCAGTTCTGGAGCCTCTGTTACAGGAAGGATCTGGAGGGGCTGGAAGGTGTCCAGAGAAGGGCCCCGAGGAGGAGCAGAGGGCTGGAGCTGCTCTGCTGTGAGGACAGACTGAGAGAGTTGGGGTTGTTCAGTCAGGAGAAGAGAAGGCTCTGAGGAGACCTCATTGTGGCCTTCCAGGATCTGAAGGGGGCTCCAAGAAAGCTGGGGAGGGACTTTGGAGGGTGTCAGGGAGTGATAGGACTGGGGGGGATGGAGCAAAACTAAAAGTGGGGAGATGAGATTGGATGTGAGGAAGAAGTTGTTCCCCAGGAGGGTGGTGAAAGCCTGGC
Organism: Colaptes auratus; assembly: GCA_015227895.2. Lineage (NCBI taxonomy): Eukaryota > Metazoa > Chordata > Aves > Piciformes > Picidae > Colaptes > Colaptes auratus. Next base: position 19,880,313 of record CM026895.1, read on the forward strand.
ACAGGCTGCCCAGGGAGGTGGTGGCAGCCTCCTGCCTGGAGGTGTTTGCAGCCAGGCTGGCTGTGGCTGTGAGCAACCTGCTGCAGTGTGAGGTGTCCCTGCCCATGGGGCAGGGGGTTGGAACTGGCTGAGCCTTGAGGTCCCTTCCAACCCTGACAATTCTGTGCTCTCTCACAAATCTGCAGGTGAGGCTAAGGCTATTTTTGCACCGTGAATAAACTGCACCTGGAGAGCTCTGTGGCTTAAACCATTTTGTTTCACCTGGGAGCAGAGCCGGGGTGTGATGAGGGGACAGAACTGATGACCCTGCCAAGCCTTGAGACACCCTGAACTCGGAGCAATGCCTGCAAATATCCAAGCAGGAAGCAAGATCTGATCTACAGCAGAGGCAGGGACAGCTCAGACAGTCCGAGTTTGCTGTTCACACTCTTCCCTCCTGTTTGGGGGTTGTTTTGCAGGCGTTTTGTAAGGAGACAAATGATTCTGGCCAACACCTGCTTCAAATGTGTGTGTTACCACCCTGAGGAGTACCAGATAATCACTGGTGGAACTGACAGACAGGTAAGCAAAGCTGCAACAAGACCAAAACACAAAGTCAGGGCCTTGTTACATGATGAAGCTTCCAAAAGCCTCAGGAGCTTGGGCCGCGGAGCTGCCCCCCGGGAGAAGCTTGGGCCGCGGAGCTGCCCCCCGGGAGAAGCTTGGGCCGCGGAGCTGCCCCCCGGGAGAAGCTTGGGCCGCGGAGCTGCCCCCCGGGAGAAGCTTGGGCCGCGGAGCTGCCCCCCGGGAGAAGCTTGGGCCGCGGAGCTGCCCCTCAGAAGGCAGTGCTGAAATCTGTGTGCTGGTCACACACAGCTGAGTTCTTCTCTCTCTTCTGCTCTCTAGATTGGCTACTGGGAAGTGTTTGATGGCTCTGCAATCAGAGAAGTGGAAGGGTCTGCATCGGGTTCCATCAATGGGTTGGACATCACAGCTGATGGGGCTTACTTTGTCACAGGTGAGTGGGTGGATGAGCGTGGTAAAGAGGAGCTCATGTTAAAAGCAGGGAAAGGAAGGCAAGGAGCCAAGGATCTCAGTAGAGGAGGAGAAAACTGAAAGGAGGGGTCAGCTAAAGGGGAAGATGAAATGAATCATTGAAGAAAAATGCTTAGAAAGAGGCTGGAATTCAGACTTGAACTATGGTTCAGTCTTGCAGGATGTAATGTAGAGGTGAAGACAAGGTTCAGATGTCTCCAGGGGAGGAACACAAGCTTTCACCTTGCCTTGCTCCTCATTTAGTTCAGTGATGTTCAGCGTACACCTGAATGATTTGTTCAAGTTCCCTCTCCAGAAGCCTGGCAGTCACTGTTGGTTTGCAGGCAGCAGTGACTGCAGGCTCCATCCTGCCTCAGGCTCACGTGTCCCCAGCCATCCTGACATCTCTTCTGGGAGCCTTGTACTAGCACAGAGGAGCCATGGTGCTGTGTGTCATGGCTGGAGTTGCAAACCACAGATTTGGTCTCAGCAACAGTTCTTTGAGATTAACCTCTTTAAGTGACTCTCTGTACATTGAGCTTGGGTCAGGAGCAGGGCAGTGATTGTCCCCTGTGCTGGGCACTGGTGAGGCCCCACCTCGAATCCTGGGATCAGTTCTGGGCTCCTCACTCCAAAAGGACATTGAGGAGCTGGAGAAGGGCAGCAAAGCTGAGGAAGGGTCTGGAGAACAGGGCTGGGGAGGAGCAGCTGAGGGAGCTGGGGGTGTTTAGTGTGGAGAAGAGGAGGCTGAAGGGAGACCTCATTGCTCTCTGCAGCTCCCTGAAAGGAGGTTGGAGCCAGGTGGGAGTTGGACTCTTCTGCCATGGAACAAGCAATAGGACAAGAGAAAATGGCCTCAAGCTACACCAGGGAAGGTTTAGGTTGGACATGAGGAACAATTTCTTCTCCAAAAGGATTGTCAAGGCCTGGCCCAGGCTGCCTAGGGCAGTGGTGGAGTCTCCACCCTCAGAGTGCTTTCTGAGCTGTGTAGCTGTGGTGCTGAGGGCCATGGTTTGGTGGTGCCCAGGGTTCATGGTTGGAGTTGAGGACATTAAAAGTCTCTTCCAACCAAAATGATTCTGTGACTCCATGATTCTGTTGGCACCAGTTTGCTGGGCACAGCTCACTGTGATCTGCTGGTGAAGATCCTGAGCTGTCTACTGAACTCTGACTCAGCTGAAGCTGTTTTTGCCATGGTGCCCACAACATGCCCTACCTTTCCTAGATCAGAATACACAACACAGAATTAACCAGGTTGGAAAAGACCTTTGAGATCATCAGGTCCAACCTATCACCCAGCACCATCTAATCAACTAAACCATGGCTCCAAGTGCCTCAGCCAGGCTCTTCCTAAACACCTCCAGGGATGGGGACTCCACCACCTCCCTGGGCAGCACATCCCAAGGGCCAGTCTCTCTGTGAATAAGTTTTTCCTAACATCCAGCCTAAACCTCCCATGGTACAGCTTGAGACTCTTGTTCTGGTGCTGGGTGCCTGGGAGAAGAGACCAACCCCCACCTGGCTACAACCTCCCTGCAGGGAGTTGGAGAGAGCAATGAGGTCTCCCCTGAGCCTCCTCCAGGCTAAACACCCCCCAGCTCCCTCAGCCTCTCCTCACAGGGCTGTGCTCCAGACCCCTCCCCAGCCTTGTTGCCCTTCTCTGGACACCTTCAAGGCTCTCAATGTCCTTCTTGAACTGTGGAGCCCAGAACTGGACACAGGACTCAAGGTGTGGCCTAACCAGTGCTGAGCACAGGGCACAATGACTTCCCTGCTGCTGCCGGCCACACTGTTCCTGCTGCAGGCCAGGATGCCATTGGCCTTCTTGGATGAATGCTGCAGTAGTGTCCTGGCCCTGGTCTGGGAGCACAAAGCAGCAGAACTCTGTGTGATCCTTTGCTCTTGCCCTGTGCCCCACGCAGGAGGTGATGACCACCTGGTGAAAGTGTGGGGCTACAGCGAGGGGGCCGCGACGCACGTCGGGGTGGGCCACAGCGGCAACATCACCCGGCTGAAGATCTGCCCTGGCAACAAGTACATTGTGAGTGTGAGTGCAGACGGTGCCATCCTGCTCTGGAAGTACCCAGCCCTGCAGTGAGGGCTGGCTCTGGGCTGCTGCTTCCTCGGCCCCCTCCGCGCCAGCCTCTGGGCTCCCAGCTGAGGTTGGTTTGAAGCATTTCTGCTATCAGAGGAGCTGCTATTTTTGTACTCCCTGCTCTGCATTTCCCAGATCCTTCAGATGGCCTCTCTGGGTCTCTTTCTTTCGGAGGGCCTAGGAAATGGCTGTTCCTTTCAGGGTGGTGTGAAAGGATTCCTCGCTGTGCAGCTCATCTTGGCTGTTGGTGTAACACTTCCGTGTTGTTGCTGTCACCTTGCCTGCTATCTCCTAGCACAGCCTCACTCGGTGCCTGCTCCTTCTTGCCAGCTCTCTCTTGCTTTCACGTGGTCTCTTTCTCTTCCCTACCCCCTCTCTGCCCTTTCCTTTAATGAATAACTTGTTGTATAAATTCAGTCTTCTGTGTTCATTTTAATTTGTCTGCTGCTGATGAAGGCAAAAGCCCTCAGCTCCCAGCAGCCTCACTGGGAAGCTCTTTTCACTCAGGCTTTTAAACCAGTGTCCTCAGAGGAACACAAGGTGGCCTGGGCTTCTCCATTTGCAGTGTCCAGTTTCAAACTCCTCAAGCTCTGGTTTTCAAAAGTTGAGAGTGCAGCCTGCACCTTGCCAGCCAGAGCCACTCCAGTGCCTGGTCACTGGCCTGGTTTTTCAACTGGGCTCTAAAATTTGCATGAAACCCATATTTAGCCTGAGAGGAACTCTCCACTTTCATACCTCCTGTTAAACCCAACAGCTCTCAAGATGCTGTTTGTTTAAGGATCAGGGTGGGCAGCCAGCCAGCCAGGGAAGTGATGCAAGTGAAGGAAATATTTCTTCTGCAGGCGCTGGTGGTGGCCTGTGAGAGCTCTGTCATAAATTAAACTGGTAGGAAAATGTCACATTCCTTGGTGCTGAGGCTTGCAGACATTTTGGTTAGCCAAGAGGATGAGCTAAAGGCAGGATCAGGTGGATGCTGTCACACCTGTGTTGAGAGCATGAGCTGCTGGCAGGCACTGGGGGCAAGAGTTTAAAGGTGTGGAATCATAGACTGGTTTGGGTTGGAATGGACCTTCCAAGCTCATCCAGTCCAACCCCTTGCAGCCAGCAGGGACATCTGCAACCACAGCAGGTTGCTCACAGCCCCAAACATCCTGACCTGCAATGCCTCCAGCCAGGGGGCAGCTCACACCTCTCTGGGCAGCCTGGGTCAGGATCTCAGCACCCCCAGGGTCGAACATTTCTTCCTTCTCTCCAGTCTCAATCTCCCTCTTGGAGTTTCAAACTTGTCCTGCCAACAGGCCCTGCTCCAAGTCTGTCCCCAGCTTTCTGCTCAGCTCTTGAAGCACTGCAAGGCCACCAGAAGGTCACCCTGGAGCCTCCTCCAGGCTGCCCAAGGCCCAACTCTCTCAGCCTGGCCTCCCAGCAGAGGGCTTCCAGCCCTGCCAGCACTGCTGTGGCCTCCTCTGGCCCTGCTCCAACAGGTCCCTGTCTGTGCTGAGGACTCCTGAGCTGCCCCAGCACTGCAGGGGAGGTCTGGGGAGAGCACAGCAGAGGGGCAGAATCCCCTCCCTGCCCCTGCTGCTCACACTGCTGGGGATCAGCTCAGGACAGGCTGGGGTCAGGCTGGCAGCACTCAGTGCCAGCTCATCCCCAGCTTAGCACCCCAAGTCCTTCTCCACAGGGCTGCTCTCCAGCCCTTCATTCCCCATCCTGGACTGATAACAGGGCTTTCCTTGACTCAAGTGCAAGACCTTGCCCTTGGCCTTTTTGCACCTCATGAGGGTCACACAGCCCTACTCCTCCAGCTTGTTCAGGTCCCTCTGGATGGACCCTGTCCCCTCAGGCATGTCAGCTGCACCATTCAGCATGGTGTCACCCCTTAGGATGTACTCAATCCCAACATCTGTGTCATTGATGAAGATGTTAAACAGGACTGGTCCAGATACGAGCTCCTGAGTGACATCACTTGTCACTGATCTCCATCTGCACACAGAGCTGTTCACCACCACCCTCTGGATTTGACCATTCAACAAATTCAGTACCCACTAAAAAGTCTCCCACCCAATCCATCTCTCTCCAATTTGGAGAGAAGGATGGTGTGGGGGAATGTGTCAAAAATGATTGATTAGTACTCATCATATGGCACAAAAAGTGTTTACTGCCTGCAGGGAGAAGGGTGGGCCCTTTTGGACTAGCTTGAGGGTATCTGGGCACCTGTGCCCATCAAACACTGTGCAGGTCATATCCCTTCTGCTTGGGGCCTGGACTAGGTGACCTTTATAGGTCCCTTCCAACCCAAAGCATTCTGTGATCCTGTGGGTGAAATATCTCTGCTTCTATTGCTGGAGTCTTGAGCAAAGGGCTGAAATCGTTCCCTCCTCCGGTGCTTTGGAGTCTGCACTCGGTGCTGAGTGGCAGTAAACACTCCAGCAGGTTTTACAAGCTCTGCAGCACTGCTCCATGTGGTTTGGAAGGCAGGATCAAACCACTGGAATGTGGGGCAGGCAAGCAAAACTTGAGTGCTTGAGCCAGGGGAGTGCAAACAGAGCCTGTGAGGGCTAACCAGGCTGTCCTGAAGAGCTGTGTCACTGCAGGTGCAGATAACTGTCCACTGAGCCCCACCTCAGCCAAGAGATTCAGATCCATCAGGTCACACCAAACCTCTCATTACAGGTGGGAGGAGAAGCCCAGCCCTGTTGTGATGTAGCTGTTGCTGGGGTGTAAGGACCAAAGCCCTCCACAGCCCTCCTGCACCAGCTGGTTCTTCACAGCTCAGAGGCAGCAGAGTGAGACAGGGGCCAGGATTTGGCACGCTAAGGGTGAAGGCTGGTGAGCCACACTCTGGCAGCCAGCCAGGGGGCTCAGGCCTTTGCCACCTTACAGGTTTGACACTTGAGAGCATAGATCATGGAACCATAGAATGGGTTGGGCTGGAAGGAACCTTCAAGATCGCCTAATCCCTTCTGCACTGTGCAGAGACCTCTTCAGTTTAGATCAGGTTGCTCAGAGCCCCATTCAACCTAGCCTTGAATCCCTCCAGGAATAAGGCATCCACCACCACTGGCAACTCGTGCCAATGTCTCACCACCCTCACAGTGAAGACTTTTCTCCTAGTATCTCATCTAAACCTCCCCTCATTCGGTTTAAAACCACTACCCCTCCTCCTATCCCTGCACTCCCTGACAAAGGGGCCCTCTCCATCTTTCCTGTAGGCCCTCTTTAAGTACTGGAGGGCTGGTGGCAGGTCTCCCTGGAGCCTTCTCTTCTCCAGGCTGCTTTCAGTGTCAAGCAGCATCACTTGATTGAGTCCAGCCCATATTTTAAGCACAGACACTGGCTGACCTGGCTTGCTCCAGCACATCCAGCTGATGCAGGTCGCTGCCCAGGCTGGTGGTTGGTATACTGCAGCAGCACAGCCTCTCCTCTGTCCTACAGCACAACCTCAATGCCCACCCCAGGGCCCCCCCCAGTGCCCATGCACCTTGCTCTGCCACCACATCCAGGCTGCTCTAGGGCAGGTGAGAGGCTGAAAGCCCTGAGGCTTTGTAGTCTGGAGAAGAGAAGACTGAGAGGGGATTTATTCAATGTCTATCAATATTTGAGGGCTGGGGGTCAAGAGGCAGGGGCCAGGCTCTGCTCAGTTGCAGCCCTGGGATAGGACAAGGAGCAATGGATGGAAACTCCAGCACAGGAGGTTTCACCTCACCATGAGGAGGAACTTCTTCCCTGTGAGGGTCCCAGAGGCCTGGAGCAGGCTGCCCAGAGAGGTTGTGGAGTCTCCTTCTCTGGAGCCTTCCCAGCCCTGTCTGGCTGTGTTCCTGTGTGACCTGTGCTGGAGTCTGTGGTCCTGCTCTGGCAGGGGGGTGGGCTCTACGATCTCCAGAGGTCCCTTCCAACCCCTCACATCCTCTGATCCTGTGATCCCACACGCTGTGTAGGAAGCAGAGGTGGCAGCCATGCAGGCTGTGAGTGCAGGTAGCTGTGTGACCTTCGGGCTGCTGGCGCGCGAGGGGCCCCAGGCCACGTTCCAGTCTCGGGGCAGAATGGCTGAAAAGCTGCCCAGGGAGAAGGACCTGGGGGTGTTGGTTGACAACCACCTGAAGATGAGCCTGCCCACATGCCTGAGGAGGCCACCAGCAGCAGAAGAGTGTGACCAGCAGGAGCAAGAAAGTGATTGTCCCTCTGTACTCGGCTCTGGTGAGGGCATACCTTGAGCGTTGTGTTTAGTTTGGGGGCCCTCACTTTCAAGAAGGACATTGAGGTGTTGGAGTGTGGCCAGAGATGAGCAAAGAAGCTGGTGAAGGAAGTCTGGGGAACAGAACAGGGCTGGGGAGGGGCAGATGAAAAAAAGTGGGGCTGTTTAGTATGGAGGAGGCTGAGGGGAGACCTCATTGCTCTCTACAACTCTCTAAAAGGAGGCTGGAGCCAGGTGGGGATCGGACTCTTCTCTCAAGGGACAAGCAACAGGGCAAGAGGAAATGGCCTCATGTTGCACCAGGGAAGGTTTAGGTTGGGCATTAGAAGAAACTTCTTGCCTGAAAGGGTTCTGAAAGCCTGGCCCAGGCTGCCCAGGGAGGTAGTTGCATGTCCATCCCTGGAGGTGTTTCGAAGAGGCAGAGCTGTGGTGCTGAGGTTTAGCCTTGGTAGAGTGAGAGAACGGTTGGACTCAGTGATCTCTAAGCCCTTTGCCGACCAAACCGATCCCACGGTTCCACCAAAGGCTGAGTCCCGTGGCTGAGCCAGGCTCTCTAAATCTCATCACCTTCCCAAGCAGTGCCCAGCTCCGTGGCAGCCTGGCATCCCTGGTCCCCCCGCAGCGCAGCCCTGCCCCTCCCTGAGCGCGTCGCTGCCAGGCGCTAAGAGCTGCGCGGCCGCGCTCCCCGGGGAGCCCCTGCAGCTCTACAAATGGATGTGACCTACATGAGCAACGCCCAGCAGCAGCCAGGAGCAGCAACCTGCGCGGCTCCCCCGCCAGCAGTCAGCTCGGGTTTGGCAGACGGGAGCTGCAGGCTCGCCGCTGCCCGGCGGCAGGCGCCTCGTGGGCTGCAGCATGAATGTATTCATGACGCTGCCGGCGGCGGCGGGGAACGGCCTGGGGCAGGGCGCAGATCCGGAGCACTCGCAGGCAGGACCGGCCGCAGCGAAGGTGTTGGCAGCTTAAAGCACTGGGGAGCTTCAGCGAACCCTGTGGAGATCAGCCAGGGCTAGTGTAGGGTCTGCACCTGGGGAGCAACACCCCCCTGCAGCAGCACAGGTGAGGGGGGACCTGATGGGGAGCAGCTGCACAGAGAGGGACCTGGGAGTGCTGGGGGACAGCAAGTTCCCCGTGAGCCAGCAGTGTGCCCCCCATGGACAAGGTGGCCAATGGTGTCCTGGGGTGCATGAAGAAGAGTGGACCAGGAGGTCAAGAGAGGTTCAGCTTCTCTACTCTGCCCTAGGGAGGCCACATCTGGAGTGCTGGGGCCAGTACTGGGCTCCCCAGTTCAGGAGAGACAGGGAACTGCTGGAGAGAGTCCAGGGGAGGCTGCAGAGCTGCTGAGGGGCCTGGAGCAGCTCTGGGAGGAGCAAAGGCTGAGAGCCCTGGGGCTGAGAGCCTGCAGAAGAGCAGCCCCAGAGGGGAGCTGAGCAATGCTCAGCAAGAGCTAAAGGGTGGGAAGCAAGAGGCTGGGGCCAGACTCTTGGCAGTGGTGCCAAGGGACAGGACAAGGGGCAATGGGCACAGAGTGGATCACTGGAAGTTGGGTTGTCAAAGCCTGGAACAGGCTGCCCAGGGAAGTGGTTGAATCATCATCCCTAGGTGTATTTAAAAGATGGGTAGACATGGTGCTGAAGGCCATGGTTGAGCAGCTGACTTGGCAGAGCTGTTTCAATGGCTGGACTTGATTCCAAAGGTATCTTCCAGCCTCAATGATTCTATGAATCTGTGCCTCTGGAACAGGGCCGGTTGTGGCAGGACAGGAGGGGGTGGCTTGAAACTGTAAGAGGGAGATTCATCTGGAGAGAAGGAAAAATGTTTGACAGAGGGTGGTGAGAGCCTGGCCCAGGTTTCCCAGAGAGGTGTGAGCTGCCCCCTGGCTGGAAGCATTGCAGGTCAGGTCATCTGGGGCTGTGAGTAGCCTGCTGTGGTTGCAGATGTCCCAGCTGGCTGCAGGGGGCTGGACTGGGTGAGCTTTGAGGCTCCCTTCCAACCCAAACCATGCTGTGATTCCATGATTCTGCTGGTGGTCCCTGGTCTTTCCTGTCCCTCAGAGCCATGTGCCTGCTGGAGAAGTGAGAGGCCTGGAGGTGGTCTTGTGCAGCCTGCTCTGGGGTGCCCCTGCACTACCAGCGGGGTAGGAGTAGGTGATCCCCAGAGGTCCCTTCCAAGCCCCATGGTGGGGTTCTGGGGCTCTGTGAGATGAGCAGAGGGATCCTGCCTCCCAGCACCAGACCAGTACTTTCCCAGTCCCCTGGGAACAGATGAGTCTCCTGGGAGAGCAAACTCGAGAGTTTGATGCCTGCAGCTGTGCCAGCTGCTTTGCTGATCCTGGTGATACCCCCGGGGCAAGGCTGCTTCCCACCTGAGCCCTCAGAGCCGCCTCAGCCTGGCTGTGAGAGCCGTGGGTGGTTTCCACAGCACAAGCCCGTGCAGGGCTGGCAGAGCCCTGCTCACCACCGGGGGTTTGGGGCTCGGCTCTCTCTCCCCACCCCCAGTTTCAGTACCTGCTGCAGAGATCACATCAGCTGTGCTCAGAGGGTGAAACCAGCCTGGAGCCAGGGGCGCAGCGCGGCAGCCGGGGCCGTGCCTGGCTGTTAACAGCGGAGCACAACTGCTGCACACCCACTGCAGAGGGGCCTGCAGCTCAGGGGCATCCTGATGGCCTCTCCTGTGCAGGCTGTGAGGTCCCTGGAAGAGCAGCACTCACCTGCCTCGCTGCTGGCCCCCCTCAAGGGTGCTCCAGACACAGGCAGCCCCTCTTGGGGCAGGCAGCTCTACTTGGGGCACTGAGTGCAGGCACCCACCTGTAATTCGGCTGTGGTGGGAGAGCTGAAGGAGCAGCTTCCTCCTGCCTTCAGCCAGCAAATTGAGGGTCACCCTGGGGGGGTTGTGTGTGCTGGTGAGTCTCTAACTGTCCCCCTGGGAACAGTGCCCCTGTGATCTGCCAGTGCTTGGGCAGGGGCCCAGGCAGGGAGAGGGGTGGTGGTACAGGCAGGGAGAGGGGTGGTGGTACAGGCAAGGAGAGGGGCTGGGGTACAAGCAGGGAGATGGGTGGTGGTACAGGTAGGGATGGGGGCAGGGATACAGGCAGGGAGATGGGTGGTGGTACAGGTAGGGATGGGGGCAGGGATACAGGCAGGGAGAAGGGTGGTAGCACAGGCAGGGAGAAGGGTGGTAGCACAGGCAGGGAGATGGGTGGTGGTACAGGTAGGGATGGGGCAGGGATACAGGCAGGGAGAAGGGTGGTGGTACAGGCAGAGGCAGGGGCAGTGATACATCAGGCACATGGGCAGTGGTAAAGGTAGGGAGAGGAGCGAGGATACAGACAGAGAGAGGGGCAGGGGTACAAGCAGGGAGACAGGATGGGGTACAGGCAGTGGTACAGGCAGCAGCTTGACCCCACTGGTTCTCCCAGATTCACCTTGCCCCCACCTGCCCACAGGGTGTGAGCCCCAGCAGCGGGCAGGGGCTGTTGAAAGCAGGTTTCCACTCTGCTGCACAGATGTTCCCAGCCCCTGCCAAGAGAGCAGGAGAGGCTTAGATAAAGACAACATTGTTCTGTGGCCAAGCCCAGTGAGCATGGGGGAAGATTTCTCTTTTTTGTCATCCTTATTGTGATTTGGCAGCAGGAAAGTGGATTTCTGCAGGGGCTGAATCAGCTCAGCTCTGCTCTATTCAGGAGTCTTTTCATCTGCTCATCCTAATATCCAAGTGTCTCCCTGGCACGGAGGCTGCTGCCCGGCCAGCGACGTTCCTGATGCTGGCCTGTCACCCTGCCACCCTGATCAAACAGCAGCTGGCCCTGTTTGTGTAGCCCCTCAGCTGTCTGGTGTCCAGGGCACCAGGGCAGCTCATACCAGAGCAAGGAATTTTCCATGGCAGTGAGCAAGCCTTTCCCCACCTCTCTTTCAGCTCACCCAGACACTGGATTCCTCTCCCAGGGGAAGTGGTGGATTCCCCTACACTGCACAGTGTTGAGACTCAGCTTGCCAGGGTGCTGGGCCAGCTCCTTTCAACTCCACCATCACCTAGAAAGGTTGAACCAGATGATCCTCGGGGTCCCTTCTGGGATTCTGTGTGATTCAGTTTGACAGTTTGTAGGTTCACAGATTCATAGAGTGGTTTGAGTTGGAAGAGACTACAGAGGTCATCCAGTTCCAACCCCCTTGCCATGGGCAGGGACACCTTCCCCTAGACCAGGTCACTCAAGGCCTCATCCAGACTGGCCTTGAACACCCAGGTAAGGACATCCACAGCCTCCCTGGGCAGCCTGTGCCAGTCTCTCCCCACCCTCACTCTCAAGAATTTCTTCCTCATCTCCACTCTCAATTGCCCCTCTCCCAGCTCAAAGCCCTTGCCACTCATCCTGTCACACCCAGCCCTTGTCAGTAGTCCCTCCCCAGCTCTCCTGGAGCCCCTTCAGGCTGCTCTAAGGTCTCCCTGGAGCCTTCTCTTCTCCAGGCTGAACAGCCCCAACTCTCCCAGCCTGGCCCCACAGGGGAGGTTCTTCAGCCCTCTGATCATCTTCGTGGCATCCTCTGGACCCTCTCCAACAGTCCCATGTCCTCCTTGTGTTGGAGGCACCAGACCTGGACACAGTGCTCCGGGTGGGGTCCCACCAGAGCAGAGCAGAGCAGAGCAGAGCAGAGCAGGGCAGGGCAGGGCAGGGCAGGGCAGGGCAGGGCAGAGCAGAGCAGCAGAATCACCTCCCTCGTTGTGCTGATCGCACTGCTTCCGATGCAGCCCGGGACACGGTTGCCTTCTGGGCTGCAAAGCGCATTTTCCCTCATCCCAGATTTCCCCCCAAGTCTAAGCCTGGCACCCAAAAGCTTGAGAGGGAGAAGCTGAAGCCAGGCAGAAGCTCCCTCCCTCCCCCACCCCCCCAAAAAAGACATGTTCAGAGCGCAAGTGCTGCCGCACCCCAGCTCTGCCGCACCCCAGCGCTCGCTGCCCTGCTGCAGCGCCGATAAATATTTGATTTCGGCTGAAGGGGGAAAGCGCCGTGCTCGGGAGCAGCTGGAGAGGAAGGGAAGATGGCAAACAGGGGGTTATGAAGAAGCAGAGCAGCACAGCAAAGCGTTCCTGGAGCTCGCTCCGGCGTGCCGGCAGCTCCGCAGCGGCATCAAACCGGCGCTGCCCGCCGGGAAGGGATCGCTGCCGGCTGCTCCGGGAGCCGCGCAGGCTCTGCCCGCGCCCCGGGGCGCGCAGGGATGCTGCTCAGTAAAAATCCCAGCGGAGCTTGAGGCCCCTGTGCCAAGGTGTGCTGCTCTTATTGCCCGTGCCAGCATGGCAGGGGGCAGCCAGGGAGACTCTCGGGGTTGTTTCGCCGCTCTCGGGGCTGTTCAGCTGCTGCACTCTGCCACGCAGGTTGCCAGGGACCCCTGGAAAGCCACTTGCATTGCCTAATATTTTCTAATCCTGGCAGGTCTGGGGGGGTTTTTTCTGGGGGGCTTGGAGCTGTTCCACTCTCACATTGAAGACTATTTCCCTCGCGTGTGTTCATCAGGTCTCACTTTCTAGCCAGCCCCTTCTAACCAACACCCATTTCTGATCGGAATCTCTCGGGCTGGCTCCTGCCCCTGACTTCCCAGCTCCCCTCGCTTTTCCTCTAGGCTTTTCCTCTAGGCTTTTCCTTGTTTTCACGACTAAGTCGCTTTGGATTTCTGCTTCCACTTCCGTGGGCACAAAGCCCTGCGCCGGCTTCCCCCCTCTCAGTGCTGGTTTGGCTGGGGTGAGACGCTGCCGGGCTGGAGTGTCCAGCCAAAAGCAAGCAGAGAGAAACAAGGAGAACTTTTCACTTTGAACGAGCCAGAGAGATTTGATAAAGTCCATCCTTCCCACGCTGCACGGAGAGCACAACCTGCCCTTGTTCAATAATTCAGAGAGGAAAGCTCCTCGCACAAACGCTCTGGCGGATTCCAGCCCCCACCTCACCAGGGGTCACCGCGGGACAGGGCTGGGGGAGCTGCCAGGGACTGCTCAGGACTCTGCTTTATGGATCTGCTTTGTGACCTTTGTGTAGGAGAAGGAAAATGAATTTCAAGGATGCCGTTCCAAAAAGGAGCATTTTCTCTATTGGCTTTACAAAGATGGATTTCACAGAGCCTCTGGGCGGGGGGATGCAGAGAGATGAGCTTGAGCTGTGGCTGCGGAGCCAGCCGGAGGGGCAGACCTCTGAGCTGGAGGTGTCTGTAGGTGGAGGCTTGGCTCAGCCCCGCTGCCATTCCCTGGCTGCGGGAGACAGCGAAACCGTCCCCTCCCGCGGTGCCCGCAGCTTTCCTTGGCCAGGCTGGAAGCAGCCGGCAGCACCCTGACAGTGGATTTCTCCAGGGCTACATCCTGCACAAAGCCACCACATCACAGCCCAGCAGCCTGCCCGGTCAGAGCGCTGCTGAGCCCAGCAACCAGACCCCCAGGGCAGAAGAGAGTCTCTGTGTCCCACCAGGCAGGGCTGCTTCCCCCTGCGTTCCCATCTCACTGGGAGGTGAGAGAAGTGCTCAGGCTGGCCCCAGGGATGGCGATCTGGGCCTCTGAGAAGGAGGCTGCTTTCCCAGGATGCCTGTCAGGGGGACAGGGAGTACCCCCCACCAACTCCAGGCTCTCAGGGGGCATCCCATACCCACCAGGGCTGGCTGAGGTGGGAAGGAAAACTTCATCTGGGCTCAGTGCTTTCTCCTCTCTGGAGAAGCAGCTCCTGAGCCTAGGGTCATTTGTGCTACAGCCATTTGTCCCCAGAGGATCCATGGGCAGGCAGCTGATCCCCTTCCATCTGCTTGGCATCACCAGGCTGTGATGGATCTTGTCTGAGATCACGTCTGGCCCTGGCAGCAGCACACAGCCCTCTGCCCTCCTCTGTGCCCATCAGCTGACAGCCTGACACCCCCTGGGGAGGTCACTGCCTCCCTGCCACCACCTTACCTGAACTCACACCCACAGTGACAGACCTCCTGGCCCTTCCTCCATCATTTTGCCACCCACGTCACCACCAGCTGTGTCCAGCGCAGGGCCTGGGGCACATTCCCAGGCCCAGGGTGCTTGTGGGGAGCAGGGAAGGCAGTGGGAAGGTATTTGGCACAACAATCCCTTCCCTGGGACGCGAGGAGATGTTGCCAAGACCTGCAGGGATGAAGGAGATCCTGCAGCAGCTCCTCAGGGAGGGCAGAGCCATGTGTGTCCGTGGTGAGGCCACTGTCAGTTAGAGGCACCCCTGCCTGGCAGAGAGACCTCCTTCCTCCTCTGTCACTCCCCAGACACCTTGACCCTTGATGAGGACAGCAGCTGCCCGAGATGAGCTCAAGCTTGTGGGCACATGGGGTTGGTGGCAGAGGCAAACAGGTTCCAGCCTCTTGTGGTCAGGCTGCATCGTGGGGTTTGAGTCTTCCACAGCTGTTTTAGGAGCAACACCCTGTCCACAGCGTGTGGCTGGGTGGAATGTGAGTTGCTGTAGAAGGAGTTTGTCCTGCTGCAGTCCCCATCCTTGTGCCAGCATGGTGCCATGGCATAGATCCATCCAGAGCAGGGGAGTGACCCAGCCCAACACCACCTGTGACAAGTGGGGTTCCCCTGCAGATGGGGAGCTGGCAGCTGAGCTGATGCCCTTGGCCATCCTGCATCCCCCTGGACCACACAGTGGTCGGTGCTGATCTCTGCAGCTGGAGGGAGGCCAGGCTCTGCTGGACCCCAGATGGACACCCATATGTGGTGCCAGCTGTGTGGGGTGGGCAGGAGGTGGCCAAAGGCTCTGCCCAGGCTCTGGGTTAGTGACACTCATTGTGTGACTGTGTGTGGGGGGAGCCTCATTAGGTCGCCAGGACTCAGTGTGGTGGGCATGGGAGTGACCACTGTCTCACTGTCCCAGCTAAGAGCATCTGAAGGTGGCAGGACTGGGGCAGCTCACAGTGCTGACACCCCAGGGTGATGCTGGGGCAGCAGGGCAGCACTGGAAGGACACAGCTGGGACTGCCAGGAAAACCCGGGGGTGATGCTGGGGTACTCTGGGGTAATACTGGGGGCACCGGGGTGACGCTGGGCAGGGAGGCATGGTTCGGACTCCCAGGAAACCCTGGGGTGAATCTGGGGGCAGCAGGCTGGGATACCCCACAGTGATGCTGGGGGCAACCAGGTGATGCTGGCGGGGCGGGGGGGCATGGTTGGGACTCCCGGGAAAGCCCTGGGATGACGCCGGGGCAGCCGGGGCGCGGTGCCGGCAGCTCTCCGCTCCCTCCGCTCCTCCTCCTCCTCCTCCTCCTCCTCCTTCCCGCTCCCTTCTCCTGGAGCCAGCCCGGCCGGGGGAGGAGCCGGAGCCGGCCGCGCACAAAACCTCCTGCCCGGCCCCTCCGGCCCCCGCACCGGCACCGGCACCGGCGGCGGGGGGTGGGGGGGAGCGGCCCGGCCAGCGCCCGCCCCGGGGCCATGCGCGGCGCGGCGGGGCCGGTGGGGCGCGGGGCAGGGCCCGGGCGGCCGCGGGGCCATGAGCACGGCGGCGGCAACGGGAGGGGGCCCGGGGCGGCGGCGGAGCGGGAGGCGGCGCCGGGGGCCCCTGCGCTCCCTGGGCAGCCTGGCCGGGAGGCTGCTCCGCACCTGGGCACGCCTGGCCGGGGGCCGCGGCAGGCACCGGGCCCCCCCGGAGGATGACGAAGGAGGGTTCCGAGGGGAGAACGGCCCCGGCGGGGAGAGGCGGCGGCGGCAGCGGCAGCAGCAGCAGTCCGGAGCGGGAGCGGCGGTGGCGGGGGACGGGAGCGGGGTGCGGGGGGAGCGGCCGCCGGGCGCGCAGGGGCTGCGGAACCACGGCAACACCTGCTTCATGAACGCCGTGGTGCAGTGCCTGAGCAACACGGCCCCGCTGGCGGAGGTGCTGGCGCTGGGCCGCTACCGGGCCCCGGCGGGCCGCGCCGAGGTCACCCACCGGCTGGCGGCCCTGGTCCGAGCGCTCTGGACCCGCGACTACACCCCGCAGCTCTCCGCCGAGTTCAAGGTACGGACCGTGGGCACCGCCGGCCCCCGCCCTGCCCTCCCCGCGCATCCCCGCGGCGCCCGCCGACAACCTCTGCCCCCCCAGCGCCCGCCGGCATCCCCCGCTCGGCGCGCCCGCCGCCACCTTCTGCTTACGGCACCCACCGGCAGCCCTCCCGGCATCCAGCACCCCTCTCAGCTCCCCTCTCAGCTCCCAGCACTCGCTGGCTTCCCCATCTCACAGGACCCACCAGCGTCTTCCATCCCCAGCACCCACCAGCACCCTCACCCCCCAGCACCCCCTGCCCACATTGCCCTCTCCCTTGCCTCATCGTCCCTATGCACTTCGCCATGCCCTGCTGTCCCCCCATGCCCTGCTGTCCCCCCATGCCCTGCTGTCCCCCCAGCCGGGCTGCTGTCACCCACCCTTCCTGGGCTGCTGGCACCCAAGCTGTGAGCTCCCAGCCCACCCCACGGAGCTGTGTGGCTGAGCTGGCCGTGGTGGGGGGGAAGGGCAGAATGGTGTCCTGAACCAAGCTGGTGACTTGATGCCCCTCTGTGTGTGTCACATCCCTGCCAGGCATGCGTCAGCATGGGACAGGGTGTTGGGCGCAGGGCAGTGCTTTCAGCCTGGCATTGCAGCTCCCCACTCTCACGGACGTGTGCCCATGAGTGATATCCCAGCAGGGACCTGCTGCACTTGAACTTTGCAAAGTTCAGGGGGGAGCTGCCAAGCCCTGTCCTGGCTCAGGGGCTGGCATGAGCTGGGGCGCTCCCTGCTCTGCACCCCCTCTCTGTTCCCCAGGGGACCTCCTTGCTTCCCTTCCCTGCCTGGAGGGTGCCACACCTCAGGGGCACTGCCGGGGGGGTGTTGAGTGCCGCTGTGGGAGCTCAGTGCCTAATTTCCTCGTGGCAGCATCACCAGCTCCTGCCGTGCTGGGCACGGTTCTGTGCCCGCCGCTCCCAAACGCGCTCAGTGCTCGGGCACAGGGCAAAACCTAACCCCAGAGCTTGGGATTCCCCTCCGCTGGGTGGGCATATGCCTCTGCCAGGGACTTCCACCTGCTCTGGGCTTTTGAACTCTGCCTAAATAAGATTCTTAAGCGTGAGCCGAGCCTGCGCCTCCTTTTGCGCGGTGCCCATCGGCGGGGGCCTTGCTCCCTCTGCCTGTGCTGGGATGTCGGTGCTGGAGGCTGCTGCTGCCGCTGCGAGCGCGGCTGGAAGCGGCGGGGCCGGCAGGGTGGGTGGTCAGAGGGGTCCTGTCTCCGGATGTCTCCCGGTGAGGCTGGAGGTCTGATCCCTGTCCCTGCGAGTCCTGGCATGCTGGGACATCCCCATGGACCCCCGGGGGTTCTCCTCTCTCTTGGTGCTGGTGTGGGACTCAGCTCCTCACGTTGTCCTTCCCTGGCTCTGAGCAGCCTCCGCCAGTCCAGGCTCTGACAGGAGAACTTGGGGACCCCCAGCTCTGCCTTTTGGGTGCTTCCTGGGGCTCCCTTCAGGGAGCAGTGTTCCCAGACCCACACAGCTGCTTTTTGGAGGTCAGAGATGAGTCCTGGCTCACACTGCTCACCTGGGTGCTGCTTACACAGCTCTCCCGGGCTGGTGGCACCCTGGCATCACCTGCTGGTGCTACATGCCCCTGGCTGACCCCCTGGGACCACCGCTGGGACTTTAGTGCCTGAAGGCACCTCAGTGGCCTCACCCTCCTTGGCCCCATGGCATTCCCAGCCCTGTTCTTCCCACTGTAGCCTCTGGGGAGGGAGCAACCCCCCCTAAGGGCATGGTGCCACTCACCTAACAGTGACATTAATTCTGATTAGCCCAGATGGCCGGGTGGGGGGAAGCAGAGAGGGTGCACAGCACTAGGGTGGAGTTACAGGGCAGGGGGATACTGCTGTTGGGGCAGGGTGCCCCAGGGGTCATCAGAGTGGTTCCATCTCATCGCTCCCATGCCCTCTCCAGCTTGATTCCTGCCCTGTCCATGGAGCTGTGTGCCCTGGGGGAAAAGTGAGGGGGGGAGGGGGGATGGGGAATGCTCTGGGGATCCCATCAGCACCTCCTGGGGCCAAGGGGAAGGAGGAGAGAGGGCAAGTGGAGAGGAGCTGGCAGGGCTTTGGGTGGAGGGGCAGAACACGGCAGGACTGGCAGCACCCCCTTCTCAGCACTGCCCTCGGGAGGCAGGGGCTGCCAGGCTCCCTCAGAGACATCTCTGGTCCTGGTCCCTGGCCTCACTTCAGTCAGAGGCTGCTGAGTGCCAGGCTTTGGTGTGCTGAGCATGCCCAGCTTTGGGGTGCAGGAGATTTGCTCAGGGCTTTCCCCCTGGCCGTGCCCAGCATTGTCTGGCTGGGGCAGCTGGGGCAAGGGAGGCACTGTGGATGGCTGCTGCTGGGGATGGGGTGGCACAGGCAGGCAGGGCCTGGGGCAGAGCCCAGTGGCTGTCACACTGAGCTGATGCCATCAGAGTCCGTGGGGCAGGTGACGCTGCCGGGTCCCCGTGGGCAGGGCTCACCCCTGTGGGTTTGTTGGGGTGTGCCTTCTCCCTCACCCCTCTCCCCTCTCCTCTCCTGGCACCATCCTGGCGCCTGGAAGCTGGGGCAGGCCCACAACGGCCTTGGCTGCCTGTGCCCCCGGGGTGGCTGCAGGGGCGGGGCAGGGTGGGCACCCTGCCCCGAGGCCCCGCCCGCACCCTGCCCCGAGGCCCCGCGCCCGTGCCCCGAGGCCCCGCGCCCTGCCCCGAGGCTCAGCCCGTGCCCCGAGGCCCCGCAACCG